>JAJGOT010000308.1:610000-785000 GCA_022457155.1 Cladopsammia gracilis | reverse complement strand
TAACTTTGTGGTCTAATGCTGGAATTCCCAACATGCACATCATGGCTATCTCCGGTCACAGAAACGAGCAAAGCCTTGCACATTACAATACCCGACCATCCACTACACAGCTACGCAATTGTAATAATGTCCTATCAAGAAGCTTCAACGCTGGCAATGTTAGCAGCCAACCTGAGTCTTACTGTTCGTCAAAATAACAGTGTGGTTGTTGCCCAGGATAAAACTGCAAGTTTCCTGCAGTCTGTCTTCTCCAATTGCACCGTGCACGGCAGCGTTAACATTATTTTGAACAATCAAAACCCTTGATAACTTTGGGTCTTTGACTTTTAAAACATCTTTTAGTGGCACTTGAGTTCATTTGGCTTTGATTTTCTCCATTTTCCCCGTAAATTTTGAGATTTTTATTCACAGTTATCGGTTAACATGGTTAACTGGATCAAATGTTCTCCTATCCCTGAAACCTAAGTATAAAAATGTGGCGTGTTTTCGACCAGCCAATAGGCACGTTTGTTTACTTTTTTATGCGTTGTGAGAATTTTGCGCTCTATCACAATAAAAAAAGCTTCTTGGCGCAGATCCTTAATGTCGCTCTGTTATAAAAGAATTTGCTCATGCTTTTAGCTGTGCGTATACACCTGATTGAAGAAACGTTGTCATTTAAAAAAGCATAAACCACGAACGATGAGACCGAATGGGATTCTGGGTAGGCAGCATTGGCAAGCTAGTTATATTCTATTTCTTGATAATCAAGATGTTTTCTTTGTTTGAGACATTTAAGAGCATGATTTATGTATTCTGTGTTAATATAATGTATATTCTGTCAGAGACGAAGATTAAATTTTCCAACTTCCCAGTAAGCCTTTGGGTCGCATCGTTCATGGTTTACGCTTTTTACCTGACAACGTTTCTTCAATTTGGTGTATCGAGTTATGGATGCTCTGTTATAAGGTTTATTTTTTCTCGAATTTAAGAGTAGTTTTTAGTAGCTAATTTCTCCGAGAGAAAAATAACAAAGGGCGCTTTCCATTCGACCAAAAATTCCGGTTTGAAATTCCGGGTATTCCGTGTGGCGAATGGAACAGCATTTTCCGGTTGGTTGTTCCAGGCCATCACGTTCCAAGTTTCGCGCGAAAATACAAAATAAACCAAAGCAAAACTAATGGCGGACTCGTTGCCTCTTTTACTTGCTCTAAAGTTGTTCGATGACTTTGAAGTTAAAACGAACCATATTTTAAGCGAAAACGATGATATTATTTTTTTCAGTGCAGCTAGCTGTTACATGCGAAGGAATTTTTCAAAATCGAGTCGGCGACTGCTTTGTGCTCGCGACTTATTAGTCCTACATCGGCGGCTTTCTCCTATTCTTGTTGTACGAATAAAAGTTCTTCCCTTGCTGTTTACGGAATAGCCCGCCATTATTTTTGTGGCTTAAGCGCTTTAGGAATGTGATCACGTGCGATGACCTTTATGGTTTCACTCATACTTCACGTGGGCTCAATTCAAAGACTTTTTTCGTTAACGGCAACTATGGCGCACGTCTACGAAAAAACAGTCTACTTATTTCGGTAGTAACAAAATATACAACTTCTCAAGAAGTCGTAGCACTCAAGAAGCTAGAGTTGCACTCGGCTATCGCCTCGTGCAACTCTTACGCATCTTTCGTGCTCTCCAAACTTCCCGCGTGCATCCATTTAACTATTATAGCGCGAAAGCGCGCGTGATATCGCCTAATACTTAGCCGACGAGGCCGTAGGCCTCTTCGGCTAAAATTAGGCGATATCACGCAAGCTTGAGCACTATAATAGTTTTATAATTCAACACATTGATAACAAAGCACAGTTTGAAGAAAAAATATCGCCGAAAAGCCTTTTATTTAAAAAAAGCTTACATATGTTTTACCGCGCGAAACTTGCAACATTACACAGTTCATGAATGAAAGTGGCGCCTTTGTCAATATTGCGCAAGTTTGAACACTATAACTGTTTTGTAATTCAGCACATTGATAACAAATCACAGTTTCGAGAAAAAATTCATTGAGATATACAACCTTTCATTAAGTAAAAAGGCTAACAACAATATTTTACCTCGCACCATTTCTTAAACAACAAGCAACGAATGCCGAAAGTTTTGCCAAGCTAAAATTAATTTAGCGTACACAATCAGTTGAGAGTTTCTATGAAGAGTTTTCGTCTACTCAAAGAACGGGACAGAGTAGCGACTACAAGAATTAAAACACAGTAAAATGGCATAGAATGTCTTCGTTACAAGTGTTTCGTATGTTAAAAAGTTCAATTGAGAATCAAAACAAATTGAACAAACACACAGCTACGAACCTAAACATAGCAGCGAAAAGTCGGAAAGAACTGCAGCGTGGACAGTCTGTCTTACAAAACTTCACAGCTGAAGGATACAAGAACGGTTAAATCATTGTACCTGTAATTGATTTGGCTTTTTAGTCCCTATCATCAGCACCAAATTTTCAAACATCGAAGTACGAGCTGAGTCGATCAATCTGATCAATGTTGTTTACAAACTTGGAATGCTCATTTTTTTAGCTCCTACACCCATAATGACAAGATCAGAAACTTTTCCGAGGAAACATCAAGTCTATATCATATTCCAGAGGTGATTAGCAAAGGAATTTTACGAAAATTGTGCTCCTTCATTCACTCCTTGTCGAGCGGTTTTAAAACTTTGAACCAGTTTTCATTCAACTACGCCAAGAAACACTGCGACCACGACAACGCGAAAATTTCGCGCTTTTTTTGTCCAATCATGTGAACAGTATTTTTCTCTTTTCTTTTATTCTCTTTTCTTCTTTCTTTTCCCTTTTAACTAATAGTTCACGCACTTTTTCGCCCCAAAACACGAAATTGCAGGCAGCAGTCATTTTCACTTTCCTTCAAAATGCGAAATTTACCGCCATCGCTGGTTATACGTCATGTTGACATAACGTATATCGATAACTTTTTGACCATATTTGGGCAGTGTATCAATGTATTGAATTATAAAACTTGATATACGCACGCTAAGCATGAACAAATTCTTAATTTAATGTCGTCAAATTGCGTCTGCAAATTACAAACTAAAGTTTAAAAATGTAAAAATCACATTTTACGAGTTATAAAAAAACGAAATGGCACTCAAAAATTGCTCAAACACATCTTGGTAACGGGCGCGAAACATGATTTCGTCTAAATAAAGTCGACACATTTGTGGGTTTGAACAGCCGCGCATAGATACTCGAGAATATTCATCGTTCATATTCATCGTTCTCTCTCAAAATGACAATTTTATTCGCAATATGATCGCGACATTAATTCGGTATTTCAGCCCGCGCTAATACGATTGTTTTTCGCTATATAGCGCGGCACCCCTAAAAGTAACCAAAGCCAAGCTTTGGCTTTTACCCGTGACGTATTTTTACCCTGTACCACCTTGCGCGCCTCAGCTGTTCATGTCGAGATTGATCCGTATACAGCTGTTTCGAGAAAGGTTGTCGGAAAAAAGCGCAAAAGTGCACGCGACAATCCCGAAAAATAATATGGGATATGATCAATGAATTTTAATAAGTCAAATGATTACATGAAACCGGCGATGCCTAGTCCGTACAGGGACGATCTTAGATGGCAGGCCATTGGGATAAATGAGTTTTTAGGATATAGCGTGGATGACTACCCAGAATACCTTTCTGGATTGTCGCGTGCACTTTTACGCTTTTTTCCGACAACCTTTCTCGAAACAGCTGTATACGCGGGGACTTCAACTGTGCCTCCGCGGGTTTTGGCCTTTGGGCCAAAACCCTGCGGGGGCAATAATAACAATAACAGTATTATAGGTAAACGCTTTTTTTCGTTTGTCTCACGATGGAGTCACTTTAAGATGTTGATCGCGACGTTTCGACTGCTATTACTGCTAGTCTTCATCAGGCGATGAGGTCGATTGGTTACGTGTCGCTTATGTTGCACGTTGGCTTGTTGCTATTGGTGCATTTCGATCCTCATTATTATTCCGAAAAGATGTTGTTCCCTCTCCGGTCCGATTTGATATCGGTCGGCTGTTATGCTTCTTGATTGTAGGCATCCACGCTTCGGGAATTTCAATTGCACTATCTCTGTTTATGTTATTAGGATGAAGTCTTATGTGGATGGCCTCTTTAAGTCTACGGGTGTACCAGTGTGGGTCACGGTCAATAAACTTAACCTCGTCCCAAATAGGAAAATGCCCGGTCTTGTTAGCGTGTTCTGAAACCGCGGACGTTTGAGTACGAGCAAGTCGTATGTCTCTATCGTGTTCTTTTATCCTTTCATGCATAGACCTCCCTGTTTCTCCGATATACACTTTGCCGCATTCGCAAGGAATTTTGTAGACAACACCGTCCTGTTTATTAGAGTCGAGGACGTCCTTAGGTCGTACTAAGTGTGACCTGAGAGTTGTGTCAGATTTGAAAACAGTGCGTACGCCTTGTTGTTGTAGGCAGCGGCGAAGAACCTCTGATACACCTTTGATATAGGGCAATACTGTAGTAGATTTAAAATCCTGCGTGGATTCCTTCTTTGTTGTTGGTCCTTTCGTTTTTGTGATTTTTTGTACAACTTGTACAGGAAGGATATCTGTTAGAAACAAGAACCGACGACAAATGTTTACCACCGATTATAAAACAGCGACAGACTTAAAATAAAATTGCAGCAGTAAAATGGCAGAGAATCGTTTTTCGAGCCTTGTTCGTTTAGTCTTGTGATCAAGTGTATTTTTATTTTCTTCTTCTCTTTCTTCCTTATCCGTATTCATAGTGATTGGTGGTTTGGTTTTCAAGTTGGTTTTCAATTTTCATTTTTAATTTCTGGTATTTTCGTATCGGACGTGGCAGCCATGTTTTTTTTGCCAATATGTTCGTGTTTTGCGCGAAAGTTCGCGCGAGACTCCCACGCTATGCGCAAGGAATGCTGGTAGTTGTAGTACGTGATGTAATTATGAAAACGGTCATAAGTGTTTGTGCGGATGACGTCACAAATTACCGGCGGCCATCATTCGGGCCATGTTGGAGTAGCCTGTTCCAGTCGTTCCGGATAGTAGCATGTCCTCACTGCATTCTTATGGGAAGAATCCGCTCCTTCCCTCACCACTACGACATAAACTACGGACGAAGAAAGCACCCAAACAAGTAATGACAACAAACACCGCAAAATATCCACACCATCCTTTATTCCCCTCCATTACTCAGAATTCCTCCTAAAACTTAGGAAACAACTCGCGCATTAGTACATTTACACTCTTAAACTAAGGGAAGCCCGATCTACATACATATGTAACTTGATTTAGAGCTAAACGATACACTGGAGATTACTAGGGTGCGAAGCCGGGATCTGGTTAAGGGATTCAGGACCGGAGGGGACTCTCCCGGTAAGAGTCAAGGAGCCAACGGTATTCGACATTCTGGTGTAATGCTTAACCATGCCAATGCTCCGCCACCCTAAGTAACGAGATATTTCATCGTGCGAGCAACCTAACATATTGAGAGTATTCGAAACTCCCAGCCTAAAACTGTGAGGGGTTTCTCCACAATTTATGCCGGCGTCTGTGAGGTGTTTACGCAAACGATTATTAACCGCAGAGCCCAGAAAAGGTCTCTGGCTCACAGCTCTACCCCAGTCAGTAGCCCTAAAGAAGTACCCTTTAGCTAACTCGATTTTGTAGGATGCATCTTTCACATTTAATGGGAAAGGTAGAAAAAAATAAAATTGATATTTAACAAAAATATGTATATTTTTATAATAAAGAGATGTCGACTGGAATAGTATTTTCTAAATATTATTTAAAAAAGATAGAGAAGTTTTGAATATTAAGTATAACGATGATAAATTTGAGATGATTTCTGAAATTGAAAGGAAATTAGATTCTTATCTTACTTCTTATCAAGTTTTTGAAATACTAAAAATTATGGAAATAAACGAGTATTTTAATTTGACAAATTTGAAAATTAGAATTAAGATTCAGGGAAAAATTCTTGAAAAAGTTAAGGGACCGTTCATAATTTATGGGTTGGGGGGGATAACCACCCCCCCCCCCTCCCCACTCCCCTCCCACCCCCTCCCACCACTATCACCAACAATCTACCATGTTTGCTTTAACACACCTTTGAATTGCATGAAACAACATTTAGGCCTCAACAATGAAGTCTTTTTTAAAACTTTACCTTAGTATTGCATAAAATAACCTTGCACAATAGATTATTTTTATTGTGGCTTTGTGATACACCTAATTCAATAAAGGTTGCTTTGGTCATTGGTAATTGGGCATTGGGAAGCTATTGTTTGGTGGTCACTCAAGCAAAGCATTGCATTGTGTTCCGTATGCCCAATTACCAATGACCAGAGCAACCTTTATTGAATTAGGTATATACAGCTATTTTAATTAACGTTGTCGAATGAAAAAGGCGAAAAGCCAAGACCGCAAGGTAGTATGGGATTTTGATGCAATGCTTTTAACCCAAACCCAAACTACCTTACGGTCTTGGCTTTAAGCTTTCATCCGACAACGTTAATTGAAATAGCTGTATGCCCAGAGCACAGATAAAAAAGCAATTCAGTGAAGGAAAACTACAAAACGAGGATCAAATATCGGATTTCTCAAAAAAGTACATTGTTTCAGTGGAACTGGTAACAAAATACATTGAGCATCTGAAACACTTACAATTCACAAAACAACTGAGAAGCAAATCGACCAAGAGCGAACGCGAACACAGGACGGCCAAAACGTTTGAGGACTACAACTGGGCGCAGCTAATGTTCTAACAGGTGGTTTGAATACATTATATGTCCTCGAACTTGACAAATACCTACAAAAATATAACCTTCCATGGAATAAAGAAACGTTGAAGTCAGAGAAAATTGCCACGATCATGACCCATGTAAGGGAAAGAAAAGGAGACGCCCTTTGTGATGTAGTAGACGAACCTCATGAGTGAGAAGAGTCCGATGAAAGTGAAGAAGAAATATACCAAGAAAAGTTGAGTGATTCTGACTCATCAGGTTCTGAATCTGACTCGGAATCTGATAATAGTGGGTACAATTGGCCGCTCATTACAACAATACCAGAAGTGGTCGAAGAACCACGAGCTTCCTCCTATGACCACAGGTGTCAGAGTCTTCCGGGTTTAATAGAAGGTATTTTTACGTATTAACGTAAATGTATTTGCCAGACTTTGTGATGTTATGTAACAAATAAAATTCTTTATTCAAGATGTGAGCGTTATCACAAACAAATTCGCCTTTGCATTGGTATCCATGGTAACATGTTATTTCCACATGTGAAGATATAACTTTTTCGCGATGGAGATCACCTGATATTTCATTGGAGTTTATATAATAAACATCGATCTCCTATTTCAGTCTTGTAATTTTATTCTGTTAAATGTTGAAAAGTGCTCAATTAATTCAATTCAATAAAACTTTATTTAAACACGGCATATTCATCAGGCATAACGATACTATAAACTATATATATATATATATATATGTATTTTCCAAATGGTCTTGATAGCACAAGTGTTAATAATATTTTCAAAAATACAACCACACTTTTGATTTTGCGGAACATGTTTCGATGTTTCAAACATCATCATCAGCCATAGTGAGTGTTACAATAATTTTTAAAAAATAGACGTATATATAATATATATAGATAGCCTGAGCCTAACAGCGTCGCTCTTTGAACAGAAAGCCGATGATAAACTTAACTGAGGTGAAAGGTCGGAAGCACAAGAACAAAATTGACGACCGGGCCTATCTTTTAATTTTAGAAATTCTCAAAAACAGACTTACGCGACCGTTTGCACAGTACATTTAGACCGTACAAAAGTTCACAAAAACAACTTTTTCTCCGTCTAGAATAATTAGTACGACTAATTTCCAAATAAAATACACCTGCTGCTTATAAAAATTGTCCGAGAAACTGATTACTCATGCGCGTAGCGGCATGAGGTAAGGTTTCGGCTCCGTTTTTCTTGTTTTTATTATTATTATTTTTATTTTTTGTGTCACGATTTTGCATGCAAATTTATGCACGCATATTTTAAATTGTGCACTTCCGGTTGACGTCTTTGCCATTTACACTTCCTGTTTAGTGACTTCCGGCTATTCTCACTTCCGGTAAAAGAGCGTTACTTAGGTGTCACGACAGAATCTCCTACAACCCTACATACATTACTATGTTCACGTTTGGTATATATAAGACTTAGAAAAATCACTGGCTTCATTGTGGTACAGCCTTCATGTCCACAACATTCAATAGTAAACAACGTGGTTTTTAGGAACGATGACTGAATGAAAGGAGTAACTGTTCTCCATGTCGGATATCTTCTTATCATGTTTAAAATATAACATAAAATTTTCTTACGCATGCGCATGAGTAAAGGCTGCTTGGAGCCTCTTGTTTGGAAATCAAAATTGCAAAAAATACACAAACATATTTGCATAAGACCACGCGTGTGAAGTATCCAAGTCTTGTTTTGTTTTGTTCACATAAAATCGCTTTTCAACCTATGTAATGAATGAACAAACACATAAAAATGGACAACACAATCTTCTTTCGAAAAAATTAATTCAAATCTCCATAAGTTTGTGTTTAAAAGCAAAACGCGAACCATTAAGAGGCCGAGATGTCTCCGGTGAAAGAAATCAAAACAACTGAATTTAATTGAGCGAGTGTTATAAACAATTCTCCCGAAAACTAGCGAGAATACAAAAAAGTCAATCACAGATTGATATCAACATAAATTCCCATCGAAAAATGTATTTTGTTTTACCTTTAAGTCCATCCACTGCTTGGAAATTGTTTAAATCTCCGCTTCTTCAGTTCTGAAACCCGAAGTGACAAACATCTTCCCGCATTGCTCCCATCCTCGAAGCAAGATTTTATCTCTGAAAGCTCTTCTATTTCCACTATAGCGGCTTCTGAGTATCCCATAATTAGTATCCCTGTCTTGAGTAGCAAACCGCGAAAATATTCAGGAGAATAACGACTTTAATTTAAACGGTTTTCTCCGCTAAAACACAGCAGTGTTTTCCCAGGTGACGTGAAAATTGCAAAGATCCCGGTGTGGCGTCATACGCGCATGTTTTGCGACGGTCTACGCGCCCGCGAGTTAATAGCCCTAAGCGACGGCGGCGGACGACAGCGGCGGACACACAACGCGCCCGCGAAACATTCCGCTAGCCATGACCATGAAAAATGACGGCCATGGGTTCTATGGTTCTATGGTTCTCTGGTTCTATGAGTATGGAGCTGCGCAGCCGGGCCTTCGGCCCGGCGAGAGCTCCGCTATAATACTATTAATACAATGATTATTTGTAATGAAGTGTTCGTTAAAATTATTTAAAATTCAAACTAACCAATAACATTATAGCAAAATAAACAAATGACAAAAGAAAAAAAACGGTAAAAGTTAAAAATGCAATGATAAACTGACATGATCAACTTGTTTGTTAAGTTCAGGTTTCAAACGCTCAATATGAAAGCTCTCCTTGATTTTGAGTTGATAATAGGAGGTGGCATTATCAATAATTTTGAAACAAGAGACATCACAAACATCTTGACAATTTTTAGACGAACTAAGATGTTTAAAAATATGAGAATTTTTATCCCGGGAAAGGTGCTCATTTACACGTGTATAGAAATGCCTGTTGGTTTCACCAACATAACGAGCACCACAGCCCGCACAAGTAAATTTGAAAACAACACGTGATTTAAGAGAATCCGGAATAGAATCCTTGGGACTAAAAATGTTGCAAAGTTTGAATGGAGAGAAAATTACTTTAACTTTTAAATCCTTACAGTACTTACTGATAATAGATGAAATTTTCTTTTTAGTATAAGATGAATAGAAACCAATGTAAGGTAATTTGTAAAAATGGCAGTTATATACTTCAAGTTTACAATCTTCTTTTGTTTTAACATTCCTTAGATAACCATGGACGAACTTGTCAATTAACCAGCTAGGAAACATATTACGTTTCAAAGTAGTGGTAAGAGTATTGATATCATTTTGAAAACCCTGGGTGGTGTTGTTAATTTTATAGGCCCTATCGGTGAGAGTTTTAACTAACCCTACTTTGTACTGAAAGGGAGTAAAACTGAAATAATTTGTAAGAAGACCAGTGTATGTCTTTTTACGAAAAACAGAAGTGATACAAGAATATTCATTGTTACTTGATATATGCTTGGATAACAATACATCTAAAAAAGGCAAATGGCCATCTGTTTCAGTTTCCATAGTGAACTTAATGTTAGGATGGCATTTGTTAAGGTATTGAAAAACAAATCTGCATGATGCGAATTTTGAAAGCAACAAATAATGTCATCTACATATCTGCGATAATATAATATATCTATTCCGGATTCTCTTAAATCACGTGTTGTTTACAAATTTACTTGTGCGGGCTGTGGTGCTCGTTATGTTGGTGAAACCAACAGGCATTTCTATACACGTGTAAATGAGCACCTTTCCCGGGATAAAAATTCTCATATTTTTAAACATCTTAGTTCGTCTAAAAATTGTCAAGATGTTTGTGATGTCTCTTGTTTCAAAATTATTGATAATGCCACCTCCTATTATCAACTCAAAATCAAGGAGAGCTTTCATATTGAGCGTTTGAAACCTGAACTTAACAAACAAGTTGATCATGTCAGTTTATCATTGCATTTTTAACTTTTACCGTTTTTTTTCTTTTGTCATTTGTTTATTTTGCTATGTTATTGGTTAGTTTGAATTTTAAATAATTTTAACGAACACTTCATTACAAATAATCATTGTATTAATAGTATTATATAAATTATACGTCTATTTTTTAAAAATTATTGTAACACTCACTATGGCTGATGATGATGTTTGAAACATCGAATCATGTTCCGCAAAATCAAAAGTGTGGTTGTATTTTTGAAAAAAAATATATATATATATACATATATATATACATATATATATATATATATAAAAGTATCAAAATTCCTAGAAAATAATGCTAAACAAATTAAAATATGTAAAAATTAACCCCACCCTCGAGAAATAATAAACCTGCTTTACAAGAATGCCGTGTATAGAAGATCAAGCAAAAAATTGTGACAGTCCCTTCGAAAACTATTGATAGTTTCCGCTTGCCGCAGTTCCAGGGGAAGGTTATTTCAAATGACCGCACCATTGTATCTAAAACTGTTTTTAAGGAAATTTTACTTGGAATTTATTGATATCTTCTTTAAGTGGACCTAAAGTTTATTTGTTAAAATACTTCTCTAAACCGGACCAATTTTAAGTGCCCCCACCCCCTATACAGAGTACCAATTGAATTTTGATGCCCCCCTCTAAATGTTTTGGATAAATTATGAACGGTCCCTAAGAACCAAAAAGTTCATGTGGATTATATTTTATAAAAAGAATCCTGATAGACTAACAGATTTAAAACAATATGAAAATGATCTTAATTTTAAATTACTGGAATTCCAAATAAAAATTAAAGACATTTCCGAAATTGAAAAACTTAATCCTTCACTTCCAGGAATAAATGTTTTTTTCAAGTTCGATTCAAGTAAAGAATCAAAAATTTATCCTCTTCCTATAAATGAGAAAGATTGTTTAAATTCTATTGATATATTTTTTTTTGATAATTATTGTTTTATAAAAAGTTTAAGTAGACTTGTTTCTTCACAAGTTTCCAAAGAAAATAAGAAATTTTATTGTAAAAGATGTTTGAATGGATTTGGTACTCAAGAATTTCTCAATAAACATACAAAATATTGCAGTCAAAATGATGAAAATGTAGTTATAAAACTTCCTAAAAAAGGAGCTTATCTTCAGTTCATAAACTTTCAAAAGAAAATACCTGTTCCATTTGTTACACCAATACTGATTTTGAATCTTTTGCTTTTCCTTTAAACAACTGTAAACCCAACTCATTAAAAAGTTACACAACGGAATACAAAAAACACGAACCTCCAGGTTTCTGTTTATACTTTAAATACTATAGATTTCCTAAACAAATGATTTATACAAAAGACATGGTTGATTTTAATAATTAATAACAGCAATAAAAACTGATTTACTTCACTCTGGTGTGGTTCCTAATGTAGATAACTGCCAATGGTTTCCTATTCAAAGGCTAGAATGGTTAGGGATTATTTAGGATTTACTTGAAGGCTTTATTACCATACTGCAACGGAGAATTGGGGTCTTTCTGCATGTACCGGTATCCATGAACCACTCATTGTCTTTTATTGTTTGTGAGGTATTGTATTTTTGGTCTTGTTTTGCATTTGTATTATTGTAGTTCTTTGTTCCTTTTGTTTTACGTAATATGTGCTCCGGTACATGCAGAATCTACCGAGAATTGTCGACTTGGAACGTTGCATTACCGATATCCTCAAAATTTTTCCCAGGGTCAAAGCTAAACAATTAGCTTCTGTTGTCGGCAAAATTATTTCCTTTAGACCCGCAGTCGGGAATGTTTCGTTATTGATGTCAAGGCTTTTGCAACTTCAGTTAGTCTTAGAGCTTCTTGGGATGATTATCTCGATGTGAGTAACTCACTGTTTTCGCAGGAGCGTCGCCAGGAGCTCATTTTCCGTGCACGCATCCTTGACGGTATTCCACACCCGTTATTCTGCTCGTCCCCTTTATGTTCACCTACTAGGCTCAAAAAAAGTTCATGCATTAAGCAAACATCACAAAAAACAGTCATTGGAATAGACCTGCAATGCTCTACCACAATAAACAATTGCCATCTTTTGGCGTTGGAGGGCTGGTGATAAGTAAGTCCCGCGTTACTGACTTCTTTATAACAGACACTGGGCTCTTTAACGTTTTAGACGACCTAACGCGTATTTTATTAATTCATATTCTTAGATTAAATAGTTACTCTTTTTAAAAATATGTATAAGTCTGTATACATATGGTATTATAATTTTTATTTTTTTTAATTTTAAGGTGCATTTCCAATGTCGCGTAATTTTTACGAGCGTAAATAAAAATAAGAGATGATGTATGAACAACTCGCGTAAACTTTTGCACAAGCTGTTCATACATCATTTCTTATTATATTTACGCACGTAAAAAATACGCGACAGTAGAAATCCAGGCTTAGGCATAAACTAGATGTATATGCACAGCTCTATTAAAAAAAATCCACACCTTTCCATTATTATTTATGAGCGGGATCATTTGCGGTCCTCTATGGGGGTCATTTGCGGTCCGGGATCATTTGCGGTCCAATTTGGGGATCATTTGCGGTCCAATTCGGGGATCATTTGCGGTCCGTGATCATTTGCGGTCCAATTTGGGGATCATTTGCGGTCCGGGATCATTTGCGGTGCCGGGATCAATTGCAGAGTTGTTCAGATCTCTGGTGATCTTATATCGTCAAATAACAGTCAAGCTGTTCATACATCATTTCTTATTATATTTACGCACGTAAAAAATACGCGACAGTAGAAATCCAGGCTTAGGCATAAACTAGATGTATATGCACAGCTCTAGTAAAAAAAATCCACACCATTCCATTGTTATTTATGAGCGGGATCATTTGCGGTCCTCTATGGGGATCATTTGCGGTCCGGGATCATTTGCGGTCCAATTTGGGGATCATTTGCGGTCCGGGATCATTTACGGTCCAATTCGGGGATCATTTGCGGTCCAATTTGGGGATCATTTGCGGTCCGGGATCATTTGCGGTCCAATTTGGGGATCATTTGCGGTCCGGGATCATTTGCGGTGCCGGGATTAATTGCAGAGTTGTACAGATCTCTGGTGATCTTATATCGTCAAATGACAGTCAATAAGTAACTCTTCCCGCATGGTGAAACACAAGGAGGAAAACAGGAAAGGAAAAAAGTAAAAAAAAAAGCAGAAGTCGACACAAATCACACAAGGCTCATAAGACTCAAAAGCCTCGGAAGGATGTAAAAGGTAAGTGAATTCTTTTAATGGTATTTTATGACTTTTTGGGAAGGAATATGATGAAGGTAACCTTGAAGATTTATACATCAGTGGTCGTTGGCCAGCCATGATTGTAAGTTCAGAAAATTACTCTGAAATCACATGCACTAAAGACCTCGAAAATACAGTTGAACTCCTTTATTGACAACATCTCGCACTCTCATTAGACTCGTATAGTATATGACATAAAAGAAAATCGAAGGTCACCGAAAGGAAATGGATTTGAGTTCGAGATTACGGGGAGTTTGAGAGGTTCAACTAGTCTCAACTATGAAACTGTAGGTGCAAATTGCGGATCATCGCCATACAGAATTAATTCTCTGAGGACTGTCAGAAATGTCAAGCAGAACCGGTTCAAAAACAAGCTAGGATCATCCTATCTTAATCTTTGATGTGTGCCACAACGCATCGGAAAACTGTTTACGTTTATCCGCGTTTGTAGATCTTTATATATAAGACATAAACATCTTAGAATTTTACGGAGATTTTGAAGAAGAAAAGAACTGATTACTGATCATGACCTATGACACCTATGGTGATTCTAAAATGTTGCGTGCTACTCGTCGTCGCTATAATGTCTGTCATTGATCGGTCAGAGTCCATTCACGTATAATCGTTTATCATATATGTTCATTGCTATTTTGAGACTTAAATTCAGTCACAAAGTCAGGACAAAAAGTGCATATCCTTAGAATTCCTCTATTCCTCAAAGAAAGAATTGAGCAAATATTTATTTTCCAACTTTAATTTCATTTTTAAGATTCGCTCTCTCCCGTTCTTTCTAATCTTCCGGAAACCGGACATTCCCTCCTGACATTCCACAATGATAAAAAGGAAACTTTATTACGAAAGCTGTCAAAGCCAGGCAAACACTGAAAAGCAATTTTCACTACTTTTTACTTCAACTGAGTCTCAAGCTGTCGCAGTGCTATATTTTTCTGACTTTTCTGTTTTTTCTTGTGATCTTCACCGGAAATGTTTCTGTCTTTCCTGCACGCCACAACCGTGGATCCGGAAAAAAGGTGAAAAAACGTTAATCAAATGGTTTTTACTTGAGTAGTATTGGCACTCAAATAATAGGGCCATTTATACGACAGAAAATAAGACGCCTCTTATCTAAGACGCGACTTAAATAAGACGCGAACCGATCGTATAAACAGTACAAAATAAGCATTCGTGTCTTATTTTAGACGCGACTTAAATAAGACGCGTCTTATCTTAGAACAGGGTTTTCAGCTGTTCTTATTTTGTCCGCGTCTTAAATAAGACGTGAACTCCCTCGTATAAATGCTTTCGCGTCCTAAATAAGACGTGAACAACAAGTGCGCCGTATCAAAAATAAGACGCGAACCATTTATACGTGATCTTCGCTTCTTATGTTGGACGCAAACGTATAAATGGTACACTTCGCATCTTATTTAAGTCGCGTCTTAGATAAGACGCGTCTTATTTTCTCCCGTATAAATGGCACTAATATCTTCTCAATTAAGTCCGTAATAATGCCAATGTATGTCTGAATCGAAACGCTGAAATCGCTTATAAAATGGTTGTTAAAATGCTTGCTTTGTCATTCAATTCAGAACAACAAACTTTTACTTGTACACGAATAGAACTGTAGAAAGAATTGCAGCAAACAATAACTTCTACATTTGCACAATTAGTTTGTTCAGCAAAATCACGAGATCCCTTGCATACTATTGCATAATCAAAGCGCAATTTTTATCACCGTCAATACATTCTACCATGTATCTAAATCTAATAATGGCAATGATTTCGTTCGCGTGATCGGCAATTTAATATCAAAAGTTCATCAAATGATAACATACTATGAGAACTCAAAGCCATTCATTTCATAAATTGAACTTAGTAATTATTGTTTTTGCCATAACATGTCATGAGAACTCAAAGCCATTCATTTCATAAATTGAATTTATTAATTGCTGCTTCCCTAAAGAATCGCGACGAAACTATCAACAACAACGAAATAGATAACTTAGACGTTCGCGTGATCGCTAAGAGAAAATAAAAAAATCGTCAAATGATAACATGACATGACAGTTCAAAGCCATTCATTAATAAATTCAACTAAAACTAAACCGCGAGAAAACTGTCAACAAAGACAAACAAACTTTACATAAACTACATACCTATATGTGTACATACGATTTCCTTAGAGATCTGTTTCTGCAGATCGGCTATGTTTACACTGTTTTTCTTTACAATGTTACTCCCGAATACTTTAGACAGTCAACACTTCAACAAAAGATTAAAAAATTTCGTTATTTCGCTGAATTGATTTTAGCTCAATTTATTATATTATCGCTCATATGAAAACACAAACTTTCCCTTGCCATTTAACTTCCTCAGAACGTCTCCATTCATTTTAAAAATACACCGTGAAATTTTCAGTCAAACTGCGTTTCCCAAGAACATTTGACCTTTTTTACCCGTCTAAATGAGCACTAATGGCTTTACGACATATGATTGACAAGAAAAACACAAATTTCTTGAACCTTTGAAGATCAATGCCGTCTCGGACACATCCACGTAAAAACAAATTTGAAAGATTGATATGTAACGCTATATATCAAAACTTAAAAAAAAAATAATGACATGCCAATTCCCTAGGGAAATTAACATAGGTCCGGGAGTACTCCCCAAAAATTTTAGTGGCGGTATGCGATAAAATCCTAACCACTTCTTGATATTTTCTTCGTATTGGCACTCAAATAATATCTTCTCAATTAAGTCCGTAATAATAAGTTCCAATGTCTGTCTTGAATTGAAACGCTCAGATCGCTTATAAAATGGTTGTTAAAATGCTTGCTTTGTCAACAACAAAATTTTACTTGTATACGAATAGAACTGTAGAGAGAATTGCAGCAAGCAAGAAATAGTTTGACTAAGTCTGCAATATCACGAGGTCTCTTGCATACTATTGCATAATCAAAGCGCAATTTTTATCACCGTCAATACATTCTCCCATGTACCTAAATCTATTAATGGCAATGATTTGAAATTTGAAAGATTATTGATACCGTAGGTAACGTGAGATACCGAAACTAAATAAGAACTGTAATACCTTTGTGGTGACGTAGCGTGAGATAATTATGACAAGTGTCACAAGTTCATGACATCCCAATACCCTAGGGAAATTAACAATAGGTCCGGGGGTGCTCCTCAAAAAACGCAAAGTTCATGCTAGTTTGCTCTGCCATATCGCTCATATTAAAACACAAACTTTCCTGTCCCATTTAACTTTCTTAAAACGTCTCCATTCGTAAAAATACACCGTGAAATTCTCAAACTGCGTTTCCCAAGAAAACGCATCCCTTCTAAAGCAGCTTCAATGGCTTTACGACAAATGATTGAAACTGATAGGTAACGTGAGATATCGAAACTTAAAGAAGGACTTAATACCTTTGCGGTAACGTAATGTGAGATATGACAAGTTCATGACAAGTTCTGACATCCCGATACCCTTGGGAAATTAACAATAGGTCCGGGGGTGCTCCCCAAAAATTTTAGTGGCAGTATGTGACGCCCTTCTTGAAATCCTAACCGGCTTAACCAACCATATCCTCAATGCCCTAATATAGCTTCTATGAAGAAGGAAGAAGAAACCCCCCCGGACAAAAGTCCACAAAATTTTGTTAACAACTTTTGTCCCTTTTTCGTACTCAATTCATTCTCGACCCCAGAGCTCTCGGTCTTTTTTTGTTTTGGGCCCTGCGCAAAAGAGAAGAGCTCTGGGGTCGAGAATGGTACTCAATTCCGAAATCTCGCTTAATGCGCATGCGCATTAACGAGATAAGAAATGAAATTATTTCTATTCTCCACGGTTTGCAGTCTTTTCACACATTTGTCAAAGGCAAAACTGTCAAAATTTTTACTAACAACAACAATGCTGCTATTATTACCAACAAGGGCAGTATGTGTTTAAGGCTTTCATTCCCTTGCTTTACTCATTTTCAGATTTTGCGTTTCCAATGCGGTTAAATTGGAGATCGAATGGATCCCAAGTAACGATAATCATATTGCTGACTCTATTAACTGAATAGTGAATTACGACGATTGGGGGGTTTCCCCTGAATTTTTTTTTCTTTTTATTAATTCTTTTCAGGGCCCTTTTAACTTCGATAGATTCGCCGACAATACAAATCATAAGTGTAACCGTTTTCAGTCCACGTTTGGGTGCTCTGGTTGTGAAGGTGTTGATGCTTTCAGTTCCAATTGAGTGGGTGAAAACAATTGGTTGGTACCACCGGTCTATCTTGCCCCTAAGGTTCTTTTACATTTGTATTGTTGCAAGGCAAAGGGAACGCTTGAGTGCCGAAATGGCCCTCATCACCTTTTTGGCCATTAATTTTCGTCAACCATGTCCATTTGTAGACCATTTGTAGTCAATGTTCTCGAATTTAAGAATCCCAGGGGTAATTTTGTAAAAGGTTCTGTTGCCAACTCTATATTTGGCTCCACGGATTTCACATCTTCAGTGTTGCTGCTTTCCTTCGCTTCAATGAAATTACTGTTAATTAAATGTTAATTAATTATTACTGTTAAATAAATGTTCCTTTGTGAAAATTTTCGTTTGTTATTTTTCTCTTTACGTTCCCCAAAGCAAAACTGATCAGTCTGGAAGAGGAATACTATTATTGTGGCAAAATCGGGGTGATCAACCTGTCCTTATCAATTTCTTGTTAGATTCTAGGCGAAGTGTCAGATCGACGAGCATTGAGTCCATCTTATTTTCCCCAAGATGCAGTACTACAAATTCATAATTCATAACTTTTAAATTCAGATCGGGACAGTCTCTTTCTCAAACCCGTTGCAGAGAAATTATTTTGTCCAAACTGAAATTAGCTGGAGTTGACATTACTCCTATCAATTTACACAGTTTTCGCATAGGGGGCGCTTCTGCAGGAGCTAATAATAATGTCTGGGTAATGTGTCTGACTGTAAAATTAAGTATCATGGTCGCTGGGCTTCCGACAGATCAAAAGACTTATACTGTCGGTATAATTTAAAAAAATAGTTGGACGTTACTCTTAATTTAGGTATTTAATTTTGTTTTTCTTTTCCTTTCCCTCCCGTTCGCTTTGTGGTTTTGAGCTTGTATGGCGGGTCGGCCTCTCCCTTTACAGTTGTATTCATTTAGCGTGTCAAAGACATGTATTCTATTCGGCTGAACGTAGTGAAAGAGAATAGAATCGTATTTCTTGACATTGCGGCATGTCAATGTTGTTCTCAATAGGCACGATGGCGTCATTTGACGACTTTGACTACAACTACCAGAATTCATTTCGTTTTTCCTTTCTTATTTAAATTTTGTAATCCCAGTGCGGTTTAAATAACAATAGCCCTAATCTGCACTACAAAACAAAAAACTGAAGGATTCTGGTAGTTGTAGTCATATGACGTCATCGTGCAAATGGCCTATTCCCCTTTGGGAATTCGAGCTAGTTATATTGTTCGTTTCCCCCAGGGTTCACCCATTGACGCCACCAGTTACAAGCTCACTCCCCACTCCCCCCTCCCCCACTCGCTACTATTCGATCAATCAATCAATCAATTTATACCTTTATGTAGCTCTTCCTTAACCGCCATGGACGTTATTTGACTAACACGCACTTGGTTTGAAGAACATGTTTCCGGACATCGTCCGTTTTTTCGCGTCCGGCGTGTGGTCGCTTTGGTTACTATATTTACCAGTTTTGTTTTATGCAGTGTTATTGATACTTATATTTAGCCTGTGACAGCCGCCTCCTCCCCTCAGAAAAAAATCGGGGAGAGAAGCGTCTGTGTAACGCCGTCGCTAATCTTGCTTCGGAATAATTTTGCATAAATTAAAATTTAGTAATTTACAGACTCTCGAATTTCAGTTTCAAAATGGCATCGAACGTGTCGGACCACGCAAATTTTCATCGGGCGACTGCAATTGTTTGCGAGACTTTCAAGATTCCTTCACTCTATCCAGAACAAGAAGAATGTTTGAAAGCGCACTTTTGAAGGGAAAAGATGTATATGCAAGTCTCCCTACCGGGTATGGGAAGTCGCTTATCTTTTATGCTGCTCCGATCGTGGTCTTCGAACGACCGCTTGGAAGCAGCAAAATTGTCATCATATCACCGCTAAAAACGTTGATGGAAGATCAAGTCGCCTATCTTAAATCCTTGGGTTATCCCACTAAAGCTTAAACTATCTCTCTCTGCTAACCTTGGATCTACATTTAGTTCACCGTGACATATTCCTGCAACGACAAACACAAATAGCTGGGCCCAGCGTGATAAATTAAACGGTCAACATATCTTTTCAGATCCTATCACTACTTAGATCAAAGGGCTCTTAAAGCCATCTCGTTAATGCGAGAGAATGTAAGGTTAAAAAAAACAACAACAACAACAACAAGAATTGGAAAAGTTGGGTGCCTTTGATAGGTAAATGTAGTAAAGACGTGATAGGTAATATGTGTAAAGCTGCTAAATGGTTTATTGAAGTTGAAAGATTGAAAATACCTGTAGATCTAATCGTAGAGTTAGACATTACAGTCATAGAGGACTTAAGGGCTCTTTTAGGAGCCACCAAATCAATAAAAGTCGTGAGCAACAAAATAATCACGAGTATGAATGTAAATAATTTTCATGTTAATTTAGCGTATTTGTTCAAAATAGTCTTCATTTTACAGCTGAGGGAAAACTTCAACTTGATTATATTAAGCGAATAAGCCGAGGCCAATTTGGTTGCTACGGGGGAAAATTATGAGGAGGGATGGGGGTGGCAAAACTACTTAGATTCAATCTATTTTTAGAGAGCCCTTTTACTTAGTTAATTTTCTATGTTTTGTATCAGTCACAGTATTTTAGTAGCAATGACTTGTATGGCATTACAATGGCGATTTTCTTATCAATCGAAATTTGGGAAAGATGTACGAAGGTTAAAAAATATTTACTATCTTTATTTATTGATATTTAAACAAAACTAAAACATATTGCAACGATTTTCATTTGGGATTAAAATTGATTTACTAGCAATGTTTTTAAACAGCCAATTTATATGTGCAGTGTATGTGTGGATGTATGAGACAAAACAAGAACTTTGTGCATGTGAAAAAGTTCAGTAAAAAGACTTCAGTAAAAAAGGAATGTTTTATCTAAATACTTCACAAAGGTAGACCATTGTAAAAAAGGCAAATATAAATATTTTACTAGTCGCTTTTTCCGTCAACTAAAAAATTGTATACCTTCGGGCAGAATGGTGTCTCTTGTAGGAATAGAGCTGGTGATTAGATTTCGTTTCCTTTTATAGCCGAAGCTGTTTTCGAAACATCTCGGCTTAAAGAAGCCTTGGTAAAAACGACAAGCGACGTGGCCCCGAAAATTGCCGACATGAGACGTTCTGAACAGCGACAAGCGGCTCGATTCCGCTTCAAAAATACGACAAATTACGACAGCGACTTTAGAAGGTTGTGCAATTTACCAATAAAAATTAAACATTATTGACCATATCGTTCATATCAACACCCGACGGCCAACGGTCTGTTTTAATGATCAATTTGTTATTGAAACGTCTACCAACCTCGTTCCCAAGGCCTCTATCTTCCTCTCTCTTGGATCGGACGTGCAGTTAGAGTACACCCTAGACTCCCGGTATACACATACATATCCGTGACCTTTGATTTTTGATTTTTTGGCGCAAATTGGTTTTAACAAGCTTAATAATTTTCCTTCGAGCATTTTTATTTTAAAAAGAGACTTTTCTTTTGATCTTGATGAAAAATTGCACTTTATCAAATAAAGACAAATAAGTGACAGGTCACGCGTGTGGTTTCCGTTCGAATCACACGCACCGGCTCCCCCGACGGTGTCAATTTGCGCGAGGGCAAAAGTAACGACCCTCCCCTCGGGTGAATGTCATTTTGCCTCTGTGACGCGGTCGCTAAGCTTTAGTATTCGAATTTCGTGGTACAGCCGTTTGGATCGCGGACAATGGCGAAGCGAAGATGGCCAGAATCGCTCCAAAACGGAGCCCTTTTAGAGCCCGTGAAAGGGAGTTTGGAAGCTAGCACGAATCGCACGGGTAGACATTTAACCTGCGGCCTCACTGGTGGCAATTCGGGGAGCTTGAGTTGAATTGTTTAGAATTTATTGGCTTTCGCGTGGCGAGGGTTCGCTCAGAGGTCTCCAGCCTTCCCTTCTTTTTTGTGGATAGTGGGGCGACTGACAAAAGTTGTAAAAATGCATTTAAACCGGTCAGGATACATCAAGAGACAATAAAGTAAAGGTGAGAAGACTTTATTGTGTAATATTTTCGATTTTTCTATCGCTTATCAATTCCGTGACAAATCGTATTATTACCTAGTATATTTCATTACTGTGTACTGGCTTCGAATCTGTAAGGGACGGACCATTTAATTTTTGTGGGGGGGGGGGGGGGGTTGGGCAATTTCTTCTGAGCATGAATTTTTTTTTCCAGCATCACTATTTGCAAGAATTTTTTACCTTAATGCTTGAATTTTTTCTCTTAAATTTCTTCTGCAGGAATTTTTTTTTCGTAATTGCCCAACCCCCCCCCCCCCCCCCCCCCAAAAAAAAAAAAAAAAATTAAATGGTCCGTCCCTGACTTGATGTGACCCACATCACGATTGGTCTGCCTGTGGGATCATCCAATTTAAATCTTTGATGTGTGCCACAACGCATCGGATAAATGTTTACGCTTATCCGCGTTTGTAGATCTTTATATATAAGATATAAACATCTAAGAATTTTACGGAGATTTTAAAGAAGTAATGAACTGATCCGTGACCTATGGTCGCTACAATGTCTGTCATTGATCGATCAGAGTCCGTTCACGCATATTCATTGCTATTTTAAGACTTAAATTCAGTCAGGAAGTCAAGACAAAAAAGTGCATATCCTTAGAATTCCTCTATTCCTCAAAGAAAGAATTAAGCAAATATATATTTTTCCAACGTTAATTTCATTTTTAAGACAGTTTTGAGATTCGCTCTTTCCTGTTCTTTATAATCTTCCAGAAACCGGACATTCCACAAAGATAACAAGGTATCGCAGAACATTAATAATCCATCGGACAAAATTATCAACAAAAGCAAAGAAACTTTTGATAACTCAGACGTCAGATGTGGGTGGGCTGAAATATCTGTTTTCCGCTTAGTTGTCAATGCTTGTTAAAGGAAATATTTCACGCAGTTGTATGTTGTTATCGATATCGATGTGAAATGTTTTGGAAAGTGAAGCGGACATCGATTTTTCTTTTGTGGAGAGTTGAAAAAGAAATGGCTGCATAAGTTAATGTTATACATGAATGGGTTATTTGCGAATATATAGTAGTTCTGTCTTTTTTTATTCGAAAGTCGAGAGTTTTCTATTTCCGGTATCATGTGCTTAGTAACTATTAGAGATTAAATGGATCTGCTTTAAACCTCAACATATAGTGTTGACAGTGTCTTCTTAACGACCCCCGGGGTCACGACCGCAGTAAAATTTCGTAAAATATTCTATTAAGATCCAAGTCTTATGCGATAGTCATATATTGGAATAGTGGGATCTTGCAATTGTTTTTTAATAGCTCCTCAGAGTTTATTCCGCGTGTAAGTGTAATGTGTTTCTTTGAGCTAGGCAGTATCTCCATTGTCAGAAGTATAGCATCATAACATCCGGTTTGAAATATTTGAATCTCCAGCATGATAGCTGTACACTCTTTATCAAGTTTCCCGGAAAGTGACATCATGAAACTTAGCGCCCCAATTTCTCAAATTATAAAATTTGTACTAAAGTAATCAAACATGCGGGATTCCTGACCGCGGTATTTTTCAAAACCTTTTTCTGATCCGAGATACAGGCAAGGTTGTCTGTTGTTGCATTTTTATGCAGTATTACTTTATTTTGTAGTAAATTTTCCACCGCAGAAATATACTCGCGCAGAAAAAATTACTTGTTTTAATGATGTATATCGGCTTAACAAGAACTTTTCAACCGTGAATATATTGCTATCATAATTCCGAGGCGACCGGCACAACAGTCATCTGTATTCCCGATTCAACTCCACACACGTCCTCAAAAGAACCAGAGACTGTTATCATAATACTGATACATTTTTACAACAACGTACAATAATTCACTCACTAGTTTTCTCGTTGTTTATGTTCATATTGGCGCCAGAACAGCAACCATTTTACTAGGAGAACTATGCAAACCTCCGGTCAGGAAGTAAAATTGTTTAATACCGATGCCTTGGATTTTATTTATACTTGACCAGAAATCCGCAAACATTTCCTCCCAGCAGAAATTTTAGCTGTCCCGACGCGCAAAAATTTCCTCCCGCAAAACAAATTCAGTCGCACAATCCGCAAAATTTCCTTGTGCACGGTAGCTAAACCAATAAAACTATGACGTCTTTCCCACACTATTGCATACAAACGCAAAGTTCATGCTATTTTGCTCTGCCATATCGCTCATATTAAAACACAAACTTTCCCGTCCAATTTAACTTTCTTAAAACGTCTCCATTCGTAAAAATAGACCGTGAAATTCTCAAACTACGTTTCCCAAGAAAACGCATTTGACCTATTTTTACCATTCTCGAAAGCAGCTTGAATGGCTTTACGACAAATGATTGAAAATTTTAAATATTGATACGTAACGTGAGATATCGAAACTAAGAACTTTAATATCTTTGCGGTGACGTAATGTGAAATATAACAAGTTCATGACAAGTTCTGACATCCCAATACTCTAGGGAAATTAACAATAGGACCGGGGGTGTTCCTCAAATATTTTAGTGACGGTATGTGACGCCCTTCTTGAAATCCTAACCGCTTTAACCAACCATATCCTCAATGCCCTAATATAGCTTCTATGAAGAAGAAAGAAGAAACCCCCCCCCCCCGGAAAAAAGTCCACAAAAATTTGTTAACAGCTTTTGCCCCTTTTTTTGTGGTAACAATCAGTGCCCAGTATTTGTGTGCTCTATATCCCATAAACTGTCTTAAATTATGTAAAGAGGCGGGGGCTTTGAAGCCTAGGGAAATTGTGGGGTAAAATAACTACTCATTAGTAAGCTCTATATAGAACATACTAATGAATTCTTTTGTTTTCCTTTGTTTAAAAGCCTAATTAGTATGCTCTATATAGAGGATACTAATGAGAAAATAGAGCATACTAATGAGTATATAGAGCATACTAATGAATAACAGGCTGCTAATTTGAACAAAAACAACTTGCAGTTATAAAAATGACAATTTTATTTGAAGTTTTCGCTTTACATAACTTAAGCAAGAGATTAATTCCCCTAAATAACAAAACCAAATTCGACTTAACAATTTTTAGGAAAAAATAAACGAAAGACTGGTCTCACCGTGCTTTGGAATTATGTCTCTTTCTCTTTGCTTAATTTCGTTCCTGTGGTAGGCTTTTGGAAACGTGCACTTTTATCGAATTCATCCCCCCAGCACTCGGATATGTCTACGCTCTCAAAAGCAAGTAACTGTTGAGTGGCAAGGACGGCCTCAAGTTCCTCGAGCTCTGTATACTGGCTCATAGCCGGAGCAAATGAGCCATCAAAACAACAAAGAATAAACAAAGCTCCAAAGAAAGAAAAGCATTGTTATTCGTAAAATTCTACCAACATTACGGCGACATTCAAAACAAAATAACAACGTGATTCCCAAGTGTGAATGACACAATTAAAATACGCTCATAAATACAATCTGCATAAAATATGGTTTCTTCGCGGATGTGACCATTTTCTAAGACGGTTAGACAATGAACGCTCGTGTCCTATGGGATATAGTGCCTCTCGCATTAGATAGAAGTGCCACTCGGGCTACGCCCTCGTGGCCTTCTATCTATGCTCGAGGCACTATATCCCATAGAACACTCGCGTTCATTGTCTAACCCTTACAAAGAGAGAAAAAAACTATAAATGTTGAACCCTCTGTGTTAAAAATCAACATAAAACAACCCACTAACCCCGCAAAAGCAAAAGAAAAGGGACGTTATAAGAGGAAAACATTACAGACATAGCACAGATGACCTCTAGTCCGTTACTCCCCGGTTACTCGCGGCTTTTTTAAAAGAGTTTTTCAGTGAATACTAAACTCCTCCAAAACGAAGTAAATGATACCCGTTAAGGCAAACAGTATTTAACAACATTTTGTAAAAGTCGTACAGGCCTACCACCTCCATTTTACACGAGATATACTCGTCAGAAGAAAACATAAAAGGTTTTCAAATGTTTCACACCGGTAGAGATTGTGCGGCCTGTCAACCCTTGCGATTTCCTACGATC
Organism: Cladopsammia gracilis; assembly: GCA_022457155.1. NCBI lineage: Eukaryota > Metazoa > Cnidaria > Anthozoa > Scleractinia > Dendrophylliidae > Cladopsammia > Cladopsammia gracilis. Next base: position 758,710 of record JAJGOT010000308.1, on the reverse strand, counting down.
GAGCCAGCAAACAATGGCCCGAATAAATTTTCTATCGACGTTTCCTGTGTGTGAATTTTAACGGAAGTTTCTCGAAAGTCGCGCTAAATTCTCAGAAATGACCGATTAACCAATGAAGGCACGGTAAATGTCCTACGTAGTAGGATTAGCATAACAACCAATCATGATACGTCGCCAGCATTCCGGAAAAGCCACCCGGAGCGAGGAGCAAGATTAGCGACGGCGTTACACAGACGCTTCTCTCCCCAATTTTTTTCTGAGGGGAGGAGGCGGCTGTCACAGGCTACTTATATTCCACATGGCTTGGTTTCCTTTGTTCTCGTAAGGATTATATTGAGTAATCCCCGCTAATTATCAACTGTCTGAAAAGCTGGTGGCGGCTTTTGATTGTTACAGGGGAGTGCGGGGTTGAAACAATAGCTAAACAATGGAATATATTCACCTCAACATATTCCCAGGACATATTCCCTTGACATATTCCCCTCTCAACATCCAAAGTTGCAAACAAAATTAACAGCAAAGCAAGAAAAATTTGTCACCAACTTTAAGGATTCTTACATTTTGAACACAACTGAGCAATTTGTTAAATTGAACACAGACGATGATCGTTCCGAAATACTGGATTCTACTTACTGCTGTGATATCGTGACATTGCTTGGCATCTTCGAACAACACCTCAGTCACTTCTGCAACGCTAAACTGCGCGTTATCATAAGCACCTCGAGGTTGTTCAGTCGCTTACATTTAACGAACCACTGAAACTGTTCTGAGTAAGAAACAAGTCGTCTGCTGAGTCACTCATGTCTTCTGATCTTGGAGTAAATAAAGCACAGACACGACGCAAACATGTTTGTTCTGTACGAATTTACCACGTCGAAATCCCAGTGCGTACGTTCAGCATTTTTATTCTATTGTTCTCCACACATACAAAGGCATTCCGATATATGCATTGCACAAAAGCGTTTGTTTGTCATTGGGCAGTCAACCTCGCCCATGTGGAATATAAGCCCGTTATTTTTAGCCAACGAGGTGAATAAATCACGTATCCCCTCGTTGCCTAAAAATAACCCTTACTTATTGTAAAATGAACAAAAAATTTTGATTCGCATGAAATCAAATAAAGCTTGCATGGCCAACTGACAAATGTAATTAGCAAATTAGCAAGGTAGTTCCGAACTTCCACATGAACTTGGCAACTGGCCAGCGCGGCCAAAGTAGGCTGAAATCCACTGTAACATTCATTAAGTTAATTGTCTTTGCAGATTTTAGTTGTTCCCAAAAGATATCATTCCAAGGAATAACAGGACATGCTAGCTAGAAAATATAAATGTTAAGCGTTTTTTGATAGTCATGGCGCAGGTGGTTTGTTGATAAGTTTTCTCCGCAGCTGGATTCGTCGATTTCTCAGTTACTTTACTTGTAATATCTGACTCCTATCTTGACACTGTCTTTTGCTGATCGTCTAAGTTAAGACATTGCTTTTTCTTGATGACGACGTTCCTAAACGGACAAAAACATAAGCAATGAGTGTTTTTTCCAGGAAAAGGCAAAATGTCAGGTCACATTACTCACCAGGCCTTCCATCTTTTGATGTTGGTCTAGGGGGAGATGCTGATCTCCCTAGTGGCGGTGGGGTGCTAGTTCTTGGTCTTGAATCAGGAGTGCGAGGGATCTTGGGCCTTGATACAAACGCTTTATCAAATTCGGTTCTAAAACATCGTAAACAACAAATACGCCATCATTAGATCGTAGAAACCAACAAAGTGACTGTATAATAATCTTTTGAACCTGTTAAAATAACAACACCAAAGCAATAATACATATTATAAAATTGATTAATAATTTATAACAGTTATGACAAATCAATAGGTGGTATTTGAGTCACATGTACACCTCTGTAAACCCCAATACAAATGAACTGAGTTGATGAATTATTAAACGTAGAATTAACTTTTGATACAGACACCTGCTCAGCTAATTAGTAGCGGAGCACTCGCCGGGCCGAAGGCCCGGCTGCGCAGCCCCATACTCATAGAACCTATGCCCGTCATTTTTCATGGTCATGGCTAGCGGAATGTTTCGCGGGCGCGTCGTGTGCCCGCCGGGCGTCCGTCGCGCAAGGTTAACACTCGTTAACATCTCTCAAACGGACCTTGGACACCTTATGAGGTTTTACACAACGTAGTATTTTTTATCGTTATACCGTAGTACTGACGTACACGAGAACAGAAACCCTTTTTATTGGGCAGAGAACTGATCGAACAGAGATCCGGCTAAGCAAAGAGTAGCGTTTTGGGGTTTAGCATTTATCTACAGTGTTTAGGGTTAAGCACTGATTAGAAAACGGTTAGCTTTCATTTATTATGGGTAACTCTATAAATATGTTAAAAATTACATCTCCCGGCAGCTAATCCACGTTGGTACAGTGGATAAGGATATTAGTTATGAAGCAAACGACTCGGGTTCGAGGCATACACTTTACTGATCTTTTTTTCTAATTTTACTCTAAGTGTGAAATAGGTTTTACTTCATGTAACTTAAAATGAAAAGGAAAGGTCCATTTGAGGGATGTTAACGAATGTTAACCGTCGCGCAAGACTAGCTCGATCGCGGGCGCGTATGATGTCGCAAAACATGCGCGTATGACGCCACACGCGCGGCTACACAGCCGTCAGCTCGGTAAACACTTTTCAAAGTTTTAAAAAAGTTGGATCTTTCGCAGTGTTAGGCGGAGCAGTAAAGTCGTTATTTCCCTGCATTTTTTCGCGGTTTGCTACTCATGGCAGGGATACTAATTAAGCGATACTCAGACGTTGCTTAGTGGAAAAAGAAGAGCTTCCAGAGATAAAATCTTGCTTCGAGGAACTTCAATGCAGGAGCAATGCGGGGAGATGCCTTGCTTTTATTACGGATTTCAGAACCGAAGAAGCGGAGTTTTAACGAATTTCCAAGCAGTCCAGTGCTTTAAAAGTAAAATATATCACATTTTTCGATGGGAATTTATGTTGATATCAATTTTTGATTGACTTTTCCTTTGTGTTCTCTTAAGGTTTGGAGACATGTTTATGAAACGTTCAAATTAAGTCGTGTTGTATCTTGAATTTCAACGAGGACAGCTCTGCCTTGATGCGCTATAAATGGTACGTGTTCTGCTTTTAAACATAAATTAATGGAGATTTGAATAAAATTTTTCGAACGAAGATTGTGTTGTCCGTTGTTATGTCTTTGTTCATTCATTACATAGATTAAAAAACGATTTTATGTAAACAAAACAAGACTTAGATTTTCTGTCTTCACTCGAGTCGCCTTATGCAGATATGTTTGTGTACATACATACATACATAAACTTTATTTTAACTCGAATTTAAAATTTGCAATTTGAAAATTGCAATTTTAATTTCCAAATCAGTTTCTCGGGCAATTTTGGACAAACAAAAACTGTGTTTTATTCGGAAAGTAGTCGTACTAGTTATTCTAGACAGAGAAAAGTTGTTTTTGTGAACTTTTGCACGGTCTAAATGTACTGTGCAGACGGTCGGGTAATACTGTTTTTGAGAATTGCTAAAATTGAAAATAGCCCGCTCGTCAATCTTAATTCTTGTGCTTCCAACCTTTCACCTTAGTTAAGTTTCACCTTGGTTAAGCTTGTTCAAAGTGCTACGCTGTTAGGCTTGGCCTATCTATATATATTGTTCATGAACTTTTCATACAGATCTCCACTCATTGTTTCATTTCATAAGTACAATAAAATATTCGGACGCGAATATTTTATCTACGACTTACAAGTGTACAAGAGCCGCCACCGAAGAGACGATAATTACGTTATGATAAGGCAAGAGAAGATGTTTATTTATTAATTTTTTTTGCATTTAACAAAGCTTACAAACAAGATACATTACAAATACGAACAAAAGAAAAAGCAAAACGCAAACTAAAAAGAGAAATGCGGTTTATAACATTTTTGACAAAAAAAGATTGAAGTACGCATAAATGTAGCGGGGGTACATAACAGATTCTTAATTAGTCTACAGATCATAATTGATTGACTTATAGAAGAAGCTCAATTCTATATTTGTACATTACTTTATTTACTAGCAGTAATCACAGATTATGGAGACGCGTTCGAAGAAAACCAATCGGGGCGGCCATTTGGAAGACCATCTACCAAAAAATCTCAAATTTTACTGCACATAAACCACAGGACAACCAACACGAAATTAGGATTGCGTAACGCGATAAAGTCAAAGATTAGCAATGAATCATTCTGGAGTTTTCTTTTGTAAACGTAGTCGCGCAAAAACAACAAAGTGTAATTTATTTTTTTCTTTAATACATCAGATCAGATACAGTTGATTGAACAAATAAAAATTTCTCAGTGTTAAGATTGAATGCGGAATTGTGACGATTGCAACACCTTCTTAGCGAAAGACACAGTGAACTGACACTTTATAAAGCTGTGATCAAGATAATCCGCTTCTCTGCAATAAATACAATCACTGTCTTCCTTAATCTTAAACCGGAAAAGTTCCTTCTTGGTCACAATAATTCTATGAAAACTCACGTAATTTAATTTCTACGTACGACCCTAAGTATCACGACTAGCATGGATTCAAAAAAATGTGGTGGCCATGACTTTCTACCATCTTGCAACTATCGAGTGAAAGACTTTGAATACATACCTCGCTTTCATAAAGATATTCTACTCTGTTTTGATGAATTGAAAACCGTATATAGTATATGGTAATACAGATTCTCACGATGTGATTATCATAACAAGAGGCTCCAAGTAGCCTATACTCATGCGTATGCGAAAGAAAGTTTTATGCAACTTCTACAAAACGTTACACAAAGTTCTATACCATAAATAGAATCAACGTTTACCTTTACAGAAAGACTTCCACAGCAGTTTGCCCAATATATATCGCAAAACGAATGTTATGCGCATGCTTGACAAACATTCATCGTATATTTTAAAACGAAGCTATATGTCTGACAGCAAACAAGAAAAGAAGATGTCCGACATGGAGAAGAGTTATTCCTTTCATTTAGTCATCGTTTCTGCAAACCACGTTGTTACTATTGTATGTTCATGAAGACTGTACCGCAAGGAAGCCAGTGATTCTTCTCTGAGTTATATATACCTAACGTGAATATTAGGAATGTAACGAGGGTTGTAGGAGACGTTTTCGTGACACTTCAGTAACACTGTTTTGGTAACGTTATTACTTGGGCGTAGCGACCAAGTATAAAAATGCAGTTTGGTCGTCCACAAATGCGCAGTATTGCGCAACTCTGGAGACGGCGGGATTGTTCAAACCTTCACCGCGGTCACACGTCCGAGGCGTTTTTCGTTTTATTTGGTGGGATTCATTTAGTATTAAGTGGAAACGTGGGCAAGGATGTATAAAATAATTAGTTTATGTAACTATCTACTATCTTCTCATCTTACCGGCTCAAAATAATGAGTTTCTTTTCGATCGTTGAAAACTTATCAAAACGCTTCGTGCCTGAGCCAAATTGTGTTGGCAAATGGCGCCGACAGCTCTGCGGTTCATAGTTTTCAAACGCTTAGAACTTTTTTTAGTACACTTTCCCAGTGAAAATGACAACCAAAACTTTGAAGTACTTTGGTTAACTTTTGCAAATTTCTCTCGTTTGACCGCGGTGGAGTACATACCTGTTGTTTGTTGATGCGAGGCGAACGTCACAAAGTGCGAGTTGTGTGTTCTCTGTTGCATCTAACAGTTTCATATTCAATATGCGTAAGGAAATTACTCAAGAAGACACTGCGAAAGTGTTTGACACTCGCGATTAATTCTACGATACCTTCATGACGGAAACCCGCTAAAACATGTTTAAACGAACATGAAGAAGATAATTTAGACGAATACATACATAGCGTTTATTTAATAAGAAGTGAACAGTGGACAGCGAAGGAAGAAATATAAGCGTGGTAGGAATCCCATTTAATTTCACTTCTTTCGGTTGTTTGCCTTTCATTAATTTTTATTTCGTGAAGTTGTAGGAACAGAACAGCCAACTGAAACTATAGGTGTTTTCGTGTGCCTGATTGCGAGAATGTTTTATGAAACAGCTGCATTATGCGTAACTGGAAAGGTTTCAAATTACTTTCACATTATGCAAATTGCAACATTTTTACCTCTGACTGAAAAAATATATTTCAAAGGGCTAAATTTGTTTCTCTCCTCCTAAATTATCACTTCTGTCGTTAACTTTGATTAAGTTTCATTCAAACTTCATTATAATAACGGCGCGAATACTTCCAGCAAAACTTTCAATTGGAAAAGTTGTTTTGACCTCGGGTCCGGACCAGGCAGTTACATCATGGCTTCGAAAGGCCACTTTGCGGCTACATTTGCATTTACTTCAAAAGTGTCGGAAACACAGACCAGCTAGTTACAAGATTTAGCTAAAACCAATAACAACCATCGGGAAACTCTGACATACGGCCTTTTTTTCAACGATAAGTACAAAGTAGGCATCGATTTGTATTTTTCAGTATGTACTCGTCTTTTGACACAGTGGACACGCTACTTTAATAATTTGCGTGCGATCTCGCACGCTTAGCTATAGTGTACTGTGTCCTCTTGTTTTAGACGGTTAACGCGCTTCTTTGTTAGACTGCTCACACTATTTTTTTTATTTACATTCCACAATCACAAATTACAGGTTACAAATAAAATTTACAAAACTACAAATCATATCTACATTATAGGCTATAAATTATATATTTACACGAGACTTACAGATAGTATTTAAACAAAACAAAGGTTAAAAAACGGAAAAAAGACAACAATGAAACTAAAAGTCCGTCAGCCGCATTACACTATTACATATTTAATATGCCACAATTTTCAATACTGTACCGTTCAAATAACTTCGTTAAGAATTCATCTAGTTCAGGTTTTTTTGTCAAGTTTTTACAGGTGTATAAATATTTCTTTTGCAATAAAATCAATAGACGCAGTATGCATTTATGGGAATTTGGCAATTCGGATGGAATGGAGTCTTCCAATGTGTTGAATAAAACATGCTTATTTGAAAGCTGTATCTTTGTGTCTTGATAATCATTAAACCATCTTAAAGTCTTCGTAAAGAAATTAGTCGATTCGTTACAATGTATAAAAGTATGTTCTATTGAGTCTGGATTGAAGCAGAAAGAGCATGCATCATCAACGATCAAATTATACTTCTTCAGTTCTTTCTTAGTCAGGATTATCCTGTGCAGGACTTTAAAAGAAAATTGTCTTAGATAGTTGTCCTAAGATGACTTATATATTTCCGCAAAGCATTTGACCCAGTCACGATCAGTAAATTCCGGGAGGTATTTTTTCCAGGACCTAACAGCGGTCGGCTCTACGGCAAGTTTTTCTATAAACAGTTTATAGTAGTTTTTACAGCGCAGTTTAGATAACACTAATGTTCTGTCCTCCAACTGATGGCATTTTAAAGGTACACTGAACAGATCAGGGGTGGGAGAATCAAATGCCTTTCTCTTCAGATCAGGAGGGATGGCAGAGATTAGTTGAAAATAATGAAAAAAATTCACTTTAATTTTGAATTTATTTTGGAAGTCTTCAAGCGTCAGAAATTTCCCTTCTGAATTTAACAAATCACTTATAAAATAAATTCCCTTATAAAACCAGTGTTTCCAAAAAGACACAATTCTTTTCCATAGTTATTTTCCTATTATTCCAAAGAATGAGATCACTTTTGTTGTCTTTTGAATAATTAGTCAATTCTTGGAAGTAGTCTAGTAATTCGCGATAAAATGAGGGTAAATTTTTATCGAGATTTGCAGTATTATAATTACATTTAAGAAGAAAGAGTAAGCCCCCATATTTATCGAATAATAATTCGGTATGGCTTTCCAGTTGTCGTTGGAATCACTGAGCAGTCTACCTATCCAGGCCAAACGAAGAGATTTCACCATAATTCTAAAGTTTACAAAATTAAGGCCACCTTCTGACAGAGGCTGGCAGACAACTTTTCTCTTGATTTTATCCATTTTGTTTTTCCACAAAAAAGAAAAGAGATGGCTTTCAGCTGTCCTTATTACTATATCAGGGACACTAAGCATTGACGCAGTGTAGATTAATTGAGAGGCACCTAGCGTTTTGGCTAAAAGGGATTTACCATATAACGTAAGGTCTCGTGTCTGCCACAAATTTTGACAAAAAAATTGGCATGATTATTTTTATCTACGTTGTACGACAAATGTGCTCCAAGTATTTTAATTGGGTCTTTAATACTGCGAAAATCCAACATTTTGGTGTTTTTCTGTTTCGAAACACCAATCCACATTGCTTTGGTTTTTTTCTTATTTAATTTTAAGCCAGATACGTTTCCGAAACTTTCAACTATTTGCAAAGAACATTTAAGAGAGTTTGTGTCTTTAGATATCAGAGTGGTGTCATCGGCAAATTGTGAAATTTTTGCCTCCTGATGGTTGGGGAGACTTATACCTCTACAAGTTGGCTCTTGTGCAATTCTCAAAGCTAGTAATTCTACAGACAATATAAATAAAATGGGCTCAGCGGGCACCCCTGACGAACTCCTCTAGAGACTTCGAAATAATTGGTCATGAAACCAGCGTTCATCACTGCTGTCTCGACGTTATTATAAAGAATAGAGAACCACCTGCTGATAAATGGCCCAAAATTAAATACATCTAAACTTTTCTTTATGAAGCTCCACTCTATAGAATCAAATGCTTTTTCAAAGTCAATAAATAGTAAAATTTCAGAATTTTTTTTGGTGTCTGTATATTCCATCAAATCGTTTAAAAGTCATGTTCTGACCGATATATCTATCTTTAACAAATCCTGTTTGGTCTGAGTGAATTAGTTTGGATAGAAAAGGTTCTATTCGTTTGGCAATACTCTTCGCAAGGATTTTGTAGTCAACGTTTCCTCCCCATTCTGCAGACCAGATTTTCTCATCTTCTTCCTTAGAAAAAGTCTCTTGCAGATTAAAAATTGTGGCTTTGATTTTTTAGATAAGAAAAAATCGCTCGTCTTTTGTTTGTATTACGTAATCCCCTAACATTTAATGAAAGGATATTCGGTTTATGTGACATATTGGGCATAGTATAACTGATAAATATTTCGTAAATATGCGCACATTCGGCTGACTATAAAAACACCAAGACAATAGGTGTAAATTAAACACATTATACGCCATAATAACAATAAAGAGAACAAAAAACGTAAAATACTGTTGGAAAAAATAAATAAAACAATGGGGTACCATAACGCGTAATTTGCCAAAATGAAAACAACTGAACAAAAAGAACACAAACAAGAGATAAAACATAACCTAACACCTACCTCTACTGGGAATAAACAAATCAACACTTTGCGAGAGGTATAAAGAGAGGTTTCGACACTGTTAATGTATGGGGTGAAATTAAATGGTAACTTATTGTACTTTAGTTGTGTTAATTAAAGGGAGAATGAAGGAAGGAAAACAAAAATACAAAAATTGAATTACAATGAGCTAAGATCTTCTACAGTATTTATCTTATGGGAGTTGAGCTCTGGACCGGGTTTAACGAAAATATTTCCGTCAATTGTCCAAGTTTTCCAGTCTTTGTGCAATCGCTTTTGGTCGCGAACCTTTTTAAATAGGCCCGCTCTGCGAGCAGTGAGATTCTCGTTTAGATAGATTCCACTTGCGCCAGCAATGTGTCTGACATTTATATGAGGTTCTGGGTCGAGCGTCGTTTGAGGTCGGACATGTTAGAGTAAGCTCCGTACGCGAGAGATTTTTTTTAAAAGTGAAATTAGCCAAGTATGGGTAAACCGGGAAGAACTAGGAGAAGAAATGAGCAGTTCTTCCAGCAGTGAGACTTCGCCGAACCACGAAACGAAACGAAGTAATACTTCGATGGATTGCAACTCCACTGCAATGGCGGCTTCTGGCGAACAAGACGAAACGAGTTCTTCTCTACTCGACATGTGGAATGCATTAAAACGTATCGAGAACAACACGAACAGTTTGATGAACGATCTAAAGGATCTTCAGGGAAATTATAGTGAGCTTAAAAAGTCTCTCGAATTCTCGCAAGCCAAGATAGATGAGCTGACCAAGAGCAATGGTGACCTAAAATCGAAAGTGAAGGTCTTGGAAAAGAAGCAAATTGATGATAACGCTGCTGAAGCTAAGAAACAAAGGGAAACTGCAACTTGTGAATTAAAGGAAGAGATGGTTACTAAACTGCAGAAAAAGGATGAACAAGTTGCGTATCTCGAAACTAAACTGGATGATTTTGAGCAATACACTAGAAAATTTAATTTGGAAATATGTGGAGTTCCTGAAGAAGACGACGAACACCTTGAAGAAGTCGTCATCAAACTTGCTCAAAGTTTAAATATAGATTTGAGGGAGGAAGATATTGACATTGTCCATCGCTTCAAAAAAGGTACGGTCCAGCCGAGACCAATAATCGTCCGTTTTTCTAATTATTATAGTAAAAATGAAATATACCGAAGGCGCTGGAAACTGCGAAATATAAATGTCTGGTTACACTATCCGAATACTTCCTATCATCAAACCGTGAAATAACGTGCATGCAGATTCCCAAGACAATTATTCTCCACTGGAAGAAGTAAAAGTAGCCGATAGTCAAAAAACCGGAAGTGTATATGGCAAAGTTATGAACCGGAAGTGCACAATCGTGACTCAAAATAATGTGTTTTTCGTCCCAGTTTTCGTTTGTTAAACATTCTTTCAACAATTTTACATCCAGATTTGTTTTCAAGACTCTCCACTTAATCCTCCTCGATGTTGACGAATCGAAAATCGAAAATTTACAACTTCATCGCATCGCGATGAAAAAAACGCTGCACTATTAGGGGCCAATCATTAAATTTGTGTGGGGGTAAGTTAGATTATCTTCTCTACTCTTGACATGTTTTCTTTAGGTTTGGCTACAGAAATTCTTTTTCAAGAAACTGTGTCATAATATTTAAAATCCAACAACAAAAATCAACACAATGATTGCTTGATCGGCACCTTAATCCAGTCGAAAATGACCGAAACTTATAAACTTTCAACCTTGTACACATAGCCAATACAGTCGAACCTCTCGTTACCGGACACCTCTCTAATACGGACACCTCCCTATTACGGACAGCTTCCTATGTCCTGACAAAATTCTCACATATTTTCGTTACAAAAAACAAATGCTATAATATGAACCATCTCTAATTCGGACAACGGACACTAACTCTCGGCCCCTGAGAGCAAATTCATATAAATTTAAACTCTTTATTACGGACACTCCAGTGATCAGGTGATGATAGTTTGAGTATGTAATACAACTTACATTGTGTTGTAGTTCGTTTCGTTTCAAAACAGTGACTCGTATACAGTATGTAGCTAAGATGTACAATGTAGTATGCTACTGATAGACAGTGTCTCAATGTTGCATATTAATCAATTTAGATGCAGTTAAAAGACGAGAATGGGCCTGTTTTTAGTTACTGAACACTTAAAACTGTCAGTGGAGTCTTAAAAGTGACGTCATCGTGGTGACCTCTGTAATACGGACTCCGCTCTAATAGCAGAGCTTTCGGCCCGCTCGCGGAGCTCCATACTCATTGAACCCATGCCCGTCATATTTTCATGGTCGCGGGCGCGACGTCGTGCAGGGTTAGATTGTGGGCGCGACCTTGCGCTGGGCTAGATCGCGGGTGCGACCTCGCGCGGGGCGCATGCGCATATGACGTCGCGCAACATCCGGGATTTTAGCAATTTTGAAATCAAAACGAGGCTTTGCTACACAGCCGATGTTACGTCAGCTGCAGTAAACACTTTTGTTGTGTTCAACCGAAGAACCGGAGTTTTAAAGAATTTCCAAGCCGAGCAACTTAAGGACGTTCGCGCGAAAATCTTGATTTTTTTTATAAAACCTTTGCTACAGCTAGGTTATGAGTTGTTCGTGTCAGAAATGCAAAAAAATTATGGGATCACCGACTTCGTTTCCGAGATAAGATATCTGAAAGGCGACCTTTATTTTGAAAAATTGGTCTTCCTTACGGGATGAGACCCCAATGTCTGTTAGTCTAAAAATATTGCAAATAAATCTCTCAAATGCAACTTTCTTTCCCAAATTTGATGCGAGTAGGTCTGTTCAGCAAATTCATTCAACTGGTGACGTTTTTTAAAGTGAATTTAATCTTTAAACAACAGCATTTGTAACTCTGACAGCCGCAAATTGGCAGGATTCGATGTCGCGCGGGTAGAAAAATGGAAAAAAAATTAAACTTCCTACATTGATGTTTTTGTTCATTTTTTCACAATCTGTCGAGAAGTGGCAAAGAAAATTATATATAAAAAAATTAGGGGTCACCGACCATCCAAGCGAGTTAAATGTAAGCAAAGTTAACGAAACGGCTACCAGTCCTTTATGTGCTAAGATTTCTTCTCTTGCGCGCGCGCTCGTGCATGACGTAGCATGGTGTTGCGACATGAATGGCATGCACAGTAAGGATGCGCATAAACAATTAGCGCGAACGTCCTTAAAGGTAAAACAAGTTACATTTTTCGATGGGAATTTATGTTGATATCAATTTGATTGACATTTTCTTTGTGTTCTCGTTAGTTTTGGAGAAATGTTTATAAAACGTGCTCAAATTCAGTCGTATTGATTTCTTGAATTTCACCGAAGACAACTCCTCGATGCGATGATGGTTCGCGTTTTGCTTTTAAACATAAACTAATGGATATTTGAATACAATTTTTCAAAAGAAGATTGTGTTGTCCATTTTTATGCGTTTGTTCATTCATTACATAGGTTGAAAAGCGATTTTATGTACACAAAACAAGACTTGGATTTTATAGTTCTAACTTCACTCGCGTCGCCTTATGCAAAGATGGGGTGTTTCTTGGTGTTGCGGAAGCCATTGTTGGTTAGCTTTTATGTTGTGGTGTGGGTATTGTTCGGTGTCTTTTGAATCTTTTGTTTTACGTCATTTGGTGATCACACCATCCGCAACACCAAGAAACTACCCAAAGACGTCTGTGTATTTTGTTGCAATTTTGATTTCCAAACCAGTTTCTCCGGCAATTTTCGAAACGAAACAAGTGTATTTTATGCGGAAATTAGTCATACTAGTTATTCTAGACCGAGAAAAAGTTGAGTTTTTGTGAGCTTTTGTACAGTCTAAATGTACTGTGCAGACGGCCGCGAAATACTGTTTTTGAGAATTGCTAAAATTGAAAAATAGCCCGGTCGTCAATCTTAATTCTTGTACTTCCGACTTTTCATTTTAGTTAAGCTTATGATAAGCTTCCTGTTCAGAGAGCTCCGCTGTTAGGCTAAGCCTATTTATATATATATATATATATATATATATATATATATATATATATATATATATATATTACAGAACTATACTATAACTAGAACTATACCAGATATTGGTGGCGTGCAGCATAATGACTATCCAGTGATTGTGAAACATTCTACCTACGAACCATCTCACAATATTTTCGCACGGCGCAAAAACCGTCCTCTTCCCTTCATCAAGCTAAAAATAAACCACGTGTCACAAACTGCCTTCGACATAACCCGATCTTACTACGAAGCTGGTCTCGGAATCCCAAAAATTTATACAAAATCGTACCCCTTTAACACCTGACACCCTTCGTTAAAAATATCCAACGTGCATGAAAATACCACGTTCACTCCAAACGTTGCACGGCACCGCACTTGGCGCTACAAGGATATGTGGTATTACTAAGCAACAAACCTGGACGGGACAGCGTGACTGTTGGAATAAAGCGAAAACACATAAATACATGTGCTGGAGAATGACGGGAATGTTTGAAATTGGTATTCTATAAACACAAAGTAACAAGGGTATTTGCTAATAGAAGAACACGTTATTCTATAAATGACATACAGTAAGTACGAATTAGTTTGAAGAAGGCTTACGGGAGAACGGAGATCTTGAGTGGAGGGGTCATACTTCCATCACCTGTCGCACTAGCTTTGGTTTCCTTGACATGTACAGACAAATCAAAAGTAACAGCAATTAGATCATTGCATTTCTGTCACAGTGTAAACCCGATTTTACGAACTCGTTTGAAGATTTACTTTGTTGTATGCAATGCTTGATATCTTTGTAACTCAGATATAACGAGGAAGACAAACTTCGATTTCTTTCATACTTTATCAACTTTATGACATATCACCGAGATTATTTTCTTATAAATAAAAATAAAACTTTGGCCATATCATAAACCTGGTGAGGGATGCAAGAAAAAAAGAAAACGAAATTTGCCGTCCACGTTGAACTTTCAATTCAAAATACACAAACCATGGGAAAAAGGTTCCGAGCCTCCTTAACTTAAAAGCCACCCGGTTAAGTGCTGCATTCAAATCCTGTATTCTCACTTTGGAAAAATAAATAAATAAATAAATAAATAAATAAATAAATAAATAAACAAATACACAGTTCCATTCAAGGTGCCCTTATTTGAGGCCACTCCATTAAAACAGTAACATTATATCCAAGTAAAAAGATACCATAGTCTCATCGTCTTGGATGTCAATGTTAGATGTTTCTTTGTAAAACTGCAATGAGTTTGAAATTGAATACCAATTCTGCTTTTGAATGGGTGCCAGGATGTTGGTGAGGAATTTGTTAGTGTTGTAGAGTGGAGACACCATACATGTTACGATGGGTCTGAGAGAATTATCAGCTTTGTGGTGTTTGATGGAGCCGCGGATAGCTGGTGGTGTGCCATCAGTAGATATAAGTTTATAATAAGTTGACTCATCAAGTTTTTGTTGTTTTTTAAATTCAGAAGCATACCATTGAGGTTATGTTCTATTTGGCGGAATGGAGATCTGGTGATTAGATCGTACGTGTTTCGGTCAGCAAGACGAAATTCCATTTTGTTGTCATAATCATCGCTATCCAAGACTACGAAACAGTTTCCTTTGTCGGCTTTCCTGAAGACTCTGGAGGTGTCTTTGTTTTCTTCTTTAGTGATGTTATGGTTTGGTACATGTAGCTGAGCTCGGTGGAGGATCGCAGCCGTGGAGGTCCGAATCTCATCTCTGGATTCTGTAGGTAGGTATCTTTTGATGTAGTCTCTCTATTCACTGCCATCCCCATTGATAAAGCTTGCAATTACATCAGAAAGAAGCTTGAAAACAACTCGTCTCTACACTCCAGAACAAAATTAGACATTGATGGACATCGTTTCTCTATTAAACTTTGTTCTGTCCAACAATTATCTCATTTACAATGATAATATCTACAAGCAAATTCATGGATGCACTATGGGCAGCCCTGTCAGCCCTGTTGTATGGAAGAAATTGAGGATTCTGCCATCAACTCAACACTGTTCGCCAAGATATTGGAGACGCTATGTGGACGACAGTTTATGTATCATCTTTCCATGACTCACTGAACTCCATCTACCCTCACATTTCTTTCTGACGAACTTGTCAGAATGTTTTTCAAATGGGTTGACCCATCGTGTCCTCGAAAATTTGCGACCCTTCCGTACATTTAAGGCCTCACAGAACCTTTAATGCGCTTGCTAAGGCGTCACGACATACAAGTCACCAACAGACCGGTAAAAACACTCCAACAAGAATTCCCTGCTCCCAAATTCCGTCCGAAAAAAGAAGACCAGTATTATGTTGTCTACAAAATTCCCTGCACTACATGTTCGTGGAGTTATATTAGTGAAACCGGAAGGTCTTTTAACACCAGAAAGAAACAACACACCAGAATTGTCAAAATGCGCAGCAAAGCCTCCAATGTTGCAAATCATGCTTGGTCCAAGAATCACCACATTGACTTTGAAAATGCATTAATGCATCCGGAATGAAGACATACTAAAACAGGTCAAGCAGAAGCCTCTGATCCTAGAAATCCATCGCCGTCAGTTGAAATTTCTGGGTCACATCTTGAGAAAACCAACCGACGAGCCTATTAACAAATATGCCTTCTACCAACCTCGGCATGGAAAGCGAAAATCTGGCAGGCCAAAAACAATGTTCCACCAGTATATTGCCAAGGTCATAAACAGCGAGCACCCACCACTACCAGAGGAAATCAGACGGATGGCGCAGGATAGGAAACAGTGGAGAAGGATCGTGGCCGACTGCCTTGCAGCCGGCTGAGTAGAGTAGAGTAGTAGTAGCAATTATCGCCGTTTTAAGACCCTGGCGTCCTGGCAAACTGCAAAAACTGTTAATGCTGACCGCAATAACTCATGCCCGCTTCCCAATCAATATCGTATTCTTTTAAATAAACATTGACTTTCACACGTTTAAAATATCTTCTAAGGTTTTACATTCTTTCGCTTTTGTCATTTTTTAGCTTTTGTATTTTTTAACTTGTTTAATTATGTATGCACATTCGCTTTCTTCGCTTATTCTATCCATTGAGGACAACAGGACAGTTGTCGAAAGCTCATACTTTTTTAAAAAATTTTAACCAGAGAACGTTTTTCACGTTTTAATTAATTAATTAATAATAATAATAATAATAATAACAACTATTTACAATTTAAAAAAATATCTTAATTACAAAAAATAAAAATAGAAATAATTGATAATTAAAATTCAAAATTCTATAAAATTACAAATTCCATGATATTAAAGAATGATATTAAATGATATTAAAATTATACAATCGAATTATAATAATGACGGCTAAACCAGTATCCATAAAACGCCCTAAGTATAAAAACATATACAAGATACTAATATCAAAGGAATACGCATCTTTGGGAATGAGATTAAGCTAACTCAGTTCGCTGATGACACCAACCTCTTTTGCGCCGATCTAGACTCGGTTAGTGCGGTCCTGAATAAGATCAAGACATTTAGCAGTTTTTCAGGTTTGAAACTCAACATTGAAAAAACGAAAGCTATTTGGTTGGGAAGATGGTCTGAAAATAGAACGAAGCCTTTACGTATGAAATGGGTACGAGAACCAACTAAAATCTTAGGGATTCATGTATCCTATGATGAAAAAGGAAATGATCAATTTAATTTCAACCTTAAAATACAAAAAATGCAGTCGAAATTGGATATTTGGAGCTCCAGAGGATTGACTTTATATGGAAAGGTGTTAATTGTGAAGTCCTTGGGATTGTCATCTTTGATATATTCAGCATCTTTAACTAATGTCCCCAAAGAAGTTGCAGCAAATGTTAAAAATCGCTTTTTTAAGTTTCTTTGGAAGAATAAACGAGACAAAATCAAACGTGACGTTATCTATCAAGAATATGACAAAGGAGGTCTTCGTATGGTAGATCTTGAAATAATGATTAAAGCGCTAAGGTTAGCATGGATACCTAGACTCCTGGAAGATACCAGACGAAACTGGAAAACAGTCCCAAACTATTTTTTTGAGAGGTGCGGAGGTCTCAATTTTCTTTTGAGATGTAATTACAGCACCAAATATTTTGAGAGCCTGCCAAAATTTTATAAAGACATTCTCCTCTTTTTTGATGAACTTAAATCTCTTTATCACTTTAATTATGACAAAGAGACTCTTCTATTCAATAATAAGGACATTTTAATAGACAGAAAGCCAGTGTTTTTCAAAACATGGTTCGGCAAAGGTATTGTTTCAGTCAAGGATCTGTTAAATGAATCTGGGCAATATCTCACCTTCCAAGAATTTCTTGCCAAATACAACTGTAAAACCAACTTTCTTCAGTATTACCAAATGCTAAGTGCTATCCCGAATCATTTACTAAACAAAGCGAAAAACACAGACAATACAATAGGCACAAGTTATGTGGAAGGTTCCACAATTTTCCAACTTGATAGGGATACAGAGGTAGATTTAATGAAATTAAAATCAAAAGATTTTTATCGGCTGTTGAATAGCAAATTACATAGATCGACTCCAACTGGTACAGAGCGATGGAATGAATTATTCCAAATAGATAGTGATAATTGGAGTAAACTTTTCAAGGCTGTCCCAAAATTGGCTAGAGAAAATAAGTCAAGAGAGTTTCAATTCAAGTTTCTTCATCGAATCGTTGTCACCAAAAAGGAATTATTTCGATATGGAATCAAAGACAATGGCTATTGTTTGTATTGTGGAGAGCTTGACTCGATTGAGCATACTTTCATAGAATGCCAGTTTACTAAGTGTTTTGTCCGCCGGGTCGTGAATTGGTTCAACGCTTCTAACAATGTTAACTTTAACCCTGTGTCAGAAGAAATTTTGTTTGGTCTAACTGAGCAACACGCTGCTGAAGGTGTCGTGAGAAAGTTCAATTATACCCTTCTATTTATGAAATACTATATCTACTCAAGCAAGTTAAATGAAAATCCAATTATTATATCGGAATTTATTAATAATGTCCTCTTTAAATATAAAATAGAGAAGTTAAATTGATTATTTTCCCTTTATTGAAAATTTTCCCTTAGCCTTTGTACATTGTTTATTTTTTTTGTGTGTTTTTTTTGTCCTGTGTTTTTTATAGACCGTAGAGTAAAAAGTGTTTAGTTATTATTTTAGTTATTAAGTTATAAGTGTTTAATTTTATGGTGTAATAATAGTTTCAACTGTTACTTTGTATATCATTTGCTGGAATGTAAACTTTAAAAATGTAAATAAAAAAAAAAATTAAAAAAAAAAAAAAAAAAAACATATATATAAAAGCAACCGTGTATTTCAAATATCCGCACTAGCTACATTTATTTTACAGTCTAAGGATTGCTCTATCTTGCTACGAAACGGCATTCGCGAACCTCTAACGCATGCATGTACCGATCTTAAGAGTTCAAACGAAATCTGTGTCCTGAGCCAAGTAATTACAATATGATAAGGCTCAGTATCTTTCTGAGCTATCTTGTCTGCGAGATGCTTTAAAAACCGCTGACACTCCTTTCCCATTCCGCCATTGGTTCCAAACACTAAAGGTGTAAACGAACCCATTTCTACATCTAACACCCGCTGCTGGTACTTGCGCTTCTTCTCTTCTTCTTGCCCCTTGAACACTTTCGATGTTGGCTTGCTCTGGTAACAACTGGAGTTGACGTGCGTAACTCTGACATCAAAAAATGCCGTAACTCCTCTTGCCCAGAACCCTCCCGCTTTGATGTCCAACCTTGCCTCAGGACTTGTAACAGCGCTCCTCAAATGAAAACGCTCGTTGTCCAGGGGTTGAAGGCGTGGTTCGATTTTGACATTATTGCAGATCTTATCGATGAATGTCGTTAACAAGTTCCGTACACCATCATGTCTCTGCGCTACAAGACCCCCCTTTTTACAAGAGAGGGCGTGACCAACGGTGAATTTATCCCCACACACGCAATGACTTGGTAGATCGACTAAGGGCAAGTCATAACGCAAGCGTAGCGAGTCTCTGAACTCTTGCTTGTTCAGGGCTAAACCCTGGTCTGCGAGGGGTATCGCATTCAGCCAAGAACTTGCGCCCTTGTCCCTCAATTGATTAACCAGTTGCAGCAGGTCTGGGGAGAGGCTTGAATCAATGCTATCCATTTTCTCTTTAGCACTTGCTCTCTTGAGTGATTGTTGATGCCTCTTTAACTCCTCCGTAGATCTTTCGCCTGGCGCCATGATGGAACTCTGTGATGTAATAGAATCTACGTGCGCGGCGGTTATTAGCCTGGAGGCAGCAAACTGCTGCGGTGCCTCGGATCTCAGATCAGGAATGCCTAGACCCCCTTGACCCGTTGCTAAGGTAGCAAGTTTGCACACCTCGTTAGGGAGAGGCTCTGATTGACCAAACAAAGTTGGAAGTAGTAAATCCTCAATCAACTCCTGGATTGGGTCGACATAATCTTCAAACGATCCTATCGTGCGCATGAAGTAGGTGAACTTCGACTTGTAGCCTTTTGTAAAAGCAATGTACGCCGCATGAGGCTGGCTCTTCGCTATTTCAGCGAGACATTCGATTTCCTCTTTCCATACACGAACCTTCTCCTCACAATACTGATCTTTGTATTCTTGCGACGCAATAACTGCTCCCAGATGGCGAGATATCCAAACAGGATAAAGGAAGCGGATGTTGACCATCACAAAACCAACCAATGGCTCAAAAGCAGTGGACTACAACCAGAAATGGAAGGATGCATAATCGCAGCCCAAGACCAAAGCCTGGCTACTAGATCATACAACGCCAGAATTATTAAAGATGGCACTAACCCTTTACGCAGAATGTGTAACGAATATGACGAAACAATCGACCATAATTATTGTGTCTGGGTGCCCGGAACTTGCGAAAACAGAATAACAGTGACACGATAAAGCTGCCTCGTATATACATTGGAAAGTCTGTCACAACTATAATATAAAGACATCAGAAAAGTGGTATGACCACGAACCAGAAACAGCCAGTGAAAACGACAATGTCACGATATTATGGGACATGCCGATACACACAGACAGGAAAATAACAGCCAACAGACCCGACATAGTGACTAAAGACTACAAAACGAAAACCTGTAAATTTATTGACATGGCAGTACCGTCAGACAGAAATACATCAGTGAAGGTCACTGAAAAACTATCCAAATACATATACAAGGACTTGGAGATCGAAACAAGCCGAATGTGGGGAATGAGAACGGAAACATTACCAGTCATCATTGGAGCACTCGGAGCTATCAAAAAGGGACTGGAAAAGTACACTGGAAAAATCCCTGGTCAAATAAACATCAATGAACTGCAAAAAGATCACTTTATTTGGTACATCACACATTTTGACCATGGTTTGGTCTTGGCCCTACTAGAGATTTTAATCTTAAAATCACACACTCATCGAGAACGTTCCAATAATCATGTTCAAATAATCTTGCTCCAAATAATACCAGCAATAATAATAATAATTTTTAAATAATAAGTAAAACCTTTATTAAAAAATTCTCAAACAATCTTACGTTTACAATTAATTAAAAAAATTCTCAAATAATTTCACGTTTACAATTATTAACCTACTCGAATGCTAAAAATATTCATAATTACAATCCATAAAATATCGTAAAAGTGTTACTAAAAAAATTTCAATAAAAATAAAATTTATATAAATTATTATAATATCATTTGTTTTCAATTATCAATTTATAGTTATTGTAAAGTATTATTGCTATTTTTAATAAAGTTTATTAATTATTTTTATATAATTATAATATAAATTTATATAATAATAATAGTAAATGTTGTCCTGTTTTGAAGCCCATCATGATGTTGAAGTTGACAACAACACTAAAGCACTGAAACAATATTAGACATTAACAAACAAACACTCAAACAGCTAAAAGAATAAATTAAGGACACTTAACTCACATTCGCTGCACTTGCAGGTTTTTCTGTAAATAAACGAAACAAAAGTTAGTCCACCACATCTCACCTTTGTCATCAACGTTCTTACTAAAGCAAAGGGATTAGGTATCATAAAATCTCGGTTATAAGGGTGGGCGTGGGGTGAAACAGTTTGAAGCTAACATCACTGCCGCATTATCAATAACTACTGTTCATTTTGTACAGTGCAATTTCAAACAGATTCTTAAAATACTCAACCGTTATGTAAAGATCTGATGGATTTTGTTCCGCACTCTACTTCCATTGTACTTTCCGAATCTATAGGATTCAGGGTAGATGGGCAAGGGGTTACAAGCGGGGAACCAGCAAAATAGTTTTATCTCATTCATTAAGTGTCTTATGGCTTTCATATTTTGTGCCTATTAAATATGAGAAACATTCGTGCATACACTACATTGTTTGGAAAGAGAGTTTGGACCATCTCACCTTCTGCTGCTAAATTGGATGTGGGTCTGGGTCCCCTCCTTGATTTAGAGGAGGTTGAAGGTCTGCCCTAAAACCAATTAAACAGTGTTATCCGTCATCATGACAATACATGCTCCAAGATGACATGGTAAACAACACATTCCAGTCATCAGCATGAAATGGTGCATGCTAGCCTGCGTAGCAGGCGCTAGTTTATATATAGGGCGAGGGCGTGTTTCGTGACGACCCAAATAATGGTTGCGTAGGAGATTACCTGCTGTAAACCCTACTTTTTAGGGGTTTACACTTTGTACCATTTGTAAAGGCATCAACGTTTTCTGCACGCGACAACCATATGATGATCCGTTTAAGGGTACTCTTAACCATATGATGATCAGTTTAAGGGTACTCTCCACCATATGATGTTCAGTATAAGGGTACTCTCAACCATATGATGATCAGTATAAGGGTACTCTCAACCATATGATGATCAGTTTAAGGGTACTCTCAACCATATGATGATCAGTTTAAGGTACTCTCAACCATATGATGATCCGTTTACGGGTACTCTTAACCATATGATGATCAGTTTAAGGGTACTATCCACCATATGATGTTCAGTATAAGGGTACTCTCAACCATATGATGATCAGTATAAAGGTACTCTCAACCATATGATGATCAGTTTAAGGGTACTCTCAACCATATGATGATCAGTTTAAGGTACTCTCAACCATATGATGATCCGTTTACGGGTACTCTTAACCATATGATGATCAGTTTAAGGGTACTCTCCACCATATGATGATCAGTATAAGGGTACTCTCAACCATATGATGATCAGTTTAAGGGTACTCTCTGTTTCGCTATGACATGAAATTACTGAAATTATCATCATAATTATTATGAAGTGACGTAACAATCTGTTATTAGTAAGACAAAACTAAATGACTACTAGTCGCGGAATTTGAGACACCAACGGGTATGTATACGTTACTTTATGTGCTTGGTTATCCTGACAATCTTTCTGACAGAAACATATATATTTCTACTAGATTTCGAATAGATTTGAACTTGTACAGAGATAAATAACAGGAAGAATAAAGTGTACATTATTTGGAACCTTGGTATTTGGCAGCTAGCAGTACATTCGAAATCGGAAGTATAATGGCAGAAGACGGCCTGAAGATACGTAGAAGCGCGAAGACAAGATTCACGAGAAAAAAGAACGAATTCTTCAAGGCGATAGCTGAAGATAAAGGTACTGCGATTCTGAGAACAAAGTTTAAAGAACTTACCGAAGCCTGGTCTACGGTGGAAGGTAAGCATGACATTTATTTAATGTACCTCTCTGAGGAGGAAATCGAGGCAGGTGAAAAATGGATCGATGAACTACAAGAAGAATATAATGGAGCATCGGCGGTATACACGAAGCATGAAAATGAAAAACAATTGATTGAACAGAAAGAAAAGGAAGAATTGAACCGCCAGCATATGATGAGACTTCGAGAAGAAGAGTTTCAAAGGATAGTTCAACAGACTATTATAAAGAAAAAATCCGCAGAAGCAATCTTTGAGACACTTGTCAAACATGTTAAAAATGTGATTGAAACAAGAGCGAATGACGAGAACGCAGGGATGGCTTTGCGCAAAACTAAAAGTGATATCGAGCTCGCGCTAGCTGACTGTAAGAGCGCGCACATCAAATTACTTGAGATATCAAATGAGGCCGCCGCGGAAGATGAAATCGAATGGATTCAAAGAATCCATACACGTTACAACGAAACAATCGAAAGAATTGGAAGGTTTACCAGCGCGACAGAGCGCGAAAATAACGCCGAACAAAACTCTGCCCTGCGCTTGGAAAAGGTCAAAATGCCGTTTTTCGACGGAACAGTGCGACAGTATCCGCAGTTTAAACAAGATTTCCAAAAACAGGTGATGCCTACAGTGAATAAAGATAGCGCGTGCTACGTTCTGCGGTCTTGTCTCGGGAAGGAGGCAACAGTTACCATCAGAGGCGTTGACGACAATATCCAAGAGATGTGGAAACGACTAGATGAGAGGTAGGGAGATCCCGCTAAAGTCGCAGACGCCATTATGAACACGATTCAAAGTATAAGACCCATCAGAGAAGGAGAGAGCAGAAAATTCATAGAACTAGTCGACGCGGTAGAGAGCGGACATAGAGATCTGAAGAGACTTGGGTTAGAGAGAGAAATCACGACAACCAGCTCAGTGAGCATCATTGAAAGAAAGCTGCCTGCCGAAATGAGAAAAGAATGGGCCAAACTGGTGAGCGCAGATAACAGCACAGTGGATAAAACCAACAAGTTTCCAAGTCTACTAAACTTCCTCCTCAGCGAGAAAAGAGCAATCGAATACAACACCGCAGAGCTCCGACTTTACAGCAATTCAACAATTAATGGGAAAAGTAAAGACACAGAAGACGCAGAAGACGCCGGCGCGAACAGTCGTCCACAGAACAGCAAGTGTCTGTTCCACAGGGAAGCAGATCACTGGACAAATGACTGTAAATTCTATCTGTCGAAGACAGTCCAAGATAAGATGAGATTGTTAAAGGAAAGGGGAGCGTGTTGGTGTTGCTTAAGAAGAGGTCACCGATTATTTGAGTGTAAAAAGAAGAAACCATGCGGTGTAAATGACTGTACCAGATGGCACCATAAGACACTTCACCGAGATAAAACTCCAACAGAAGACGCATCCGGAGCAGCGAGCTTATGCAACGACTCAATGACAGATTCATGTCTTTTGCAATTACAGAAAATCTCTACGAAGCACAGCTGAGCCAACGTCCTTTGGGACAGCGGAGCGTCGCTTTGTTTTATCACAAACAGCAAAGCACAGTCTGAACGTTTGAAAGGAAAGAGAGTAGAGCTGACTGTAGTCAAAGTGGGAGGCGAACACGAGAAAATTACATCTAACAGATACAAACTTTCATTGATCGATAAAAGGGGACAAGAAGTGCAGTTCAAAGTCTACGGCATCGACAAAATTACTTCAGAAATACAGAGTGTCAACATAGATGGAGTGGTTCAATTATTTAAGAATATATCAAGGGAAGACACATCACGACCATCAGGAACGGCTGACGTATTAATAGGTTACGAATACGCCGGTTACCACCCACAGAAGGAACAAAGCTCGGGACATCTTCTCTTGCTGAAGAATCGCTTCGGGAGATGTATAGGCGGAACGAATCCTTATATCAAAGAGGCGACTACGAAATGTAATCTTGGCCACGTAAAGGTGAATACCGCAGTTGCCAAAGTCGAAGACTTCTACAGGATAGAAAACCTTGGCGTCGAATGTGTACCCCATTGTGGTGGATGTAAGTGTGGAGAATGCGCATTAGGGAGCAAAGACTACACGATAAAGGAAGAAAAGGAGCTTAGACTGATCGAAGACAAGCCGGAGTACAACAGAGAAGAGAAAAGGTGGATTGCAGAATATCCGTGGATCCGGGACCCAAGAGAATTACCTAATAACAGGAGAGCCGCTATGGGGATGTTGATGTCTACGGAAAAGAGATTAGCGAAAAATACAGGACACGCTGAAGTCTATCAGAAACAGATTGAAGATATGATCGACCGAGAAGTCGCACGAAAACTCAGCAAACAGGAATTGGAGGACTACAAAGGACCGATTCACTACATCTCGCATCACGAGGTTTTAAAACCAGACTCTAAATCTACCCCAGTGAGAATAGTGTTCAACAGCAACGCACGGTATATGGGCCACACCCTAAACGACTACTGGGCGAAAGGACCACACCTCCTTAACAACCTCCTAGGAATACTCGTAAGATTCAGGGAAAATGAAGTAGCATTGATCGGCGATATAAAGAAAATGTATCATACAGTAAAGACAAAAACGCTAGAGCAGCACACACATCGCTTTTTGTGGAGAGACATGGACACGGGAAAACAACCGGACACGTACGTAATACAAAGGGTATCATTCGGTGACAAGCCTTCTGGGACAATCGCCACGGTCGCATTGAGAAAGACAGCTGAGATGGGAGAATACAAGTATGCTGAAGCTGCACACATATAATAGAGTGTATCTAATAAAGGACACGCGAAACGGCTTACGAAGGATATAGAAGACTTACTCAGCGAAGGAAGCTTCAAAATTAAAGAATGGACTTTCACTCATGATGGCACGCCGGACCAAACTAGGACCCTAACTGTACCAAACGACGCGTCGAACACCATAGAAAAGGTCCTTGGAGTTGTTTGGAATCCAGTACAAGATGAATTTGAGTATAAAGTGCAATTAAAGACCTCGGTTAAAGGGAAAAGGAAAATACATGCACAATCTGATATCAAACAACGACGACCGAGTATTCGAGATGATACAAACAGTACAACAAAGAGAATGATTTTGTCACAGGTGAACAGCATTTACGATCCACTCGGGTTGGCGGGACCATTTACAGTCAGAGCAAAGATTTTAATGAGACAACTTTGGGGGATCGAAAGCAATTTAGGCTGGGACGACCCGATCCCGACCAATTACAAAAGGGACTGGACACAATTCTGCGAAGACCTACTAAAGATGAACAATGCGAAATTCCAAAGATGTTTAAAGCCAGACAATGCAATAGGGGAGCCGATATTGATCATATTCAGCGATGGTTCTAGCAACGCTTATGGCGCATGTGCCTATATCAGGTGGAAAATAAACGACGGACAATTTAAATGCAGACTTATAATATCAAAGAATAGACTCGCACCAGTGAAAGGAATGTCAATCGACAGAATCGAACTCTGTGGAGCTGTACTGAATTCAAGACTTAAAGCATTTCTACAACGACACTGCAGATACAAGATTCAAAAGTGCTATCATGTCGTGGATTCTCAAATAGTGCACAGTATGATACAGAAGGAATCGTACGGCTTCAACACCTTTGCCGCAACCCGCGTGGGAGAAATACAGCAGAACACAAACCCCAGTGACTGGTTTTGGATAGAAAGCAAATACAATATTGCAGACTGGCTTACTCGCGGCAAAGGGCCGATCAAAATAAATTCTGAAAGCATCTGGCAAAACGGACCCAGTTTCCTTGAATTACCCGAGAACGAATGGCCGATTTACAAAACATTGACAAAGAAACAACTTCCGGATCTAGTCAGAATGGCATCCATCGTTACTAAGGGCTCCACTGAAAACAAAAAAGACACACTGGCATCGAGAATTAACATTAGCAAGTATTCAAATTATGGGAAACTAATAAGAATAATGGCCAGGATATTGGCAATGTACCAAACGGAACCGAAATCATCATTCAAGAATGCAGCAAAGTTATTGACACCAAACGATATAGCAAAAGCAGAACATTTCTGGATAATTGAAGCTCAAAAGACTATGCATGAAGATATCAAAAGGGGAAAATATAAACGCCTGTGCCCAAGAAAGAATGAAAAGGAAATATACGTAGTTGGAGGAAGGGGTGAAAGATGGATGGAGATGAGTCACAACAAAAACGAAGTTATACTTCTACCTTATGATCATAGCTTTTCGCGTCTTTATGCTGAATATATTCACAGAAAGGGACATCACGGCGTACTTTCTACATCCAGTAAAATACGCATGAAGTTTTGGATCGTCAAACTATTGAAGATGGTGAAATCAATTAGATACAACTGCGTAACATGCAAGAAATTGGATAAACGACTGAGTGAACAAATAATGGGAAAATTACCAATTGAGAGACTACGTCCATCTCCTCCTTGGTACTGCACAGCCATTGATCTCTTTGGTCCATTCAAGATTCGAGACGAGATAAAGAAAAGAACGATTGGCAAAACGTATGGAGTAATATTTAACTGCCTCAGTACACGCGCAGTCCATGTAGATCTCGCTGCAGATTACAGCACCGACAAATTTCTAATGGTCTTGAGGCGATTTGTATCCATAAGAGGTTACCCCTCTAAACTGTATTCTGATAACGGCCCTCAACTAGTCGCCGCAAACGAAGAATTGACGAATATAGTGAAAGATTGGAATCAAGAAGAACTCCAGCAATTTGGCGTGATGGAAGGTTTTCAGTGGGAATTTACCCCGGCGGACGCACCTTGAAAAAACGGAATTTCTGAAGCGTTAGTGAAATCAGTAAAACGAGCAATAACGACAGCCATTGGTGACCATGTTATGACATTCTCTGAACTCCAGACTGTTTGCTTTGAAGCAGCGAACCTTGTGAATGAACATCCAATCGGAAGACATCCTACTTCGCCTGATGATGGAACATATCTCTGTCCCAATGATTTATTACTAGGAAGAGCAACATCCAGAGTACCAAGTGGACCATTCAGAGACGCTTTAAATCCTCGTCAGCGAGTTGAATTTGTCCAAAGCATCGTAAATTATTTCTGGAAGAAATGGACCAGAGACTACTTTCCAAGTTTACTTATACAACCGAAGTGGCACACAGCACAAAGGAATCTCAGAGAGGGCGATGTAGTACTTATTCAAGACGCCAATCAAATCAGAGGACAATGGAAACTTGGGATCGTAGTGAAGGCATTTCCAGGAGGAGACGGGAGAGTGAGAAGGGTACATGTGCAATACAAAAATCCAAAACCGGGAGAAAGTGTCACCGAATATAGTGGTAGAGGATTCGTGACAGTTGAACGAGCAGTGAATAAGTTAATTGTCCTGATCCCTAAAGGAGACATTAAAACAAACACCTGAACTATTTCAATGAACTCTTATCTAATTTTTTCTTTGATTTTTTAACCCTGAATTAATTTGAAACATGGACTCTTTTGAAGGCGGGGAGTGTTTCGCTATGACATGAAATCACTGAAATTATCATCATGATTATTATGAAGTGACGTAACAATCTGTTATTAGTAAGACAAAACTAAATGACTACTAGTCGCGGAATTTGAGACACCAACGGGTATGTATACGTTACTTTATGTGCTTGGTTATCCTGACAATCTTTCTGACAGAAACATATATATTTCTACTAGATTTCGAACAGATTTGAACTTGTACAGAGATAAATAACAGGAGGAATAAAGTGTACATTATTTGGAACCTTGGTATTTGGCAGCTAGCAGTACACTCTCAACCATATGATGATCAGTTTAAGGTACTCTCAACCATATGATGATCAGTATAAGGGTACTCTCCACCAAATGATGATCAGTATACGGGTACTCTTAACCATATGATGATCAGTTTAAGGGTACTCTCAACCATATGATGATCAGTATAAGGGTACTCTCAACCATATGATGATCAGTTTAAGGGTACTCTCAACCATATGTGATCAGTTTAAGGGTACTCTCAACCATATGATGTTAAGTTTAAGAGTACTCTCAACCACATGATGATCAGTATAAGGGTACTCTTTACCAAATGATGATCAGTATAAGGGTACTCTTAACCATATGATGATCAGTTTAAGGGTACTCTCAACCATATGATGATCAGTATAAGGGTACTCTCAACCATATGATGATCAGTTTAAGGGTACTCTCAACCATATGATGTTAAGTTTAAGGGTACTCTCAACCACATGATGATCAGTATAAGGGTACTCTCAACCATATGATGTTAAGTTTAAGGGTACTCTCAACCACATGATGATCAGTATAAGGGTACTCTCAACCATACGATGATCAGTATAAGGGTACTCTCAACCATATCATATGATGATTAGTTTAAGGGTACTCTCAATCATATGATGATCAGTTTAAGGGTACTCTCAACCATATGATGATCAGTATAAGGGTACTCTCAACCATATGATGTTAAGTTTAAGGGTACTCTCAACCACATGATGATCAGTATAAGGGTACTCTCAACCATACGATGATCAGTATAAGGGTACTCTCAACCATATCATATGATGATTAGTTTAAGGGTACTCTCAATCATATGATGATCAGTTTAAGGGTACTCTCAGCCATACGATGATCAGTTTAAGGGTACTCTCAATCAAATGATGATGAGTATAAGGGTACTCTCAACCATATGATGATGAGTATAAGGGTACTCTCAACCATATGATGATCAGTTTAAGGGTACTCTCAATCAAATGATGATCAGTATAAGGGTACTCTCAATCATATGATGATCAGTTTAAGGGTACTCTCAACCATATGATGATCAGTATAAGGGTACTCTCAACCATATGATGATACGTTTAAGGGTACTCTCAACCATATGATGATCAGTTTAAGGGTACTCTCAACCATATGATGATCAGTTTAAGGGTACCCTCAACCATATGATGATCAGTTTAAGGGTACGCTCAACCATATGATGATCAGTTTAAGGGTACCCTCAACCATATGATGATCAGTTTAAGGGTACTTTCAACCATATGGTGATCAATTTAAGGGTACTCTCAACCATACGATGATCAGTTCAAGGGTACTCTCAACCATATGATGATCAGTTTAAGGGTACTCTCAACCATATGATGTTAAGTTTAAGGGTACTCTCAACCACATGATGGTCAGTATAAGGGTACTCTCGACCATATGATGATTAGTTTAAGGGTACTCTCAACCATATCATATGATGATTAGTTTAAGTGTACTCTCAATCATATGATGATCAGTTTAAGGGTACTCTCAGCCATACGATGATCAGTTTAAGGGTACTCTCAACCACATGATGGTCAGTATAAGGGTACTCTCGACCATATGATGATTAGTTTAAGGGTACTCTCAACCATATCATATGATGATTAGTTTTGGTGGAGAGGCCAGTGTGCAGCAAAGTGTAGAATCAGGAGACGCTCTGATTTTTTAACCTTTTTAATAACATTACAACATGTTTCGGACTTGTTGGCCTCGTCAGGTAATAACAAATCGATACAATACACCCAGTATTAATACTCGATCGTGGAAAAATGAGAGCGTGTGCTAATGTATACCCTGGGGAATATGCGGTTATGCAAATAAGGAGTGGCAAACTTTCTTGGGAAAATGTGGCTCCTAGTAAACAATACAAAACAATTGTTCGCAGTAATTCAGGTAAACTTAGCTAGTTTCGGCTTGCGGTGCCGAAGCGCGATTGTTCCAGTGTTTTTAAAGGCTAGCATAGGACACAACTGTGGTAGATGCGTAGCCAGCGTTTGTTTGATCCCTGCGTGAGCACAATTCAGTGTGGTCACGAAAAACACTGTTTTCCGGTTTTCTTTCTTTGAAGCAGTGTTCCATTCTTTTGACAGTCGGAACTTTGTGTACTCCACTGATTGAAAGATAGGGAGGAGAAAATCGCGTTTGTATCCTTGTCTTCGTAGTCGATGCCAGAATAATTCTCTTACTTTGCTATAGGCGGCTTGTGTACTAGAATTTCTAGCATAGCGCACTAATTCGCCTAGAATAAAAGATTTCTTGGCAGAAGTAGGGTGGAAAGAATTTGCCGGAATGTAGATATAAGTATTCAGCGGTTTCTGATATACCTCGTAATCTACATTGCGGGAAATAGGATCCACGCTAATTCTAAGATCTAAGAAATTGACATAATCTTTACTGATGGTAAAGGTAAACTTAATGTGTTCGTTTAAACTATTAAGTTCAGCAAAGAAGCGGTAGAATTCGTCGCGGGAATCCGTCCATATGCCAAATATGTCATCAATAAAGCGTTTGTAATACAACAATTGTTGTGTACAGTTCTAGCAGCGGTTGCTCTAGAATCCACATAAATGTGATAGCCAAGGTAACAGCGAGAGGTGTGCCGATAGCTAGGCCAGTGGTCTGATGATACACATGAGTTTCGTCGAATTCAGTCGCCACATAGTTGTTAGTAAGAACTGTTCGAGTTAGTGGTAACAGGAGAGTTTCCACGTTCTTAAATGCAGGAACGACTGCCACGGCTCGTGGTCGTGGGTAGAAGTCCTTATTAGAAAGGATTTGTGGAGTACAATCCAAACCCGAGCGTGACAGTTTAATGGCTTTATCCAACGAGATTAATGCATCATTGATGGGAATACTTGGATACAAGTTAATAACATCAAGTTGATAACATCAATTGTGAACAAAAAGGCTTCTTTTGGAATTTGTAACAAATCCAAATCTTGTAGCAGATCCCCTGAGTCTTTAAGGACTGTAGGCAGGATAACATTAGCTTTAATGAGTTCATCTGCTAAGACGCTAATTGATCGTGTGATGTACGAGCAGGAGGCTGTAATAGGGCGACTCGCGGTCGGTGTTTTATGGATTTTAGGGATCACATAAAATTTAGCCGGTTGCGGGTTGTCTGAATCTAAAGATTTAACAAAATCTTTGATCTGTCTAGGTAACGAATTGTTGAACGGGCGGAGAACAGTGTCTCGTTTGGTTAGGATATCTTTATAGATAGCTGGCCATCGTTCTTTATCCAAGATAGTGTAATTAGTTACATTAGAGCGATGTTTGTTTGTTTCATCCCTAACCCAGTCTGTCGGTAAAATAACCGGTCCTAGGTTTTTATCAGCTGGCAGAATTCTGATATCTTCTCTTGATTTCAGTTGTAGAATTTCTGCTCGCTCTTCTAAAGAAATGTTAGGAGTTGTTCGGCTGGTGCCTAGAACAAAGTTCTCCCGTAACTCTTTATGCACAGCAAATAGCTTCTCTTCAAGCTCAGGGGATGCTTTAGGTGGTTTCCAGTCTTTACGTACGTAAAGGCGAGGGTTAAACTCTGGGTCTCCCGGTTCATCTTTGAATAGATAATTCAGACGCACTTTATCTTTAAAGTGTTGGATGTCTTTATCGAATTTATCCAAAGATGGGGGAGGTACAGCAGGTCTGAACAGAAAACCTTTATCCAGCACAGTTTGTTGTGTTTTGGTCAGTTCAATTTCTGCATAATTATGTGCCACATGTGGTGGAGGTAAAAGATCCGCACAGGGTTTATCGAGAAGCTGGCTCGTTAATTTTTCTTCCGGTGAACGCAAGTCTATTTTGCGCCGTCGTTGCCTCGGCGCTGGGAGTTTCCCGACTGAGGAGGTTTCTTAGGCGTAGGTTTAGAAGACTTGGGTTTCTTCGTTGATTTAACTTTACCGGGGGGTACCACGGCTCGACGTGAAGGCGTTTTATGTGTTGTTGTTTTGGTACGCACATTATTGGTTTTAGCTTTCGCGTTGGCTTGTGATATGGCTGTATTTACCAATGAACGAATTGAGGCTTCAGTGGGCTCAAATTGTATGTCCATTTTAGTAGCAGCTTTCGCATTTTTGTCCTCTTCTGCTTGAGCGGCGAGTGCTTGTTTAGTAGCTCTTGCAGCGACTGATTTGCAGTAGAAGTCAGCTGCAAAATGGTAGGCAGAATAAATAAATTTATTCTTGAATTCAGCCAAGTCCATAATGCTGGAGGTGAAAAAAGTCGGCCACCCGTCTATAAACTTTTTCACTTCTTTTCGTGCGAGTAGAATGGATTCATCAGCTGTATCCAAAACCGATTTATGGTAGTCGATGAGGATGGTGAGTCCTTCTTGCTCAGCACGTTTTTTCTGTTCCTCGAGGCGCTCAATGACTGCTTTAGGGAGTGGCGGGCCTTTCCTTTCCAGTAGGCAAAGGTTTAAAGGCACCGTATTGTCCACTTTTTGTTTACGGAGATTCATTATCTTCGAAACTAGAGTGGTTCGTTTGTTCTCCTCTGTGAGGAGACGACCGATTTTGGCTTTGATGGCTTTTTTTCATTCATCATCTAGCCACATTTCTTCGCTTTCGATTCCCGGCGCGGGCAGTTCATCGACATCAGGGAACATGGTTATTGGCAAGCTTCTGGCATAATAATCTGTTTTGGTGGAGAGGCCAGTGTGCAGCAAAGTGTAGAATCAGGAGACGCTCTGATTTTTTAACCTTTTTAATAACATTACAACATGTTTCGGCCTTGTTGGCCTCGTCAGGTAATAACGAATCGATACAATACACCCAGTATTAATACTCGATCGTGGAAAAATGAGAGCGTGTGCTAATGTATACCCTGGGGAATATGCGGTTATGCAAATAAGGAGTGGCAAACTTTCTTGGGAAAATGTGGCTCCTAGTAAACAATACAAAACAATTGTTCGCAGTAATTCAGGTAAACTTAGCTAGTTTCGGCTTGCGGTGCCGAAGCGCGATTGTTCCAGTGTTTTCAAAGGCTAGCATAGGACACAACTGTGGTAGATGCGTAGCCAGCGTTTGTTTGATCCCTGCGTGAGCACAATTCAGTGTGGTCACGAAAAACACTGTTTTCCGGTTTTCTTTCTTTGAAGCAGTGTTCCATTCTTTTGACAGTCGGAACTTTGTGTACTCCACTGATTGAAAGATAGGGAGGAGAAAATCGCGTTTGTATCCTTGTCTTCGTAGTCGATGCCAGAATAATTCTTTTACTTTGCTATAGGCGGCTTGTGTACTAGAATTTCTAGCGTAGTGCACTAATTCGCCTAGAATAAAAGATTTCTTGGCAGAAGTAGGGTGGAAAGAATTTGCCGGAATGTAGATATAAGTATTCAGCGGTTTCTGATATACCTCGTAATCTACATTGCGGGAAATAGGATCCACGCTAATTCTAAGATCTAAGAAATTGACATTATCTTTACTGATGGTAAAGGTAAACTTAATGTGTTCGTTTAAACTATTAAGTTCAGCAAAGAAGCAGTCGAATTCGTCGCGGGAATCCGTCCATATGCCAAATATGTCATCAATAAAGCGTTTGTAATACAACAATTGTTGTGTACAGTTCTAGCAGCGGTTGCTCTAGAATCCACATAAATGTGATAGCCAAGGTAACAGCGAGAGGTGTGCCCATAGCTAGGCCAGTGGTCTGATGATACACATGAGTTTCGTCGAATTCAGTCGCCACATAGTTGTTAGTAAGAACTGTTCGAGTTAGTGGTAACAGGAGAGTTTCCACGTTCTGGCTTTATCCAACGAGATTAATGCATCATTGATGGGAATACTTGGATACAAGTTAATAACATCAATTGTGAACAAAAAGGCTTCTTTTGGAATTTGTAACAAATCCAAATCTTGTAACAGATCCCCTGAGTCTTTAAAGACTGTAGGCAGGATAACATTAGCTTTAATGAGTTCATCTGCTAAGACGCTAATTGATCGTGTGATGTACGAGCAGGAGGCTGTAATAGGGTGACTCGCGGTCGGTGTTTTATGGATTTTAGGGATCACATAAAATTTAGCCGGTTGCGGGTTGTCTGAATCTAAAGATTTAACAAAATCTTTGATCTGTCTAGGTAACGAATTGTTGAACGGGCGGAGAACAGTGTCTCGTTTGGTTAGGATATCTTTATAGATGGCTGGCCATCGTTCTTTATCCAAGATAGTGTAATTAGTTACATTAGAGAGATGTTTGTTTGTTTCATCCCTAACCCAGTCTGTCGGTAAAATAACCGGTCCTAGGTTTTTATCAGCTGGCAGAATTCTGATATCTTCTCTTGATTTCAGTTGTAGAATTTCTGCTCGCTCTTCTAAAGAAATGTTAGGAGTTGTTCGGCTGGTGCCTAGAACAAAGTTCTCCCGTAACTCTTTATGCACAGCAAATAGCTTCTCTTCAAGCTCAGGGGATGCTTTAGGTGGTTTCCAGTCTTTACGTACGTAAAGGCGAGGGTTAAACTCTGGGTCTCCCGGTTCATCTTTGAATAGATAATTCAGACGCACTTTATCTTTAAAGTGTTGGATGTCTTTATCGAATTTATCCAAAGATGGGGGAGGTACAGCAGGTCTGAACAGAAAACCTTTATCCAGCACAGTTTGTTGTGTTTCCGTCAGTTCAATTTCTGCATAATTATGTGCCACATGTGGTGGAGGTAAAAGATCCGCACAGGGTTTATCGAGAAGCTGGCTTTAAATCCTCGTCAGCGACTTGAATTTGTCCAAAGCATCGTAAATTATTTCTGGAAGAAATGGACCAGAGACTACTTTCCAAGTTTACTTATACAACCGAAGTGGCACACAGCACAAAGGAATCTCAGAGAGGGCGATGTAGTACTTATTCAAGACGCCAATCAAATCAGAGGACAATGGAAACTTGGGATCGTAGTGAAGGCATTTCCAGGAGGAGACGGGAGAGTGAGAAGGGTACATGTGCAATACAAAAATCCAAAACCGGGAGAAAGTGTCACCGAATATAGTGGTAGAGGATTCGTGACAGTTGAACGAGCAGTGAATAAGTTAATTGTCCTGATCCCTAAAGGAGACATTAAAACAAACACCTGAACTATTTCAATGAACTCTTATCTAATTTTTTCTTTGATTTTTTAACCCTGAATTAATTTGAAACATGGACTCTTTTGAAGGCGGGGAGTGTTTCGCTATGACATGAAATCACTGAAATTATCATCATGATTATTATGAAGTGACGTAACAATCTGTTATTAGTAAGACAAAACTAAATGACTACTAGTCGCGGAATTTGAGACACCAACGGGTATGTATACGTTACTTTATGTGCTTGGTTATCCTGACAATCTTTTTGACAGAAACATATATATTTCTACTAGATTTCGAATAGATTTGAACTTGTACAGAGATAAATAACAGGAAGAATAAAGTGTACATTATTTGGAACCTTGGTATTTGGCAGCTAGCAGTACACTCTCAACCATATGATGATCAGTTTAAGGTACTCTCAACCATATGATGATCAGTATAAGGGTACTCTCCACCAAATGATGATCAGTATACGGGTACTCTTAACCATATGATGATCAGTTTAAGGGTACTCTCAACCATATGATGATCAGTATAAGGGTACTCTCAACCATATGATGATCAGTTTAAGGGTACTCTCAACCATATGATGATCAGTTTAAGGGTACTCTCAACCATATGATGTTAAGTTTAAGGGTACTCTCAACCACATGATGATCAGTATAAGGGTACTCTTTACCAAATGATGATCAGTATAAGGGTACTCTTAACCATATGATGATCAGTTTAAGGGTACTCTCAACCATATGATGATCAGTATAAGGGTACTCTCAACCATATGATGATCAGTTTAAGGGTACTCTCAACCATATGATGTTAAGTTTAAGGGTACTCTCAACCACATGATGATCAGTATAAGGGTACTCTCAACCATATGATGTTAAGTTTAAGGGTACTCTCAACCACATGATGATCAGTATAAGGGTACTCTCAACCATACGATGATCAGTATAAGGGTACTCTCAACCATATCATATGATGATTAGTTTAAGGGTACTCTCAATCATATGATGATCAGTTTAAGGGTACTCTCAACCATATGATGATCAGTATAAGGGTACTCTCAACCATATGATGTTAAGTTTAAGGGTACTCTCAACCACATGATGATCAGTATAAGGGTACTCTCAACCATACGATGATCAGTATAAGGGTACTCTCAACCATATCATATGATGATTAGTTTAAGGGTACTCTCAATCATATGATGATCAGTTTAAGGGTACTCTCAGCCATACGATGATCAGTTTAAGGGTACTCTCAATCAAATGATGATGAGTATAAGGGTACTCTCAACCATATGATGATGAGTATAAGGGTACTCTCAACCATATGATGATCAGTTTAAGGGTACTCTCAATCAAATGATGATCAGTATAAGGGTACTCTCAATCATATGATGATCAGTATAAGGGTACTCTCAACCATATGATGATCAGTTTAAGGGTACTCTCAACCATACGATGATCAGTTTAAGGGTACTCTCAATCAAATGATGATCAGTATAAGGGTACTCTCAACCATATGATGATCAGTTTAAGGGTACTCTCAACCATATGATGATCAGTATAAGGGTACTCTCAACCATATGATGATCAGTTTAAGGGTACTCTCCACCATATGATGTTAAGTTTAAGGGTACTCTTAACCATATGATGATCAGTTTAAGGGTACTCAACCATACAATGATCAGTTTAAGGGTACTCTCAACCATATGATGATCCGTTTAAGGGTACTCTCAACCATACGATGATCAGTTTAAGGGTACTCTCAATCAAATGATGATCAGTATAAGGGTACTCTCAACCATATGAAGATCAGTATAAGGGTACTCTCGACCATATGATGATCAGTTTAAGGGTACTTTCAACCATATGATGATCAGTTTA
Organism: Cladopsammia gracilis; assembly: GCA_022457155.1. Lineage (NCBI taxonomy): Eukaryota > Metazoa > Cnidaria > Anthozoa > Scleractinia > Dendrophylliidae > Cladopsammia > Cladopsammia gracilis. The sequence goes on along the minus strand of JAJGOT010000308.1, from coordinate 720,869 downwards.
AAGTACTCTCAACCATATGATGATCAGTATAAGGGTACTCTCAACCATACGATGATCAGTATAAGGGTACTCTCAACCATATGATGATCAGTTTAAGGGTACCCTCAACCATATGATGATCAGTTTAAGGGTACTCTCCATCATATAATGATCAGTTTAAGGGTACTCTCGACCATATGATGATCAGTATAAGGGTACTCTCAACCATATGATGATCAGTTTAAGGGTACCCTCAACCATATGATGATCAGTTTAAGGGTACGCTCAACCATATGATGATCAGTTTAAGGGTACCCTCAACCATATGATGATCAGTTTAAGGGTACTTTCAACCATATGGTGATCAATTTAAGGGTACTCTCAACCATACGATGATCAGTTCAAGGGTACTCTCAACCATATGATGATTAGTTTAAGGGTTCTCTCAACCATATGATGTTAAGTTTAAGGGTACTCTCGACCACATGATGGTCAGTATAAGGGTACTCTCGACCATATGATGATTAGTTTAAGGGTACTCTCAACCATATCATATGATGATTAGTTTAAGGGTACTCTCAATCATATGATGATCAGTTTAAGGGTACTCTCAACCACATGATGGTCAGTATAAGGGTACTCTCGACCATATGATGATTAGTTTAAGGGTACTCTCAACCATATCATATAATGATTAGTTTAAGGGTACTCTCAATCATATGATGATCAGTTTAAGGGTACTCTCAGCCATACGATGATCAGTTTAAGGGTACTCTCAATCAAATGATGATCAGTATAAGGGTACTCTCAACCATATGATGATCAGTATAAGGGTATTCTCAATCATATGATGATCAGTTTAAGGGTACTCTCAACCATACGATGATCAGTATAAGGGTACTTTCAACCATATGATGATCAGTATAAGGGTACTCTCAACCATACGATGATCAGTATAAGGGTACTCTCGACCATATGATGATCCGTTTAAGGGTACTCTCGACCATATGATGTTAAGTTTAAAGGTACTCTCAACCATATGATGATCAGTATAAGGTTACTCTCAACCATATGATGATCAGTATAAGGTTACTCTCAACCATATGATGATCCGTTTAAGGGTACTCTCAACCATATGATGTTAAGTTTAAGGGTACTCTCAACCATATGATGATCAGTATAAGGGTACTCTCAACCATATGATGATCCGTTTAAGGGTACTCTCAGGAATGAGCTGACAAATTTGTCATAAAGTGAATCTTTGGGAGTGAGTCTTGGCACCCAAAGCAGAAATCGATTCAGCACAACTCTTCCAGCATCAACGCCGTTTGCCATATGAATGAGTTCCCCATCATTATTAAGTGTTATCTCAAATTGCAGCTGCATGGGAACCAACATCTTATCCTCCAACTCTTCGAAAAAGGAAAAACGATTCAGAGGAATGATCGTGTTGACGTTCTTTGCACCACCATTTCCATTGTTTTGAACTGCTTGAGTTAGCTTCCGGCGATCTTCAAATCCATCATTCGCATTAGCATTATCTATTTCACGCCCCGTATCCAAATACCAGAAGCTGTTCTTGGCGACTGATCTGCTGAAGTCGTCAGAGTATTCTAACAAATTCTTGACGAAACAGACCTTGTGAAGATTATCAGTATCATAAATGATCTTTCCTGCAGATTTAATCACGAGGTGTTTAATCAGGGAATGAGCGCCATTGATCACTGTGATTCTGTCAGCTTGTGCATAGCCAGCACCATCTGCTATTTTCTGGAGTTGAAATTGCACCTCGAAATAAGCATTATACCAATCATAGAATGCCGATCTGTCATTTATTGTGAATTTATAACCATTTTTCATTTGATGCTGATTATTGGCTGGAGCCCTGATTGTGTCATCCAGCTGGAAGCGCACCAATTCATTTCTTTGAAGATATTCATTCGATCGAAAAGCCATTTTAGATTATTTTTTTCTTTTCCGAGGCATCTTCGCTCCCTGTTCAGCGATCAACCTGCTCACTATATCATTAGCAGTATCTTCGGTGGGAGGGGTTGGTTGGGGCTGAGTGGGTTGTTTTTTTGGAGGAGGGTTTCCCCCTTCTCATATTTCCAAGTTTTTTCATGATCAAATCACCAGATTTTTCAACTGCTTTTTTGCCGAGTTTATCTCCAGCGTGAGAAATTCCTGATTCTAATGCTTTTTTCGCAATGGGTTTCGCGAATTTCTTGAAGACGGCTGATGCCACTGCTCTCATTGGTTTGAAAATATTATCCACAATGACACCTGTTCCTTTGTGTCGGAAGACAAACCGTCCCAATTTGGGGTTATAATAACGAGTAAATTCATAACTTCTCATTTTATTACCTTTTTCAAGATAAGCGAGAATGCTGTATCAGCTCCATTCAGGTTGATAATTTTTCTTTTTCCATCGGTGATATAAATCTGAATGGAGCTTATTGTGTTTTTATTCACAGGGTTATATGTTACTCTCATGGGTTCAAGGGTGAAACTATATGATGGCCTCAGCACAGATGTTGAAAAGGAATAAATGATATCACTCTCTTCCCCATCAACAAGCGAATCACTTGTGAGATAGTAGTTATGAAATTGTCCCTTCTAGGGCATATTCCTTGGTACTTTTTTCCCATATTTTTATATTTATTTCTGAGATCTAAAATTTTTGAAATTTTTCAACCCATAATCCCCGTCATTTTCTTGCGAATCCCTGTCATATTTTTTAGATTTTAAAGGGAGATCAAGACCTGATTATTCCCGAGATCTTTTTGTATTATTAGCAAAATTTACGAGTAAATTTCAGTTTTTTTAAAGGTAAATAAACATAAATTATACGGCAGATCTTGATTGTTGGTTCACTTTCTGTTTATTCAAGTGAAATTCAAATCATAGTAATTTTCATCACGTAAATAAAGGGGTTTACTCCATACTCTTTTGTCTTAGTGTAAAGTTAAACACAACTTTTCCTTAAAATAGTCAAAAGGTCTTTATAACACAGAATTAAAGGGGATATACTTCAAATAAATTAAATAAATGTAATAAATTCAAAAAAAATCAAGAAATATAATAAAATCTTGAAATGCTTTAAATTCTAAAAAATTATGAGCTCGCCCTTCGGGCTCGCGGGATTCGCAAGAAAATGACGGGGATTATGGGTTGAAAAATTTCAAAAATTTTAGATCTCAGAAATAAATATAAAAATATGAGAAAAAAGTACCAAGGAATATGCCCTAGAAGGGACAATTTCATAACTACTAAGGTGGTGTTGGATGGGAGCGGAAGAAAAAAAATAATTTAAAAAAAAAAATTATAATTTTTCACAAACTCTTCACAAACATGTACAAGTTTGTGAAGAGTTTGTGAAAAACTATTTTATAGTAAGAACTAAAGGGAAAAAACCCCTTCTTGAATATTCATGTGTAAAATCATCAAAATATTAAACACAGTTAAAACAATTTTCATAATATTTTAACACCTGCTTTCAGTTTATGAAAATATCTAATTAAAATAACAGCGTGAAATAAAAAAACAAGTCTGGTTTTAATTAATTTCTTACGTCTTAAACTTTTTAATGTATTTCTTTTCAATCTTCGATGAAGTAGGTGTTAATTCTATCATTTCTTGATCTAAAAGTTTCATATCAGATATAAATTTCTGATAATCGAATTCACCACCTCTCATTGCTGTTCGTAAATTAGTCAATACTTTTTCATAAGTTGTAAATCCAAATTTAACCATATCTAATTTTCCTTTGTAATTTTTCATTTCATGATATGTTTTTAATATTATTCCAGCTCCAGTTAAAACACTTAAAATAATAGGGTTTAAGGTTATTCCACCTGTTATTACACCAACTGAAGCTAGTAACACAGACGAAATATTCATAATATAATTTATTTTTTTATATTTACTTTGACTGTTTTTATATATCCATGTTTTTTTATGATAAAAAGAGTATAAATCCTTTAATTGTTGGATTTTCTCAGGATTTAAAGTTGAAGCAATATGATTGAATTCGAATATATCTTTTTGTTTTTTGTGTCTTAATGATTTTATTCTTGTGATTGACATTTTTTATTTATAATGTTTATAATAAACTTTTACTGAATACAAGAGTAAATGTAATTTGGTTAACATTTACAATTTGATCAGTTCCCCTTTTATTAATCGCAATCCAAAAATGACTTGTTCGAGTTAATGGAAAATTGATATCTCTAAAATATTGATAATCATTTCCATTAATTGAAGATAAACTTTTTGAATTTCTACTATCAGATACTTTCAATGTTATATAAAAATATCGACTTGAAACATGTAATTCAGTAAAGAAACAATCTATTGATTCCAATTTACAATTGAATGGTATATATAAAGAAGTTGATATTGAATTGAAAAATAGATGGTTATTTGATTTTGATTTATTAAAATAAGCAGTTATAAAAAAATGAGATCTTAATGATTTCAAAAAAGATAAACTAACAGGTTGATCATCTTTTGTTGGATTTTTAATACTAATATCATGATTATTCATATTAATATCTGTTTCCATCACCATTTTCTGATTTTTAAAAATAAAAGGAGAATCATAAACACTTGATTCAACATCATTAACATAATTTTTTACACCATAAATAATCAAATAAGCTTGTGCTTGTACTAATGGTGTAGTTTTTGATGCGTCACAATGTAAATCAACAAAAAAATATTCAGGTGGGGAAATTTTATATTTATGCATATGAATAATTGATCTAGTATATCCTTCTTTTTGAAAAATTTTTGTTGTTTGTTGACCAATATTTAAACTTGATGAAGTAGCATTAACACTAACATTATCCATAGTAACAGGAAAAAATTCTATACATATAGTATATTCTCCTTCTGGTATTTTATACATATTAAAACTTATTCTGGAAACATATTTTTGATTAAAATTTATATGAAGAAGTAAATCATAAGCTTTTTTGTTAAAAATATGTGGACTTCTAGCAAAATCATTAATACCAGTTACAGTAATATTACTTTCTGATGAACTTTCATTAACATTCTCCATTAAATATCTGAATTCATCTTTTGGATGAGAGGATGCTGAGATATGAGATTCATTTACATATTTTTCTAAATATGAAACATTTACTGCAGAATTTTTTTCACTTGAAACTGGAGTTGCTAAATTAGTAATCTTTTTATTATTCATATTTAGATCAATATTTGTAGGATTACTTAATTTATGAAGATCTAATTGATGTATTTGATTATTTATTTTTACAGTTTCTTGATCTACATATTGTTTATTAGCTGCATGTTTATAATATGTAGGAATTGCTAAATTAGTAATCTTTTTATTATTCATATTTAGATCTTTATCTGCAGGATTACTTAATTTAGTATCTACATATTCTTTATTAGTTACTTCATGATCATATGTAGGTAATGTTGATAAATTAAATATTCTATGATTATTGATATCTATATCAGCTTCCATTGGAGATACTTCTTTACGTGATAAGAAAATATTCTTCACATCATTATAAGAAGGTACATTGTTATAATTTTGTGTTAAATAATTAAAAGTTTGTTGTTTACTTTGTGTAATATTATAAAGTTCTTTCAAATCAATATTTGCACTTATATTTTGTGTATGAGGAATACCACTAATTCTTCCATCAACATATGCTTTATTAGCTGCATCTTTATCACTTCTTGGAGTTGTTAAATTTATTATTCTTGTATTTTTTGCATCATAATATCTACCTCCATTCAATGTTAAAAAAATACTTTTCCCATAATTCAAAGGAAAAGCATCATTTTCTCCAGCTGCTTGTACATTAGTTATTGCATGATAATTCATATCAAGATGATCTTGCATTGGATTTTCTTCATAACGATTTAAGAAAATATTATTTGCATCACTATAAGAAATTAAAATATTTTGATTTTTGTCTAAAAAATTATAATTCTGTGGTTTACTATTTAAAATATTAAAAAGTTCTTTCAAATCTACATCTTTAGTAACTTCATGAGTATGTGCAGGTACATTAGGATGATATTTCTTCAAAGTAATCATATTTACAGCTGATAAATCATTATTTTCATCTGTATCCATATTTGTAATTAATTTTCGATTCATTTCAATTCCTCCAGGACGAATTATATTATTTCCTCCTAAATCAAGATGACCAGTCATATGAGTTGATCCATCTAAGTTTAAAAAGTGTGTTTTAGCAGTACCATAATTAATAGCATCCTTTAAATTTACTGGATTATCCACATTTACTAATTTTTTGTTTTGTATATCATAATCGCCTGAAGAAGTTAATTTAAAACCAACACCTGGTAATCCTGGTTGTACTTGAGTTGTTTTATAAATACTAGATTCTGATAATAAACCATTTGAGTAACTCATTTTTTTTATTATATAATTTATATAATATCATTAAAATTTTTAAATATTTCTTTCTTTGGTTTATCAATATATAAAAAAGAATAAGGATCTTTTGTAGCTAATCTATATTTCTTTTTATCAACATTATTTTCACGACATATCATAGAAATTTCATTATTACTTGGAAATTCATAAATACAAAAATGAGAACAATTTAGTCTTATATCTTTTGGAGTTTTGTAATAACTTTGTGAAAGATAAATAACACTACAATTTTTATGCCTTCCATTAATAAAATAATCAATCAGTGGTTTTTGATTCTTTTCACAAACAAAATCATCAAATATGATTACTTTTTGGTTATCATCTGTTAATTCAGTAACTGGTAAAATTTCATCATTACTAGGTTCTATAACTTCATAACCTGCTTCTTTATTAATTGATTTTTTAAATTTTCTTAATAAATACTTATATTTTGGTTGTTCTAAATTTTTAGCATATAAATATATTTTATCATAATATAATAACCTAAGAATCATATCTAGTAAAACATTTGTTTTTCCAGAACCTGAAGGACCACAAATAAGCATTCTGAAATTTTGATTTGGCATGAAATCATGTAATTGCTTAAAATTAGAAATTAAGTCATCATCTAGATCATAGTTTGGTATTTTCATTTTATTATAAATCATAGATAATTTAAAAAAAAAATAATAAACTCATAATAATAAAAATGAGTTTATTGAAATGGAAAGAACTTGCTAAACAAAAATCTGAGTTGGGAAATAAAATTAATTTTGTTCATGATAGAATAACAAAGAAAAAATTAGGTGAAGAAACAAGTCAATTAGGTTATGAAAAAATGTTTAAACCTATAACAAAATTACTAGAAGAAAAACCTAAAAAAGAAGAAAAACCTAAAAAGAAGGAGATAGAAGAAGATTTATATGAAGGTTTGGAAGATTTTTTAGAAGATGATTTTGGATATGATATTGATGATGTTTTTAATTATGGTGAGGATATACAACCTTATGAAACTGCTGTACCCAAAGAATATGAAACTGCTGTAGCTGAAGAATATGAACTACAACCTTATGAAACTGCTGTACTCGAAGAAGAAAAACAAATACCAGAAGATATTGGTGAAGAAGTTTTTCCACAAAAAGAAAAACAAATACCTAAAGACCCTCCACCAGGATATGATCCTGGACCATATGTAGAAGAAATACAAAGAAAAGCTTTAAATGAAAAAGAAGTATTTAAAAGTTATGGTTTACCTATTCCTGAAGAAAATATTGGCAAAAAATCAAAAGAAGAATTACTTGAATCTTGGAATAAAGTAGTAATTGACATTGGAAGTGTAAAAGCTAAAAATACAAAAGATTTAAAAAAAATAATGAAAGAAAATTCTCCTGAAAAAGGAGAAAAATTTTTTAATAAATTACAAGAATTAAAGAAGAAAGAAAATTCTCCTGAAAGACAAGAAGAAATAAATATTTTAAGAAAAAATATGAATAAAGTATTTTCTCCTGAAATACAAGAAGAAATATCAAAAAATTTAAAAGAAAGAGATAAACTAGATTTAGAAAGTAATATTATTACACTAAGAAGAGATGAATTAAAAAAAACTGGTAAAGGACTTAAAACAAAAAAAGGTGGAAATGTTACATTTTACAATGATCCTAAAGAACTTCTTAAAAAACTTGAATTAATTGTAGGTTCTATTATAGCTGGTAATACAAATATTGAAATGTATAATATTGGAATTGCAATTTTAGACATCCTTTTGAAAACAAAAGTAATAAATAAATCTCAACATGAAAAGATTTATAAAAATTATTTTAAATAATATATTATTATTATAAAATGGATAGAGAAATAGTATTATCATCATATTCTGTTAAAACAGAAAATGGTAACAAACCTGAAAATTTCACAACAAAATTTAGTAAACCAATTGTTTTAGACAACAACTCACAATATGTAATTGGTCTTAATCGTGTTATTAATATGAGTTTTACATGGTTTAATATAAATGCTGATTATAAAAATCAATTAATTAGATACAGTTCTGATAATGGTAGAACATTTAAAGATATCAGTTTTCCAGGTGGGGTTTGGAATTATGTTTATATCGATGCATTTATTAAACATATAACTGTAATAAAACAATCTGGAAAAGAAGATGAATATCCAATTAGTATTATTTTTGATGAAACAACTTTTAGAGTAACAATAAGATTGAAAGAAAATTATCAACTGGATTTTACGCAAAGTAATTTTTATGAATTATTAGGATTTGATAAGAAAATTATAAAAGATAAAATAAATGTGGGTCCTAGAGTTCCAAATTTAAGTCAAGATACAGATATTTTAAATATACATTGTGATTTAATTAATGATTCACTTGTAGATGGTCAAGATAGTGATATTATTTATAGTTTTTCCACTTCTGTTTTAAGACCATCATTTAGTTTTACTCTTGAACCAAAAAGAATTACTTATAATCCAGTAAATAAAAATACTATTAATAGTATAAGAATTTATATTACTGATGGAAAAAGAAGATTAATTGACCTCAATGGAGCGGATACATCTTTTTCATTATTGTTGAAAAAAATAATATAAATCTAATAATAAAAAAATGAAATCTTACGAATTTTCTCGTTTTTATAATCCAAAATTGGGTAAATTTATGTATAAACATAAAGGTAATGGTATGGTTGTTGATAATATTTTAAAACCAATGAGAAGTGTTTTGTCAACTGTTTTCAAAAAATTTGCTAAACCTGTAGCTAAAAAAGCATTAGAAGCAGGGATTTCTCATACTGGAGAAAGATTAGGTAAAAAGATTTCTGAAAAATCTGGTGATTTAATAATGAAAAAATTAGGTAATATGAGAATAAATACCCCTAAAAAAACAAGACAATCAACACCAAAAACAGTTAAAAAACAAGAAGAAAATACTGACATGATATTAAATAGATTAATATCTGGTAATGGAATAAAAATAAAAAAATAAAAAATTATATAATCTTATAAAATAAAATATGGCTTTCAGATCAAGTGAATATTTACAAAGAAATGAAATGATAAGATTTCAATTAGATGATGTGATTAGAACTCCAGCTAATGATCAACACCAAGTTAAAACTGGTTATAAATTCACAATTAATGATAGATCAGCATTTTACGATTGGTATAACGCATATTTTGAAGTACAATTTCAGTTACAAAAATTAGCAAATGGTGCTGGTTATGCTGCAGCTGATAGAATTACAGTTATAAATGGAGCACACAGTTTAATTAATCATATCATGCTTAAATCTGCAGGTAAAATAATTTATGATACTAATAATTTACATAAAGTTACTTTTGTTAAAAATTTGTTAGAATATTCTGATGATTATAGCAGATCAGTAGCTAAAAACAGTTTCTGGTATTTGGATACTGATGGTACAACAGCTAATACTAATTCAGGGTTTGAAGCTAGGCGAATACAATCTCAAGCGAATGCAAATGATGGTAGTGGTGGTTCTAAAGATATTAATACTATTATACCATTAAATCGTTTTTCTTTCTTTGAAGAACTTGAAGATAAGATGCTTGTACCTATGCAATTACAATTCAATATTGAGCTTCAAAATGATGGTGAATTAATTCATATGGCTAATGGTACTGGTGCTGGAAGAGTTGTTGTTAATAGGTTTTTGCTTTGGGTACCAAAATTAACACCTAAAGATTCTTTATATGATAAATTTGTTAGTTCATTCATGAAAGAAACAAAATGGAAATATTTAAGGGAAATGTATGAATCATCAGCTCCTACACGATCATCAGGATTTTTTCAAATATCAAGTAGTATTGATAATATAAAACATATTTTTGTTTATTTTAAAAGATCAGCCCCACCTAATAATGATCAAGCTGAAGATAATCCTTATCTTATGAATACTTACAAATTGAATGCAGCTGATGATAATTCTCACTTACAAAACTGTAGATTGGAATATGGAAATGGAGTATTTTATCCAGAAACAGAATATGATAGTGAAGGTAAAGTAAGAATATTTAATGATGTCATGTCATACGCAATGAGGAAAAATGATTATAATACAGGAACACAACTTAATTTAGCTAATTATAATTATCTATATGGTTTGATATATTTTAATCTTACATATCAAGCAGAAAAAATCACTAGAGATCCTAAACAATTAATATTCAGATATACATTAAGCAGAAATGCAACTGCTGACTTTAATGTTCATGCTATAGTTTTATATGAAGAAATGGTGAAAATTGATAAAATTGGAAATGAATTAGTAATTGTATAAAATGTAAAAAATTTATATAATCTAATAATAAAATTAAAATGACAACTTATCATCCATACAAAATAAATTTATCTGACAATCAAAAAAAGAAACTTGCAAAAGCATATAAAACAAACACTCCTTTAACATTTAGATTAAAAAATAATCAAACAAGTGGAAATGATGAATTACTATTAACAACTAATCAAATTAACAAAATTAAAAAGGCTAAATCATTAGGAAAAGGAACAGACATCAAGATATCAAAAACACAAATTAGAAAAGTAATGAGACAGGGTGGAAGTTTATTTAGTAGTATTATTCCATTAGCTCGTACTTTTGCACCAACTTTAGCTAAAACACTTGGATTATCAGCTCTTGCTGGTTTAGCAAGTGAAGGAGCAAGTCAAATTGTTAAAAAGATAAGTGGTAATGGTCAAATAGGTGGTTTTTTAATACCACAAGATAAAATAAAAAAACTCATTGAAAATAAAAATCTACTTACAAATAAACAAAAACAAGACATATTAAACGCTCTTCAATCTGGAGGTAAATTAGTGATAAAACCAACTAAAAAACAATCTGGTGGATTATTAGGTACATTACTAGCTAGTATTGGTATACCTCTTGCTATTGAAGCTTTTAAAAAAATTACTGGAAAAGGAGCACCAAGAGTAGGTAGACCAAAAGGAAAAGGAGCACCAAGAATAGGAATGTATGAACCACCCCCACCTTTTATAGGTCAATGGGGAAAAAATACTATTGGTATGGGAAAAAAAAAGTCAAAAAAAACTACGAAAAAAGGAAAAGGTCTTTTATTAGGGAAGGACAGTCCATTCAACAGCATTCCAATTCTCGGAACAATATTATAAAACCAAAATTCATAAACAAACCATTAAGTAATATTGATTTAATGAAATGGATAAAATATTTAAAAATTCCAAATTTCAAAGGTATATATTCAAGAGATGAAAAAATGTCTATTAATCATAGTCCATGTATAATAAATCTTGATTCATATGAAAACGTTGGAACTCATTGGGTTTGTTGTGTGAAAAGTCATGATAATAAATTTATATGGTATTTTGATAGTTTTGGAATGGGTTATCCTGAAGAATTTAAAAGTAATGGTAAACCTATAATTTACAACTCAAGTCAATATCAAAATATTAAAAGTGTTCTTTGTGGTTATTATTGTCTTTATTTTCTTCATCAATGGTCAATGAAAAAAAATTTTTATGATATATTAAAACCATTCAGTTTAAGTGATACTATGTTTAATGAAAGATTTATTAAAAAATACTTTGAATAATCTTTTTTATAACAATGATTGTTATAAAAAAATCAAATATATATACTTCCCTTTATCAATCCTTTTAATATTCCAAGTTTTCTCTTTATTTTCAAAACTAAAGTAATTATCTTTAATAATCTTTTATCTTCATTAAAATTAGTATAAACAATATGATCAAATATGCATTCTATCATTTCATTTAAGTTTTTTATTTCTTTTTGTATAAATACAGATCTACTTTCTTCCATTTTTTTTATTTTATATTTATATAATCTTAATATAAAATGAAATCTTATTGTGTGAAAGAAAAAAAACAAACTGATTGTGTAGAACCTAGTGGATATAAAACAACAAAAAATGGAAGATTAATGTTTTTCTGTAAATGTGCTTCTTGTGGAATAAAAAAAACACGTTTTGTTAAGAAACAGGGAAACTAAAAAAGCCTTCTTCTTCACAAACATCTCCTCTCAAAACACAAGAAGGAGAAGGCTTTGGCGAATTAGCATTAACAGGTTTAACTCATGCTTTACCTTGGTTAGGTAAAAAAACAGTTGAAATGGGACGATATGGAGCAAGTGAATTAATGAGAAATAAAAACATGCAAAAAAAAGCATTAGATTATGCTTTAGACCACGCAAAACCATTTTTACAAAAAACAACTTCAGATATGATGGATCAACTAAGTACTAAAATAAGACCAAAATTAAAATATAAAACAAATAGAAAAGATTTAGACTTTCAAGGAGGTAGTGTAGATATTCATAGCCTCATTGGAAAATTGCCAAAACCAAAAGGTGGTTGGACTCCTGGAGAATACAAGTATATGGGTCCGTATAACCCTTTGAATGAACAATTAAGATATGATCCTGAAACAGGTGAAGTATTAGAATGGATGGTTAAACCATATAATAAAGTAGATGAAATTGCTGCTTATCATGATATATGTTATGATATGGGAAAAAATAAGAATGAATGTGATAGACAAATGGTTAAATCTTTAGATCTGATTCCATACGGTGAAATACCGAAATGGGGACAAACAGCGAGATTTATTATAAATACTAAACAGAAACTTGGTTTGGGTTTACCAAAGAAGACAAAAAACGTAAAGCGGCGTTGAGTAATAATAGTGATTGGACTCAACAATTAGCCGATGAATTACATAAACCAATCACTAGAAATTTTTCAAAGAGAACTGTAATATCAAATGGGATTGATGAAATCTGGGCTGCAGATTTGGTTGAAATGCAAAAGTTTAGTAAATGGAATAAAGGAATAAATTATTTACTGATGGTAATAGATATTTTTAGTAAATATGGATGGATTGAACCATTGAAAAACAAAAAGACTGAAAGTGTTAGTAAAGCATTTGATGATATATTTAAAAAAAGTAAACGTAAACCAAAAATGCTTTGGACAGATAAAGGTTCTGAATTTATCAGTAAACATTTTAAGAAGGTCCTTGAAAAGAATAAAATCAAATTATATCATACAGAGAATGAAGAGAAATCAAGCATTGTTGAGAGATGGAATAAAACAATGAAAACCAGAATGTTTAAGATGTTTAGTGTAAATAACAATACTGTTTATTGGAACATCCTTGATAAATTAGTTAATGATTATAATAAAACAAGACATTCTAGTATTAAAATGACTCCAATTCAAGCTAGTAAAAAAGAAAACGAAGAAAAAGTTTATGCTAATTTATATTCAGATTTAATTTATTTGAAACCTGGAAAAATAAAATTTAAAGTTGGAGATTTCGTTCGTATATCAAAATATAAGAGACCTGTATTTGATAAAGGATATACTCCTAACTGGACAGAGGAAGTATTTGTGGTTAATGAAATATTAAATACAAAACCTATCACCTATAAAATTGTTGATTTAATAGGTGAAGAAGTAAAAGGATCTTTTTATGAAAAAGAGTTACAAAAAACAAAACAAGAAATATATAGAATTGAGAAAGTATTGAAACGAGACACCAAGAAAAAGTTAGCTTTAGTTAAATGGAGTGGATATCCTGACAAGTTTAATTCGTGGATTCCTTTGAGTGATTTAAAAGATTTTTAATACTATTGTAGTATTAAAAATTGTTTCAAGCGACATAAAAAAAAGCCCTAAAAAGGGCTAATACTTTATTTCAGTTTAAAACAAATCCTGTGAATCACCTTCTTCATTTTCTTCATCGACTTCGTCATCACTTTCTTCTTTAATCATTAATAATGATTCTCTTGGTTTCAATGGTCTAACATAAACTTCATGAACTTTAACTTGAATAGATTTTACTAATTTGGAAATATAAATACTCTCAATTATCAAAGCTAATTTTACTTTACAATATTGATTAAGATATTCAAATGGATCAACATTTTTATTTCCTTTTGTTTTAAACAAAGATAGAATTTTATTAGATTTTTCTGAATATATAAGTTTTGCATATAAAACTGGTGAAACACTATCATCAATTACTTTTTTAGTTCTTCCTTTTTTATCAGTAATTTCTTTATTTTTATAATATAATAATTGTGATAAATTTTGTGATTCTTCAACACCAATTGTATCTTCAAGATGATTAAAACAAAGTTGTTGGATATTTTCTAATGTTTTAAAAAACTTTTTTTCTTCTTTTGTTGGTTCTTTTTCTTTTTCCCATAAACAAATAGGAATAGTATAACCAACTAATTCTTGTGATTCTTGATTCTTTCTTTCAGATACACCAAAACTAAAAAGTAAAGGTGTTTCAATTATAAGAGGACCTTTAGAACCATTAGGATAAGTTGTTTCGATTTTAATACGATGATATTTCATCTTAGAATTCTTGACTTTATATTGTTTAGCTTCGTTAAAAATTAGATTTTCTTTAGAAATGTTTTCGAAACTTGTTAGTTGCATTTTATTATATATAAATATTTTTTTTTTTAAATTTTATTTTTTTTAAATTTTATTTTTTTTTAATTGTAAATTTCAGTATAAAAAAAAATCCCTAAAAAAATAAAATTCAAATTCTTCTATCATTTTTTTAATTTCTTTTTCTATTTCTTCTTCTTTTGTTTTAAATATAAAATGTCTTATATTCAAATCATTATATAATACATCAAAAGGTAAATCTGCATATATTTCTGGTATAAAAAAATTTCTATAATCATTAAAATTAAAAAAATTATTACATAAAAAAAATAATAATACTCTATAATTAACAATTCTGAAATTTTTTTTATATGTTATATAAGAAAATGTAAAATCTCCATCAGATTTTAAAGAAGAATGAGAATGAGAATCTGAACATCTCTCATCTTCAAATTTATAAAAAACTTTATTTAAATATTCTTTTTTCATTAAATATTCTTTCATATAATTAATTTCTTTTCTTATTCTTTTCAAATATTTCTCTTTAATTTTTAGATTTTTTTTACCTTCTCTATATTCTCTCTCAAAATCTTTCATATCAGATTTATTTGAATCTATATACTCTTTTTTTATTATTTCTTTATATTTTCGATAATTTCTATAAATATTATGAAAATGTAAATCAATCATAAACATTTTACCATATAATATTTTATCATAATATTTAACACCAAAAAGAGTGATTGGAATTGCTTTGTATTGCGTAGTGGTCATTTTATTATAAATAAAATTTTTTTAAATAAAATTATAAATTTCGGCATAAAAAAAATCCCTAAAAAAGGGATATAATTATTAATAAATATAATTAACTTGACTATCACTAACACTAACTCTATCAGAATCAGAATCAGAATCAGAATAATCGGTTTGCCAATGAATAATAACATCTTTTTCTTTAAAATAACTTTTAAAATCTTTAACAATTTTTCTTATTTCTTTAATTATTTCTTTATTATCTTTTCTCAATGAAAGTTTTCCCTGACATTTATAAATATCTTCACGATATAATGATTTTCTATATTTTTTTTGTCTTAACATAATACTTTTAATTATGCTAAAACTTAAATAATTAGAATATGTAAAATCTATTAACTTTTCATAATTTAAAATTCCGAATTTTATATCATCACCTTCTATACAATATAAAACTTTTTTTTTATATTCTTCTTTCATTAAATATTTTCTAATATATTTTATTTCTTTTCTTATTCTATTCAAATATTTTCTTTTTTGTTTGTCTATTTCATTACTTTTTTGACTTTTTTTAAAATATCTTAATATATCTTTTATTTTTAAACTATTATCTGATATAATTTTATCTTCAATTTCTCTCTTTCTTAACTCATAAAATCTTCGATAATTAATATATATATTGTGAAAATGAAGATCAATCATAAACATTTTACCATATAATATTTTATCAAAATATGTTACACCAAAAAGAGTGATAGGAATTGCTTTGTATTGCGTATTAACAGATTTGCTTTGTGAAGAATTCATTTTTATTTTATATAAATATATTTTTTTTTAAATTATTATTTTTTTTTTCTGCTACAACTTAATTTCAAAACTTAATTAAAATTATGATATTATAATTTCTTTTTTAACTAATTCCCACCATTCTTCATAAAAAGCTTTTGTTTCTTCTGAAAGTTTTAGTGGTAATAATTCATCAACATTACTATATCCAAGAATAATTAAAATCTTTTTTATAATAAAAGTGATATTAATGATTCTCTTTCTTTCAAATTGTGTATTTACTTTCTTAATTAAATTTGCATTATCAATTTTATAAAGTATTTCATTTATCTTAGAAATATCATCATTTTTTATATCAAAAGTTTTTTGTATTTCATTGATCTTTTTCTTAAAAAAATACTTTCTTTGGTATACTGATTTTTTTCTATAACAACATCTTTCCCAATCAGATATATTAACATCATAATTTAATATTCTTTGAATTTGAAGACCACAATCACAACAAACTTCAGCATAATCAATAATTTCTTTATTCTCATGTTTGCATTTTTCATATATTGGAATATTTCTTTTTTTCTTTTTTTTAATTTTACTTTTTTCATAAGATTTTAATATGGAAGAATATAATTTAATCTCTTCTTCTGTATACATTATAATCTTTTATTTTTTTTTAAATTTTTTAAATTTTCTCTTTTATACCTTTTATATCTAATTTCTTCATCAAAATCTTCTATTAAAAAAAGTCTTCTTAAATATATTAATAAAATATCTTTTTTTGTGAAATTAATCATTTTATTTTATAATATTATTTTTTTTATTTTCTCAAAGCTAAAGTATTAATTTTATTTTTACAAATCAGTCTTTTATCGTCATTTGCAGATAATGCTACTTTATTCATTTTCATCGAGTAAATTTTATGTTCTTTACTTCTTATTATATTCATTGTTCTCATTTCTTCTTTTTCTGAGAATAAACATTTCTTGAAATCTTCAAATGTTATTTCCCTTTTAATAACATTTTTCTTAATTCCTTTACATTTCTTTACTTCAATGTCTTCAACTTTAAAAGAATAAAGCTTAGGTCTTAGACCAACAAAATGTGTAATTTGTTTTCCACAAGCTTCATCTTTAAACATTCCTATTACTTTCTTATTAATTCCAGTTTTAATTCCAGATTCATGATTTTCTGGATAATCACTTGTATCAAACTTTTTTTTGATGTTTTTTCTTATATCATAATAAAAATCATCTGTATGAATTTCATACATTAATGAATCTGTATCTGTGAATAATAATTCAGCTTTATTGGAATACTTCTCTCTAATATAATTATAATGAAAATCATACATATAAAATTTTGACAAATCAAGAACAGCTTGTCCCACATAAATAGGTTTATTAAAATATATTTCTGTCTTTTTCAAATGAACTGCAATTAATTTTTGATCAAATATTGTTAATCGATCAAAATTAGGTTTTGATGACAAATTAATAGCCTTTTTCTTATTATTTACTAATTGTATATTTTGTCTTTTTCTTATATTTTCAATTGTTTTACCAAATACAGAATTATTCATTAATTTAAAAAAATCTTTTTCAAAAGAGTTTTTAGATTGTTTTCTTAATTCTGTATTTTTTTCAATATAAGGTTTCATCCATTCAGATTGATAAAATGATATTCCTCTGTGTACTTTTTCAAGTTCAAGTCCTAATTCTAAACATTGTCTAAGATTTCTATAATGTATTATATAATTCTTTTTACGGTAAAAAGATCCAACAAGTTTCTCTACTGTTCCAAACTTTAATCTTTCTGTAGCAAGTGGATAATCATTATGTTCTTTCCATAGTTTTTTTGGATATTTAAGATCCACTTCAAAAATATAACCAATATTTGTAATTTTCTTTTCTAATATTTTAATTACATTTTCTTTTGTAAGATTTTTCATCCATTTAAAACCATGAGTTGGAAGTTTTTGTATCATTGACCAACCATAAAGATTATTAGCATCAAGATATGTAATAAATTTTGATTCTTCATTTGGATTATAATTTTTCATATATTTATTGTTTGCTTCTGAATATCTTTTTGATATATGAGTTATACCACCTCTAATTCCTTGATCAAACATCATTAACATATCATAATCATGTAATAATTCAAGTCTTTGTTCTGTTTCTTTAAGACATGCATCCCAAGCTAATCCAGGAGATGTATAATAATGAGCTGGATCTAAATTATAATACTTCAAACAAGTTTTACGAAAGTTTTCAAACACATCAGCTAAAAGTAATACATCTGTTTTAAGATATAAATCATGGTAATCTTTAATAGTTTTACAATTAAATTGTGACCAAACCTTTTGTGCATGGGTGTAGTCTTCATCAGTTATGTCTTCATCATTTAATTTTGAATAAAATTCTTCTTTTGGTGGTAATTGTGTTTCTTTGAATTTTTCTAAAGAATTTACATAATCATAAGGATATACTCCTTTTCTTGTTAATAATTCTATATTTTTATCATAATAACTTTTTATAGAATAAAAATCATCAGGTTGCAAATTATTTACAAGACCTGAAAGGGAAGTTAATAAAAATTTAAATGAATCAATAAAACGTAATTCAAAATTAATTGTAATTTTTTCATCTTCTCTCATAAATTCAGCTACTTTAATTTTCTTAGAAAATGATATATATTTCTCTTCTGTTTTAGGAATAAAAGTTAAATCTCCTTTCATTTTTGCTAATTCTTTAATAAAAAGATGTGAATCATAACCTTGAAGATTATGAAATATTACAGGAAGTACTCTAGGTTTTTTACAAAAAATATTACAATTATTATGAGCAGCTCCTCTAAACTTACCAGTAAAATGACAATGATCTCTAACTTTTTTATTCTTAAAGTCTCCTTCAATAAAAGGTTTTTCACAAATATGGCAATTTGTTGATTTATTAAACTCTATTTTATCAGAGTCTGTAAATATCATCATTTGTGGGAAATTATAAAAACTAAAATTAATTTGTTTTGCAATTTTTTTTAATTCTTTTACAAAAACTAATGCAATATTTTCATCTTCTTTTTTCTTTGTATAAATAATTGGATTAATTTTAAATATTCTATCAACTCTATCATCAAAATCAAAAGATTTAATATAAATACAAAATCCACAAGGTTCATGTTTTTGATATTCCATTGAATAAGAATAATTTGGATCCGGTTCACAATTATTCATTGGTTTTGTAAAACATTCAAAATCAGCATAAATAACAAATGGTAAAGGTAATTTTTTATTATAATTTTTAAAAAATAAAAATGAGTTTTTAGGAGGCATTTTTACTGCAGCTGTCTCATTATTAGAACAAAATATAATGTGTTTCTTTAGGAGATCCTCTTTTGTAAAATGAGATAAACATTTTTTACAAAAATATTTTTTTATTGAAGTATTTTTACTAACTTGTGAACTGATTAATCTTGAAAAATTTTTAATAAGTGTATAATGTGTTTTTCCGGTGTCTTCATAAAGAAATAAATCTATTGTATTATTACAATCTTTGTCATTAATTCTTAAAGGATAAAATTTATTATATTCATTAATTGAAAAAACATTAATTCCTGGGAGATTCGGGTTTTGATTCTCAAACCTTTTTATATCTGTTAATTTAAATGGAAAATCTATACCTTTAAAATTAAGATCGTTTTTGTATTTTTTTAAATTTGAAATTCTTTGAGGATCTTTTTCATGTGGATGTAAATATCTTAAAATACACCACATGAAACATTTATTATCTTTTTTATTTTCTAAATTTATTATAGCTTTTTTACTTGAAATAAAACCAGGAAGTTTAATATATGAAGATCCTTTCAAAGGTTTATATTTTATAGTATGAATTTCTAATGATAAAATCTCTTTAAAATACCAACCTGAACCATTTCTTTGATAAATTAAAATTTTACTAAGAATTTCTAGAATTATTTTAGTTAAAATCTCTTTAGCATCTATACCTTCAAGATTAATATGTGTTTCAGAATGAAAATAAGCTTTATCTTTAATTTTATCTTCATGCTCCATTCTTTCCATTAAACAAACTAATATAAATCTAACTTTAATATTTCTATGATTTCTAAGAAAATCTTTTAATTGTGAAGCTTTTTCTTTAAAATAATCTTTAGGAAAGATTTTTGGTTTTCCTTCAATTACATATTTTTCAGCAAAATTATCAAGAGCAGATTTTTCAAATTTAATTCCAACGTGGTATTCTTTCATTGCTCTTTCAAGTGCTTTCTTTAAATATTTTGGAGTATCTTTTGGAATCTTTTTATTTTTTATACATTCAAGAAAATAATCATCAAATGTTTTAATTTTCTTTGGTTTAGGTTTTGATTTAGGTTTAAGTTTTATTGGTTTCTTTTTTAATTTATCATTTTCTTCTTTTTTATTTTTAATATATTCAATCAATTTTTGTTTCTTTCGTTCTTCTTTAATTTTTCTATTTTCTTTAGTTTCCTTTTTTGCTATTTTCATAAGTTCATCATATGATAAGTTATTTAAATCAGATGAAGACATCCTTTTTTATTATATATAAATATTTTTTTTTAACTTTATTTATTTTTTTTTTCCGCAAAAGTTATAAATTTCAGCATAAAAAAAAGCCCCATTTTGGGGCTAAAATTTATCCATAAATATAATCAAATACTTCTTCTGTATCAAGATAATAATTTCCATAATCTTCATCGTGGTCTCTATTTTCATCTTGATCTTCACTTTTTATCACAATCTTTTTATAAAATTTATTTAATAATTTCTTAACAATTTTTTTCTCATTACAAGTTGGATATCCATTTGAGTTTTCAAAAACTGTCATACTTCCTTCTCCAATATTTATAAAATATTTGAATAATTCACCTGCATAATGAAATATTACAAAAGTTACTAAATCTTCCATATCTTCAGGCATATTATAATATAAATTCAAAACTGGAATATGATCCAATTTATAATTTATATTTATAATAATTTCTTTCAATTCTTTTTTTGCTATTTTCCTTTCTTTTTTATTTTCTAAATTTAGAGATTTTTTTAATTTTTCCAAAACTTCTACAAACAAGAAGTCAATAGCATGAAATCTTTCTTGTAGAATATCTCTTGAATCCATCTTTTTTGGATGTTGGTTTTTCTTTGCGATTGGTTTTTGCGTAGCGATCATTTTATTATATATAAATATATTTTTTTTAAATTATAATTTTTTTTTTAAATTATTTTTTTTCTTCCGCTCCCATCCAACACCACCTTAGTAGTTGTATAATTGTCCCTTCTAGGGCATATTCCTTGGTACTTTTTTTCCCATATTTTTATATTTATTTCTGAGATCTAAAATTTTTGAAATTTTTCAACCCATAATCCCCGTCATTTTCTTGCGAATCCCGCGAGCCCGAAGGGCGAGCTCATAATTTTTTAGAATTTAAAGCATTTCAAGATTTTATTATATTTCTTGATTTTTTTGAATTTATTACATTTATTTAATTTATTTGAAGTATATCCCCTTTAATTCTGTGTTATAAAGACCTTTTGACTATTTTAAGGAAAAGTTGTGTTTAACTTTACACTAAGACAAAAGAGTATGGAGTAAACCCCTTTATTTACGTGATGAAAATTACTATGATTTGAATTTCACTTGAATAAACAGAAAGTGAACCAACAATCAAGATCTGCCGTATAATTTATGTTTATTTACCTTTAAAAAAACTGAAATTTACTCGTAAATTTTGCTAATAATACAAAAAGATCTCGGAAATAATCAGGTCTTGATCTCCCTTTAAAATCTAAAAAATATGACAGGGATTCGCAAGAAAATGACGGGGATTATGGGTTGAAAAATTTCAAAAATTTTAGATCTCAGAAATAAATATAAAAATATGGGAAAAAAGTACCAAGGAATATGCCCTAGAAGGGACAATTATACAACTACTTGAGATCACAATGAACGTTTAACATATCAGTATCTTGACTAAGGTTTGGAACTCTGGGACCAATGTTGACTTTATCTTTCAGAATCTTTTTCTGAAAACCAATGAGATCGTTGAAATTGGATTGGTTGAGATCAAGCTGATAATTTTCTGCCAGTGTGATTGTTACTCTGAAGGTTTCGGAAGAGAAAGCAAGATTGATTGGGAAAATGTCAGCTTTTCCAGATTCTTTCACCACTGTTGCTTTTTGAATAAAGTTATTCATCCCCTCATATTCCCAAACTCCAGCTGGGAAGGCGATATCGGAAAATGTTTTCCCACGGTCAGAGCTGAACCTGATCAGTTGATTCTGGCGGTCAGCATTGATGTTATACCACGTAAAACTCATATTGATGACTCGATTCAACCCAACAACATATTCGGAATTTGGATCCAAAACAATAGGTCGATTGAATTTTGTTGTGAAATTTTCTGGTTTGTTTCCGCCTGTCTTGACGGAAAAGGATGACAGGACAATTTCTCTTTCGATTTCCATTTTATGGTTTGAAATAGTTTTTATAGATTTTCTCATGCTGGAATCTGTTGATGACTCTCTCTTTCAGGAGAAGATCAAGAATGCCAACTCCGGTATTTCTGATGCCAACGTTTGTGTTCCCAGCATTGATGGAGCCAACGATGACCTCAAGTTTCTTCAGAAGTTCTTTTGGGTTGTGGAAAAATCGGATGGTTCCACCCCCAGCTCTGCTGACGCCCGAGCCTTTAAATGACTTGACTTTCCCTCTATAATATTTCCTGTAGTCTTTCAATACTTTTCTTTTAGCATTTATTGTCTGCATTTCTACATTCCTTACGCCTTCAGTTATTTTACCTTTCTTGAGTTTTTTATTCAGATAGTGGGCGCGACTGTTCAGTTGGGCACTTATCTTTATAACCGTCTTTATAAGCTTATCTTCAATAAAATTTTTTTTCTTTGCTTCTGAGACATCTAACTCATCTAAGGCTTTGTCCGCTTTATCATAATTTATTAATTTCATGTCATCTAGTATGTTATTAACTGTGTCTTCTTGAGTGTCTTCCCAGTCTTCTTCACCCTTTTCTTCCTCTTCCTCTTCCTCTTCCTCTTTCTCGTCCACTCCATAATCAGGAACGCTCGCTTCATATACAGGTGATTCACCTTCTAACTCTTTCAATACTTTTTCGTATGATGGTGGTCTTTCTGGAAGTTGTTTAGCTGCTTGTGGTTCAACAGCTACGTCATCATCAAACAAACCACCCACATCCATTTCTTCAAATGGGTCGACTTCGGGGAGATAATCAATTTCTGCTGGTTTGGCTTTCCCAACTTTCAAGGCCTTCGGCTTTTTCCGGGGAAGTGGTCCCAAATTCGACGCAATCACCTCATCCAGTTTCGATGTGACTGGATTGAACATTTTTTCAAACCCGATTTGACTTGTCTCTTCACCCAACTTTTTCTGGTTGATGGCATCATGAACTAAATTAATTTTTTTACCCAAAGCAGATTTGCTTTTAGCAATTTCTTGCCATTTCAATAAACTCATTTTATTAAGAATAACAATATGTTGTCTTACAAGTTGTCTCACAAGTTGTCTCATATCAAGAAGATTGTTATCTTCTCGTTTAAAAATGAAGATCCCAAATTATGATTGCCAGGACCCAATCACAAATTTCCAACAACTTCACCCGTTCATGCCGGATCGAATAAAATTTATCTCTATGCGAAAAATCTTGACCAATCCAAATAACAGCATCTGCTGAAAACGTTTCGTCCAATCAGCAAAGAAGCGGGGTACGATGTTGTGGAAGCAGCCTCAGATGAAATCATCCCAGTTTCGGCATTGTCAGGGGAGAACCAAAAACTGGTTGTTTTCGATGATTTTGTTTGCGAAAAGAATCAAAAGCCATTGATTGATCATTTCATTCAGGGCAGACACAAGAATTGCTCTGTGATTTATCTTTCGCAAAGTTATTTCGGAACACCAAAAGATATCCGCCTGAATTGTTCGCATTTTTGCATTTTTGAATTCCCAAGCAACAATGAAGTGTCCCTTCTCTGCAGGGAGACACAAGTCAGCAAAGAAGATTATGTGAAGGCAACGCATGATCCGTTCTCTTTCCTGTATGTAGATAAGCCGAGGAAATTCATTGCCAAAAATTTTGATGAAAGCATTCAAAATGAGCTATTCAAATGGACTGCTTTCTGAAAAAAGCACCTACCAAGGGGGCCGAGATGGAAAAGATGGATTGCCAGGCGTTGGTTTCAAGCTGACGCCTTCAGGGGATTATGACCTGCAAAGGAAACGCATGACCAATGTCGCTGAAGGAACGGGGAAATCGGATGCAATCACCAAACATCAAGTTGACACGCTTGCAACGCAATTGCGGGCAGATTCACTTTAGGTTGATGGTTCCTCACATATGACTGGGGATCTTGATCTCAGGGGGCAAAACCTCATCAACCCCGGGGAAATAAAAATGAATCGCAAATTGATCACAAATCTGGACACTGATGAAAACCAGGATTTGTCAGCGGTGAATATGATCACTCTGAAAAAATTCCACCCTGCTGCTCCGGCTCACACTCATGAAGTCATGAAGGATATCGATTTGAAAGAACTTTTCAACGTGAAAAACTCAAAACAGCAGACGTATCATGATTTGCGAGCGCATTATAACAACCTGGTTTCTTATAATGACGTCAAGAATGTCTTTCTCAGCCGCAAAGAGACGTTTCCAATGGAGACGGCTTTGGATATGGGAAATCACACCATTTTTAACGTGAAAGATCCCGAAGTTGCCGATCAAGGCGCAAACAAAAGATATGTGGACGACCAATCCGCGAAAAAGCTTTCGTTGGAAGGTGGAACAATGACTGGAAACCTGGATATGAACTCGCAACAAATCAACAATATCGCAGCGCCAACTCTGGAGCATCAACCCACGCCAAAATCTTATGTGGATAGAGAACTTAATCTCAAGATAAGCAATGTGGTAGTCCACACGATAGAATTAGAAGAGAAGCTCAAAAAATACGTAAATGAATCGCATATCACGTCAACCTCGCATGCAAAGGACGCATTCCGCTATCTGATGGAAGACATCGATGAATCCAGCTCTGAACATAATATGACAGTAACGGCAATCAGTGATTTTCCAGATTCGCCGCATCTTTTCAATAAGAAGGCGTACGATTTGAAAATAACCAAAGATCATTTTAATGAATACTCTGGGAGACTTGGATTCAATATGTTCAAACTCCCAGAGGGAGAATACACTATTTGCATTGAATTCTTCCCCGCGTCAATGGATGGTGTTAGTGTTAATGTCGTGAGCACAAGCTTGAATATCAATCAACAATCAACAAAGAAGTTTTCGAATTATGCCAGATCCATCATCCATATGCATAAATGGAAGATCACTCCACCTGAATTTATTTTCCTGGATCTGAAGTGGCGGGGAACTGCCGAATCAACTCCAGAAGGAGATGCAAATCTGATCATATATGGCGTGGCAAGTTCTCAACCTGACGTTGAAAGCAGCGTTTATGATTCCCCTTTCGTTTTTGAGGAAGGGAAGATGGTCATGGAGACTGACTTGGATTTGAATGGGAAAAAGTTGTTGAATTTCACCCCTCCCCGTTCAAAATCCCTAATTATTGGGGAATATTATTTCGTCAAAGACCCTAAGAAAATTTTTTTCTCATATAATCTTGCCTCGCCATATGCTTTTGGGGTAGACTTCACAATCAAAAAGATAACTTTACAAGTCAAATCGACTGATCCCAAAAAACATACACTCCTTCAAACACAGTTGTGCAAGTGTCAGAAGGAGATAACACCGCACAAGTTGCTGGTCTAGCGAGTGAGGCTGTAAACGCTAATATATCTTATCATTTCAATTTCTTTGTGCCTAAATGGCGGAATTTACATATTAGCCTGAAACGGAGAAGTAGCATTCTAGCAGCAAGCGTTGTAATGTTGATTGAAATATGATCTTCTCCCAAAAAAAAATGAAAGCGAGTCGAAAACAAAGCATCTTTGGTTTCAATCACATTGACCCATGCATTGGGGAAGAAAAACTGGAAGAGATCAAGCAACTCTTCCGATTTTACCACAAAAGATTCTGGTGCCTGAAACGAGCTCATCACCATTTCAAACCCATGAATCTTTTGGTGAACATGACATCGTCAGCGCTGGTTGCAACTGGAGCAATCGCGGGGGCAGCAACCATGAATCCCATCATTTTGGGAGTGATTTCAGGTGCAGGATTGGTCGTCAAAACAGGGAATGAAATGAAGAAATATGGAAACAAAATCGAAATGGCAAAGTTTGCTTTCACAACCTACGAGAAAACATTGACTGATTTGCGTTTTGCCTTGAGGAGTGCAAAATTCGAAAGAAGTGAATTCCTTCCAGCAATGGAGGCGGTGGATGGAATTGTGATTGATTTGGGGCTGGATTTGGAGAAATTTGAGAAAAAGTATGAGTTGAAATTCGATTGAATCACTTGTTTTTAACGAAAGTGACTCGTCACCATTCCTCCTTTCGGAACGCAGTTGGTTTCGCTTGAAAGTCCATTGCCCTTTGGAGAGATTGCGTTGAACTTCATCCACAGAGGGAAATTTAAAATAGTTATTACACGTGAAAAACTCGGCATAACTCAAAGCATCTTGGTAGATGAACCACTCACCCGTATACATATTACAGAAAACAATCTTATCATCTTCTCCTGCTTCAATCTCCTCAGATTCATTCCCGGGAGTGAAACCAGGAAATGCCGCCACAAGTCGCTGCCAAATCGCTTCCATATCAATGCCTAGTTCCTCCGGAGTTGATTGTGGCAGCGTTTCCCCTGGTTTTCGGAGTGGGCGAACTTGTTTGGGAGGAAGAGGTGATGGAGTTGGCTTTGACACTTGTTTCACTTGGAATTTCCGTCCATCACGTCTTCGGGTAAAACTGTTTCTCCCACTTTTCAATGCAGAGGCGATTGTTCTGGAATCAATTCCCAATTCCTTTGTGGCCGCGGCAACACTGGGATAAACCATGTCGGAGAAATCGGAAGTGATGTGGACTGCGATGGCATGATTTTGTTTGGGAGTTGGTTTTGCATCTTCTGCCCAAGGATTTACATAGGGCCTTTATCGAAAGTTTGGCAGAGGTAGAATTTCCGTCCATCTTTTGCAACAGCACGCTCGTCCCAATCACAAAATCGATTGAAGGCAGCATGAATCGCCTGACGAGTCACTCCAATCCACTTTGCCATCTCAGACATGTTTTCAAATGTTTGCAAAAGTGGCCCTCTGGGAGACTCTCGAACTTCATATCTACCCAGAGTTTGTTCCACAACTTGGGCGTCTCGGCCTTGGAAAGTGAACACAATTCGCCCTTCCTTAATTGCTTTGTTGCGAGCTTGGGGAGATAACTTCATGAATCTCGCGAGAGCTGCCTGTGATGGAAATCTTTCACTGAGCCTTTCTTTGGAGAAAGCATCTATCAAAACCCACATTTTGATAGGTGGCAAAAAATAAAAAAAAAAAAACAATCAGAATTGAATGAGTTTTTGGTGAAAAACTTCTCTTCTATTCTCTTCTCGATATTTAATGGTTAACAATATAAACGATTGACAGCTTACATTTATATTGTTATAGAAACGTTAATTTTTAGGGTAAATATATGTTTTTTCCCCTCACTTTTTGATTTTGTTAAGTGTTTTGGCTATCTCAATTTTAATTAGGGAGAAAAAACTCCTCAAAATCTAGCGCTGGAGATGAAATCTATTTTTTCCAATTTTTTTTATTTCTCTGGAGATGAATTATTCTATTTCTCTGGAGATGAATTATTCTATTTCTTTGGCGATTAAATATTCTCCAATTTTTTTTTTAATTTCTCTGGAGATGAATTACTTTATTTCTCCGGAGATGAAATCCGGAGCTGAAATCTGGAGATTAAATCTTCTATTTCTCTGGAGCTGAAATCTAGCGATTAAATATTCTCCAATTTTTTAATTTCTCTGGAGATGAATTATTCTATTTCTCCGGAGATTAAATCTTCTCCAATTTTTTTTAATTTCTCTGGAGCTGAATTATTCTATTTCTCCGGAGATGAAATCTTCTCCAATTTTTTTTTAATTTCTCTGGAGATGAAATCTGGAGATGAAACTCCCTTATTTTGGAGGAGTTTTTTTCTCTCCCTATTAAGAGATGAGATAGTCAAAACACTTGGCAAAATCAAAAAGTTAGGGGAAAAAACATATACTTACCCTAAAAAACAGCGTTTCTATTACCATATAAACGTTGTAAGCTGTCAATGGTTTATATTGTCAACCACTAAATATAGAGAAGAGAATAGAAGAGAAGAGAAGAGAAGAGAAGTTCCGAGAAGAAAAATAAATCACCTTCAGCTGAATTTTAACGTAACATCCAAGATGTTAAATTAAGCGTCATCTTCGTTTTCATCCCTATCCTCATACTCATCAAAAGCTGAGGCAGTTTGAACCATTTCCTCCACTAAAACTTCGTCCACAATGGATGTGATGGATTTGACGTTTCCGCAGAAAAGGTGCTTGATGGAAAAGACAACTTGCCCGCGAAGTGGAATTCCAATGAGTTCTTTCTGTTTCAGAATAGGTTTTTCTTCCCATTAACTAACTCCCAAAATCGGCAAGAGAAATCCGTCTTGGGGAGTTTGGAGGGATAAATCTTTGCATAAATCTTCTCCTGCTCAGATTTATCCACTTTTAAGAGTGAAATCTCCCTCGCGAAATTTGGCACAAGAGGGAGCAAGCTTTTTCACTTCATCCTGTTTTTCCATTGCAGCTGAATTGAGATGTGTTTCCAATTCATGGAAAAAGGGGATGTTTTCTTCGGGGAGATTGATTCCCAAAGAGAAAGAATTTCCTTCGTGGGAAAAAATTTTGAATTTTGTTTGAAGTTTCAGTAGTAGTCGTTGGTCATTGTGGGAACATGAGAGCAGGCAATAGGTGATCTTTCCAGTTGATCGCTACACGGGATCTTGGAGAGTGATATCGGGAATGGAAATTTTTTTGGGATTCATTTTCTTGGGTGAGATAAAAAAATGATTTAAAACGCAAAAATCCATTTATCCATGAACTTGTGATCCTCTTCCGTTTTCACTGGGAGAAAACCAGTGGCCATATCCACAGCTTTTTGAAGGTTTCTTTCATTTTCAACCCCTTTCATCCATGCGATATCTTCATCGGTCAACCCGCATTCTTTGTGAAATTAAGGATGAATCCAAGTTGCATGATTTTTCATTTCCTTGAGTGGGATTCCTGTTTCTTCAATGGAGAAGAAATCTTTGTCTCCGATTGTGAAAAGTTTTTCTTTGACAATCATTTTATCCATTTTCTCTCCAATGGAGAAAAAAATTCAAAACGTGGCTTGAAAATCTTCAGCGCATTTGTTCATATCAGCATTAATGTTGGTGTAAACTTTGGGCATTCCTTTTCTTGCGCGAGCATGCATAAATTTTTCATCCGCAGCCTTCTCTCTCATGAGGTTGATAAAATGCTCCAATCTGGGAGATGCCCAAGTGACTTCGTGAGATTTCTCAGTTGAATCCAGAAAATGAGTTTTTTTCTTGCAGAGTTGATTGAAAAAAACTGTGCGCAACAATCCAAATCGTTCCTGAATTTCCTCTGCAGTGAAAAAATCTTCCCCATCAATCTGGATAAATGGTGATTCTTCTTCCTCCTGAATGTAAAACACTTTTTGGTCGGCTCTTCTGAAATACTTGATGTTGCCCGATTTGAGAACTCGCAAAATCATTTTAGATGGGAGCCCAGTTTGTTCACTGGCTTCTTTGAATGTGAAAAAGATTTGCTTTTCTTTTCCTTCCTCTTGGATTGAAAACTTCATTTTAAATAGGGAAAAAAGATTTTTTCTCCATTTAAAATGAATTCACGAGAATTGAAAAATTGGGCTTGTGAAGAAGGAATTGTTGGATATTCCTGAATGTCCAAAGCTGAATTGATGGAACTTTGGGAAGAATCGCAACCCGAGAGACCGAGAAAAAAAGGAAATGTCAAAGCAGCTCGTTCGAAAATTCGGAAAAGACGAAAAGTCAACCCCCTGGATATCGAAAATCCTAAAATTGATGTTCCTATTTTAATTCCGGAGAGAAGAGATTTTCCTTCCAGAAGAATTCCTTCAGTCATTCAACAAAATGTGGAAACCGTTTCTGATTGGTTGAATTGGCTGGAGAGTGCGGATGATATTGATGTTCAGAGGAGATCGAATCCCGAGGTTGAAAAATTGAAAAAGCAGATTGCTGAATTACGGAAGGAAGAATTTGTTGTGGAAAAAAGAGAATCCGCTTTGAGAGGTTTTGCGAGATCATTTGGAATTCCCGGCAGACCAGGTTTTTCTCCCAGAGAATTCTTGAAGACTGCGAGCCGGAAAGTCATTGATTTGTTTGAGAGGAACAAAAGAACCAAAACAAAGATCATTCTCTCCTCTCGAATGAGTCGCACGGATTTGGCAACTGGAGACGTGATTGAGAAGGTGGCTGATTTCCATTCCCAAATGGAAGTGAATTTGGAAGGAACAGACCGGAAAGATCTCTTCCATCGCATGGTTGAAAGAATTCTTGAAAACCTTGCGAATTTTCAAAGGAGAGGATCGAACTGGAGATTCGAGGAAGTAACAGATCTGACAATTCTCTTCACCGAGCACCGACCATTAGGTGGAGGTTCTCACATTCCACTTCCTCCCACATTGGAGAACAAGAAAGCTGTGGTGAACTTGAAGAATGATGATGAAATGTGTTTTAAATGGTGTGTAACAAGAGCCAGTGGAGAAAAATGCAGAAAGAATTTCAGGGGAATTGAGAAAACAGGCAGAAACATTTGATTGGAGTGGTTTGTCTTTTCCAACTCCCCTGAATGATATTTCAAAATTCGAACGGAGAAATTTGGGATTGGCTGTGAATGTTTTTGGGTTTGAAGATGGATGTGTTTTCCCCGTGAGAATTTCTGAAGTGAAAGGAAAAATGATTGACCTCCTCTTGCTGAAGAAAGACGAGCAAACTCACTTCTGCTGGATCCGCAATCTCAGCCGTCTTTTGTCGAATCAAGTGTCAAAACACAATGGTGCAGTTGTTTTCTGCAGGAGATGCTTGAACCACTTTCCCAATGAAGAAAGATTGGAGAAACATGTGGCATATTGTTCCCAATTTGAAGCTGTGAAAATTGTTATGCCGGAAGAGGGGAGTGTGGTAAAATTCAAAAACTTCAACAGGAAAATGATTTTTCCATTTGTGATCTATGCCGATTTTGAAGCGAGGCAACTCCCCGTTGCATCTGCAGGGTCAAATCCAAAGGAAAGTTGCACAGAGAAATTCCAGAAGCACATTCCCTGTTCTTTCGCTTTCCATCTCGTTTCCCCGTTTGTGAAGCGAGATCCAGTTTTGTTTCCAGCAGAAAATGATTCCGTGGATGTTGGGGAAAGATTCATGGAAGATTTGGTGCAGTTTGTGAAAGGAATTCAGGAAGAAGTGAAATTCCCGAAGCGGATGAAATTTGGGAAGAAAGAGAGAAAGTTATTTGATTCTGCAACTGCTTGTTGGATCTGTGAAAAAGAATGGCAATTGGGGGAAAAGAAAGTCAGAGATCACTGCCACTTTTCCGGAGAATTCCGAGGAGCAGCTCATGAGAGTTGCAATCCGAATTTCAGGAAACCCAAATTCACCCCTGTGTTTTTCCACAACCTGACTGGCTATGACGCTCATCTTTTCGTGAAAAATCTGGGAAAAATTGAAGGAGATATCACTTGCATCCCCAACAACGAAGAAAAATACATCTCCTTCTCCAAAAAGATTCTGTTGGGAACAAGGTTAAACGAAGGGAAAGTTGTGAAAATTTGGCATGAAATTCGGTTCTTGGATTCAGCTAGATTCATGGCAGCCCTCTTGGGAAACTTGGTGAAGAATTTGACGGATGAAGACTTCCTGGAAACTCGGAAGGTCCAGGGCCAACAACAAATTCATGGGAGATGATTTCGATCCTGAGAAACCTTCAACCTTCATTGCTTATTGGGATGAAAATAGCCTCTATGCTTGGGCAATGACACATCCTCTCCCTGTGGGCGAGTTTGAGTGGATGAACGAAGAAGAATTGAAAAACTTGGAAAATGAAAGCTGCGTGCTGGAAGTGGATGTGGAAATCCCAGATGAATTGCATGATTTCTTCAATGACCTGCCGCCTCTTCCAGAGAGAAAGATGATTGGAAAAGTTGAAAAGTTGGTTCCCAACTTAGGGGACAAGGAAAAGATGGTTGTGCATCGGAAAATCTTGAAGCAAGCTCTGGATCTTGGGCGCCGCTTGACGAAAATTTGGAGGGGAGTGAAATTCAGGGAAGAAAGATGGTTGGCATCTTTCATTCAAAAGAACATTGCGTTGAGACAAGCATCCCGAAACGCTTTCGAGAAAGATTTCTTCAAACTGATGAACAACGCTGTCTTCGGGAAAACAATGGAAAACATCGAAATAGAATTAACTTTCATTTGGTGTCGTCGCAGAGGAAACTGATGAAACTCTCTTCCCGATCCAGCTTTGAGCATTTCACAATCTTTGATGAAAATTTGGTTGGAGTTCATATGCGGCGAACTAAGATGCTCTTCAACAAACCTGTTTTTGTGGGGCAAGCAATTTTAGACATTTCAAAGACTTTGATCTATGACTTCCACTATGAGTTCGTGAAGAAAAAATGGAAAAAAGCGCAGTTGTGTTTCACTGACACTGACTCCCTGCTCTGAGATTGAAACAGAAAATTTGTTTGCGGACATTGCAGGAGATGTTGACACTTTTGAATTTTCTGAAACGCATCCGTGCGTTGTTGATGGAACTTTGGAGAGGAAAAACAAGAAAGTTATGGGGCTGATGAAAGATGAAGCTTGCGGTGGAATCATTGAAGAATTTGTGGGATTGAAACCAAAATTATATTCTATCAAAATGCATGGAGATGGGGGAACAAAGAAATGCAAGGGAGTGAAAAAGAAAGTTGTGAAAAAGCGAATCTCGCATAAAGACTTTGTTGCCTGTCTGGAAAGCCAAAAACCTCAAATGCGGCAAATGGAATGCATCCGCAGTTTGAAGCATGAACTCTTTTCCCAAACTGTGAACAAGACTGCGTTGAGTGCAAATGATGACAAACGATTTGTGTGCGAAGATGGAGTGGCCACTCTCGCTTGGGGGCATTGGCGGTTGAGAGGAGAAAAAAGTTCTGCTAAATTTTAGTAGAAGATAGTAGAGAGAACTGGCTCAATTCTGTTTCACGCTGTTTGGAAGCGTTTCTCATTGTGCTCCTTTCCCTAGATGATCAGAAACCTGTTTCTCACCAAAACGAACGTTTTTCTCCACACCCGTCATTCAACATAATGAGAAACGCTTCCAAACAGCGTGAAACAGAATTGAGCCAGTTCTCTCTACTATCTTCTACTAATATTGGACAACGGTGTGCGTATCGGTCATCGTACTATGGGAATATAATAAACTAACCTAACGGATACTCCGCGAAACATGATTAAGTCGATGAAATAGGAATCTAGTAAATTAGTAAAGAGTTTTTTAACTGTTCGTCTCGTACAACTGTACTCACACATCTGTTGCGGGAGACGTCTGGAAAATCGTAGGTGTAACATTGTATAAGGTAGATTCTTCTTCGTTTTGTTCGTCCTCTTGATCTTCTACAGGGAGCCAACAGGCAGGAATATTGTAATGGAAATATGCCTTTCCATTGATGATAAGTTTGTCACCGCTTACGTGTGCTTTGTTTCTTGGGCCTATTCTCGCTTTATTCATAACAGGAACCAAAACATTTTTCCTCAGGTTGTGAACGCACTTCGGGAGACCTTCTCCAACGTTGATTTGAGAATTCTTTAGGTTTTTTCGTAGCCTCCAGACTTTGTCTCTATCGGAGCGGCATGTGAAACGAGCTATTATGGGCCTTGTACGTCCGCGGCTACGCTTTCTTAGGCAATGAACCCCACAGAACACAAGGGTTTCAACTTCCGATGGAGCCAATTTAAGCTCGTTGATGAGAACTTGCTTAACTAACATTGTACAGTTTTCGTCGTGCTGTTCAGGTATTTTGTAGAAAATTAAATTCCACCTGTGGCTCAGAATGCTTATGTCAAAGGAAGAACCTTTTTGACGAACTGTCGATGACATATTAGAGTTTACTGAAATATACAAAATTAACGGACAAATGATAGCTATTGATTTCCAGAAAGCTTTCGACTCAGTCAACAGAACGTTTTTGTACATGGCATTATCTGCCTTCAGTTTTGGTTCCTCCTTTATTTACTGGGTACAAACCTTTTTAAAAAATACTTCAAGCTGTGTTCTCAATAACAGATTTTCTACTGCGCCTTTCCAAATTCAAAGAGGCATGAGACAGGGCGACCTAGCTCTCCCCGTATTTGATTTGTATTGCCTTAGAAGTACTAGCTATCAGCATATGTGGGAATAAGGATATTCAAGGAAATATAATGGCAGATAAGGAAGAAGTTTTTTTTTACTGTAAACATTTTTTTATTGCAACACACACACACACACAAAAAAACACTACTTACAAAACAAAGACGAACATTACTTACAATACTATTACTACTTACAATACAATACTTCCTTACAATACGATTCTTGCACTACTTTGTTCCACAATTGGTTCTTAGGTATGCACCTATGTAGTTAGAAAATTACAGTTTAAAACAGGTTTCCACTTAGCCTCAAGCATCTTCAGATTATCATATTTTGCAGCAATGAGACGTTCGGTTTTATATTTTCTTTTAACTAGTTCTTTATAGGAAGAGAAAAAAGGAAGACTATTATTTCTACGACAGTTCCATAAATGTAGCTTACCTAAAACAATTAAATAATTAAACAAATGAAATTTAGTATCTGTGACACCGATTAAAATAGTTTTTAACTCGAGTTTCCTTTGTTCTTTGGATATAGAGCCAATAAGATTCAAATTCATCCCAAAATGCACGCGAGTGAACACAGTAAAAAAATAAATGATCAATTGTTTCCCGAGAAGTGTTACAAAAAGTGCAATTGTTTCCCGAGAAGTGTTACAAAAAGTGCAAAGATCACTTTGAATTAAACCTATCTTAGCTAAACGTGAATTTGTAAATAAAACGTCATTCAGTATTTTGAACTGAAAACATTGCACAAACGTTTCACGGATACAAGATTTTATTAATGAAAAAGCCTTTTTTGTTTCCACATCATCAACAGAAAATTTTGATTTCAACTTTATGAAACCTCTGGACTCTGTCGCCTTATTGGATATTAGGAGACCATAGAAATCTTTACCGGTAATTAGAGTTATTGGCAGATGACTTAACAGTGTTTCTAAGGGATGATCAGTCACTGGGAAAACTCAGTTCTTGACATTATAGAACAATAATTTTATTTATTTGGAGAATGCTCGGGCCTTCGCATTAATTATGACAAAACAGAAATATTTTTTCTAGGTAATTAAACTCTGAGTGCCTGCACATGATTTCAAAATAACGAAAGTTAAAGTTAAGAAAGCAGTGAAAATTTTAGGTGTGCATTTTACCTATGACAATATCCTCCGACAGAAGTTAAACTTTGCAAAAATTATTGGATTCAATCAAGGGAAAACTAAAGTTGTGAAGGTGGAGAAATTTAACTGTTATCAGCAGAATTCAGATTGCTAAAACATTCATGGTTCCCGGGTTGGGGGGGGGGGGGGTACTCTGCAAATTTTTGGGCGGGGATGTGCTGCTGGGACTCTGAGACCCTTTACCTATACTAAACCATTTTAGCTGCATTTAGCCTGCGTAGCAAGCGTTCCCGTACGAACGAATTTTTCCGCATTCTGGTCGCGCGAAAATTGGGGCGAGAGCAAAAAAATCGGCGGACGGGGGTGGGAGTGGGGAGATGAGGGAACGCTTGCCTGCAAACCCCACAATTTTGAAAAACGCCCACCTATTTGTCACGGTTGATTTCATTTGCCGATTGACAGCTTGTCAACAAATAAGCCAATTACAGATTACCGGATGTAGAATTTTACTTCCTTCAAAGGATAAAACGTTTCGAATTCGTAAACGGCTTCACAGATTCATGGAATCAATAAACCTTCTCGCCATTTCAACACAATGCCGACTTAAATTAGAAGAAATATCCGTATATTTGCTTGCTTTGACTTATTGAATCCAACACCGGTTAACAGAGCCGGTGAAATAATTCCCGCTAATAAAAAGATAACACTTCTCAGCTCAACTACTCAGCGCGCGACTGTACTGCTGTGTTTGTTTACGGTTATATTATTTTTAGTTCAAAATCAATCTTCGCTTTCCTCGCTATTTTCTGACTTTTCTATGGTAGGAGCACTAATCATTCAGCTTCATTTCATCTTATATTTTGCTGTAACCAAAATAACTCGAATCGGTCCACAAATGCAAATAGATCTTCCCACACT
Organism: Cladopsammia gracilis; assembly: GCA_022457155.1. NCBI lineage: Eukaryota > Metazoa > Cnidaria > Anthozoa > Scleractinia > Dendrophylliidae > Cladopsammia > Cladopsammia gracilis. The sequence continues at coordinate 684,045 of JAJGOT010000308.1, read as the reverse complement.
TGCCACTTTCAATTCAACGCCGATATAAACAAACAGCCGCCGAAATAGATCACTTTCAACTTTAAAATTTGGGATGAAATCGTGGTGTCAATTGGAGTCAATTAAGTTTTTGAGAAAGTCTAAACCTTCATGACTAGATTTGGGTATTATTTGGCTTTTGGGTATTATTTGGCTTTTGACTCGCCTTTTTTGTATCGATCCAACTAATTTAAAATAGGCATAATTTACCGATCACTACAAACTGGCATGGACGACAACAGTCAAACTAAACCACGATAATTTTTTTCAACGGGTCTACTCAAGTCTAAGAAAAACATTTCCTGGCCTATTATTAATAGAGGAATAAGGTACGTATTGTTTTCTTTCCGTGCCTTTACATTTAAGCGAGGAAATCCTTGTGTAACTTTGACTAATTAAATACGTGCGTTCTTCCAAATTTCCCTTTGTGTATATCGTCCAAGCAGTTCAGTTTTTCATTTAAATCGCACACTGTCATCGCCATACAATTTACCTCTTCGACTGGATCCCGAATTATGCTTTGCAATGGAGAAATAACACTGAATAATACTGGAATAGCCTGTACCTCCTTGCCTTTTACTTCGCACTCCGCACATCATAACAAACAACTGAAAAATTAAACTCTTGTCGAATCCTGTTGGCAATACGCCATTAAATCGTTGCCGTTAAAAAGATGGCGCATTGCCCTTTCTTGTTCCGTTTTCAAAGTAAAAGCAAGCCCCCGCTTCGCACAGCTCCGACAAAACTTCGGTCAAACACGTTTCAAAATCTTTCACATGTTCTCCGAGCTCCAGTCACGCTCAAAATATTTTGCGTGAAAATTTGATAGCTACCTGTCAAACCTGTCACTCAAGGTGACCACACCACACCAATCAGGAGCCCCGTTCGTGGACGAACGGCATTTTTCAAAATCGTGGGGTTTGCAGGCAAGCGTTCCCTCATCTCCCCACTCCCACCCCCGTCCGCCGATTTTTTTGCTCTCGCCCCAATTTTCGCGCGGCCAGAATGCGGAAAAATTCGTTCGTACGGGAACGCTTGCTACGCAGGCTAAGCTGCATTTTGCAACTCTATTCTAGACTAAACACAGAAAAAACCCTACCCTATCCTAGACCTATTCCAGACTCACTATTTTCCAGAAACTCGTTCACTATCACAGTTATTAGTTAACAGGGGTCAGTAAAAATGCCATACTGCCCGATGTACTGATTTGTAAATGCCAATTGCCAGTAAACCCTGTCTAGACTAAATTCTACAAGCAACTGATCAGTTTCGCGGAAAATGATACCCTATTCTTGTTTTCCTCGATGTTTGAAAGATGAAATCGGCAGAAAAGCTGGCCAGGCCTGTAGCAGCTGGTAGCCATGTTGTTTTGGTGGGCTTTGCGGAATATTCATATTAAAGATAAATGCCCAAATGAACATGACCCCACTAGGCGGGTTACCCCACCTTCAGCGTTCACATGGAGAAAACTCACCCCAGCCAAGCGGGTTCCCTGGCCCGGCTGACCAGCAACCCGCCTCGTGTGAACACGATCAAGAAAAAGAGAGAGATTGTATGGAGAGTTTGGTTACCCCACCGAAGGCGGGGTACCTCACCTTCCCAGGGTCCCCTACCTCCAAGTGAACAGGCCCTAAAAGGAGAGCAAAAATTCCACCCCCCCAAAAAAAACAATACAAAATTAGGATTCTAAACAAATTAACACCAAAGTTAGAAGAAAAACTTAGTATTCATGCTATAAACAATGTTTTGACATATTGTCACGAAATGCCAGTAAAAGATAATGGCATTTGTGGCTATAAATTGTGGTTTTTGCTGAAACACAGGAGTCAAAGGATTAAAAAATACATGCCCCATGCAGTGATCAGTATGATTACATTTTGCATGCTGCTAAACAATACATGCTTCATGCAGTCATCAGTATGATAACATGTTGCATGCTGCTAAACAATACATGCTCTATGCAGTCATCAGTATGATTACATGTTGCATGCTGCTAAACAATACATGCTCCATGCAGTCATCAGTATGATTACATGTTGCATGCTGCTAAACAATACATGCTCCATGCAGTCATCAGTATGATTACATGTTGCATGCTGCTAAACAATACATGCTTCATGCAGTCATCAGTATGATAACATGTTGCATGCTGCTAAACAATACATGCTCTATGCAGTCATCAGTATGATTACATGTTGCATGCTGCTAAACAATACATGCTCCATGCAGTCATCAGTATGATTACATGTTGCATGCTGCTAAACAATACATGCTCCATGCAGTCATCAGTATGATTACATGTTGCATGCTGCTAAACAATACATGCTCCATGCAGTCATCAGTATGATTACATGTTGCATGCTGCTAAACAATACATGCTCCATGCAGTCATCAGTATGATTACATGTTGCATGCTGCTAAACAATACATGCTCCATGCAGTCATCAGTATGATTACATGTTGCATGCTGCTAAACAATACATGCTCCATGCAGTCATCAGTATGATTACATGTTGCATGCTGCTAACAATACATGCTCCATGCAGTCATCAGTATGATTACATGTTGCATGCTGCTAAACAATAGATGTACATGCTCAAGTCCACTGACCTGCTCTTGTGGTGTTGAGGGTTTTATTGTTGTAGTCGTTGGTCTGGAAGCAGTTTCTGTTGGTGAAAGTATAGAATAACATCCTCTTAACACGTCCAAGATGTTTGCGATGATTAGTAGTTTTGATAATTTTCCTTTGTAAGCTTAGATCTGTACAGTAGAATCACGATTCTTACATACTTCTGCTTGTTTTTGAGACATCAATCTAAAGTTGTATTTTTGTCTTAAAAATTAGCATATGATTGGTTGAAAAGTTCCTCTGACACTTTATTAGGTCCCTTAATGTCCAAAACCAAAATCTAAAATGTTCTTCAAAGAAAGGGTGGAAGTCTCAATAATGTTACTTTGTGCAATTTGGCAGAACAACAACACTATATTCAATGCAACAATCAACTCTACCCAATGTTGAAGATACGATGAGTTTTTATAAAGCCGTTTTTGCTTGAACTATTTGTTTGTGCCAAGCTTTTGCTGTGCATGTGCTAATCACGTTTTTAAATAACGTTGTGAGCCAAAAATACGGCAAGTGGCATTAAAAACCAATTTTTTTAGAGAAGTTTATAACTGTGTAAGACTCTTAGGATGTTATATTGAATTTCTCTGCTTTCATGAACAGTTAATAGCATGAATGGTCCATTCACATTTTTTGAGAATAATTTTTTTAAAAATTAGCATTATGGAGATTTGGGCCGTGCATTGCTGATCGACTGGGGAGTAAAGCAAGGTGACCCTGATAGCAGAAAATGCGATGAAACTGTCTCCGCAGAGAAAGCCACCGTAAAGCTGTAATAAAGCTGCTTTGCCCGCGTAGTTGGTTCAGTGGCCAAGTAATTAAAGGCCATTACACTATCCTGGCCCGTTGCTAAGTAATGCGGTTGCTATTCAGAGCTAAATCAAGTGCAATTTTACTTCCGATATCTCTCCCTGGGGAAAAAAAAATTAAAAAATAACAAAAATCTCTCCCTGGGGAGTCGGTACAAATTCGAAACTGTCCCAAATAATGCAAAATTTGAAGTTTGTCTCCTTCAACTCCTGAATTCTTGGTTAGTATTTAAACTTATTTGAAGCTGGATATTAGGAGTAAGAAGGCTCGACTGATCAGTTTACAGATATCGATAATTATACTAAAAGTTTATTCCCACTGGTTCAGTCTTTGTCAATGCTGGCCAGGTCAACTGCCAAGGAATTCTGGACTGAGAAGTTTAAGGATATCTACGGCTAACATGTGAGTAGGATGTTCACATTCGTGGAAAAGTACTCGAGTTGTTACAATTTCTACAAGCATAGTGGTTTTTTTTTTCGAATTTCTCAGGGAGTAGTATAGTACTTGGGGCTGCCAGCACAGTTTTTATTTTGTGTTTCTTAAATCTGGGTAATTTCAAAAATATTACACTGATTTGGAATACCAGCGCATTTTATCTAGTACTGGTTTCCAAGCTCAGATCCCAAGGTCAGATGCCAAAAAAAACGTGTTTCTTGGTGTTGCGGAAGCCATTGTTGGTAAGCTTTTGTATTGTGGTGTGGGTATTGTTCAGTGTCTTTTGAATCTTTTGTTTTACGTCATTTGGTGATCACATCCATCGTTTCCAAGTGAAGATTTCAAAACTGTTGAATTCAAAATTCCAGATGCAGATTCCAAGAATTATTTCCATCTGTTTTTTCCAAGAATTACATTTTAACACTGCATCTCAAATTCTGAATCACAAGTGCTCGATTTCAAGCGATGGACCCAAGCGAAGCTGATTTATGATTTCTATATATCTGAAAAAATATATATAGACGTCTTTTGCAAAATTTTATGGGAATTTCTGTTGGAACAATCATATGGAAAATCAGATGAAAATATTAAATGGAAAAAATTAATGAAACTATATGTTTTTATATTTGGCTTAACCATTGAATCCAAAAGCAGAATCCCAGCCTATGGTTCTCAAATTCTTAATCACAAGCGCTTGATTTCAAGCGGTGTTCTGTATCGACATAAGCTTTATTGGATGAGTCTAAATTGTCTTCTGGTGAATTTAGATTTCTTATAGAATTTGATTTCTTATAGTGATCACCAGAAGAATCTCTTTTCAATATTTTCCCATCACTTAATGAATCATCTACATATCTTTTGTTTGCTCCTTGATCGGCAACTGTTGGATCTTTCACAATGAAAATGGTGTGATTTCCCATATCTAATCCATTTTCCATTGGAAACATTTCTTTTCGACTAAGAAAAATGTATTTTACATCACTGTAACTCACCAAATTGTTGTAATGTGATCCTAAATAATGATAAGACTGTTGTTTTGATTGGACCATATTGTACATCTCCTTCAGATCAATATCTTTCAGGACCTCATGCGTGTGAGCTGGAGCATCAGGATGATACTTTTTCAAAGTGATCATATTGACGGCAGAAAGATCATTATTTACATCTGTGTCCATATGTCTAATCAATTTTCGATTCATTTCAATCCCTCCAGGGAGAATTACTTTGTTGCTTCGTAAATCTAAGTCTCCAGTCATGTGAGTTGTTCCATCCAATTTAATTTCAAATAATGAGTATCTGCATACTCTTTGTTAATAGAATCTTTTTCTAAAATTGGTGTTTTTAAATTTCTTATATTATTGTTTTTATCTCGTTAATGCGCATGCGCATTAAGCGAGATTTCGGAGTCAGTCACGAAAAAAGGGACAAAAGTTGTTAACAAAATTTTGTGGACTTTTGTCCGGGGGGGTTTCTTCCTTCTTTTTTATAGAAGCTATATTAGGGCATTGAAGATATGGTTGGTTAAACCGGTTAGGATTTCAAGAAGGGCGTCACATACTGCACCTAAAATTTTTGGGGAGCATCCCCGGGCCTACTGTTAATTTCCCTAGGGTATTGGGATGTCAGAACTTGTCATGAACTTGTCATATCTCACATTATGTTACCGCAAAGGTATTAGTCCTTCTTAAATTTCGATATCTCACGTTACCTATCAGTTTCAATCATTTGTCGTAAAGTTAAAAGGGTAAAAAGAGGTCAAATGCGTTTTCTTGGGAAACCTTGTTTGAGAATTTCACGGTGTATTTTACTAATGGAGACGTTTTAAGAAAGTTAAATGGGACAGGAAAGTTTGTGTTTTAATATGAGCGGTATGGCAGAGCAAAATAGCATGAACTTTGCGTTTTTTTCTATTCATTGCTATTACGGTTTGATTGTGCAATAGTATGGAAAAGACGTCATAGTTTTGTTGATTTGTCCGACTGAATTTGTTTTGCGGGAGGAAATTTTTGCGGGTTCCGGAGACAGCTAAAATTTCTGCTGGAAGGAAATGTTTGCGGATTTTTGGTCAAGTATAAATAAAATCCAAGGCATCGGTATTAAACTGCAATTTTATTTCCTGACCGGAGGTTTGTATAATTCCTATAGTTATGGTTGCTGTTCTGGCGCCAATATGAACATAAACAACGAGAAAACTAGTGAGTGAATTATTGTACGTTGTTGTAAAAACGTAACAGTATTATGATAACAGTCTCTGGTTCTTTTGAGGACATGTCTGGAGTTGAATCGGGAATACAAATGACTGTTGTGTCGGTCGCCTCAGAGTTATGAGAGTTCACTGTTATATGAGAGTTATGAGTTATCAGAGTTCACTGTTAAAAAGTTCCTATGGACAATTCAGCTTGGTTTACTCCGCATTCAGCTGTGAAAGGTTTTGCTTAGTATGAAATTCGCTTTTATTATAAGCTTTTGTGCTATTCATCGAAATTTAATCTTCTAAAAGTCAACAGGGTTTTGTTTTTGCCAATCAAACTTAATTGTTTTAACCTCTTAGAAAAGCATTCAATTACTGTACCAGGTCGTGCTTTCATTGATACTAAAATGTACTACCTTCTGAACAATAGTTTACCTAGAGTTAATCATGTCTAGCTGATTTTTCACGTATCAAGCTGTACACACAATAGTTGTTATTACTGTTCTAAATTAGTCTTGTCCGGCACTCACGGTGTTTTTTCAGTTTTATTTAACTAATCAACGACTTGGCAAGTAATGGTGTCATTTTGTTTTTTCAGTATGAATAGTTTAACTGACTCATCGAAGTTAAATTTAGTAGCTTTTGTTGTAGGTGAATAACTCGATAATGGTACATCGCTAGTACGTGCCGTACAAGTTACTTGCCGACCTTGCAAATCTATTGATACGACACCATTACGTGCTTAAAAAGCCGCTTGCTGACTTGGCTTTTCTGCTACTTCTTTGTTTTAGGGTTTTCAAATGTAGATTACTTTTAAAAATAGTTTTATGAACAATGGACACTTGGGTTAAAAAATATATTTGGAAATTTACTTTTGCTGAGCTCAAAGAATTTCGCTTGACACTTTCATTGTGTTCCTTTGTGTTGAACACTTGTACCTTACGTATATAAGAACCTAGTTTGCAATTGTTAGTTGGATTACATCGTTTGATTACATCGTTGGATTACATCGTAAAGTCACAAGTCAGGAATAAACGCTGTTGGAACCGCAAGTCAGGTTTCTTGATCGCCTTCCTGTTGCGTACCAGTTCGTGGTTTGATCCGTACCTACCGAGAGAGACGGCTCTCCTTTGCAAGCGAGTTGCCCATTTGAGTTAGTTTTCCCCCGTTATCAAGCGCCCATTCCCCTAAAGGCTTTCCTTAGTCCGACACCGGCAAAACCTTCCGTCACACCGGACCAGAAAAAGGTTTTTAAAAATACTGCGGTCAGGAATCCCGCATGTTTGATTACTTTAGTACAAATTTTATAATCTGTGTTTAACATAGAAATTGGTTGCCAGTTTCTCAAGTCTAACTGTCGTTCTTCTTGTAAAGCAGGCGGATAATTCCTTGATGTTGTGTGTCAGAGATTGATCCATGTTTAAAAGTGTAATTAAGTAAATCGTGACTTAATAGACCCTAGCCTGCATGACAGGCGCTTTATGAGCCAAGCGGGGCGAGCAAAGCATCTCGCGCGAAGCGCGACACGAGCGCGAAGTGCGAAACGAGAGGAGGAAAAAAAATAAGCGCCTGTAGACAGTCCATTGTTCTGGCTCTTCCGCCCACCAACTCCCACCAATATTAACTGACCGCAGTGATTTGGAAATAACCAATCAAAACACGATCTATATCGCAAGTTATGGAGATTTGGGAGTAGATAAGGTAATATGTGGTGTAGGAGAAGTAAATTCGGATGTGCGTAGGCTAATAAATTGATTAAAAGGTTGTTTGTGTAAAGGGTATTCGTTTATAGCGGTGTGGGAGGAAAGCGTGAAGGGTGAATTGTCTTGTGAGCGTTTAAAGAGGTTTTAAAAGACACTGACCTATTTCTATAGTAAGTGAAGCAAAAAAAACGGCAAACTGATCTTTACGGCAGAAAAACAGAAGCAGAAGCAAATAAAATAAAATAAAAGTGGAATATAATAGTGCCCAATATTTCGCTTTGCAAAACAAAGCTTCTTCAGGGGCTAGCACTATAAATGATTACAACTGTAAAACCGTTATACAAGTGGTTTTGAAAAACTAAAGAATAACAAAAACAATGAATATGATTGGTGAAGGGTTTGATGGGTGATAAATTAAACTGACTAGTGATAAGAAAGTTAATGAAGTTCGTCGCGTCTGTTGATTCCAAGTGGTTCTAACGTCGTTGCTTTGTCTATGAGAAATGCTTCACGCGCTTTTCGTAGCTGGTATTAATAGATTAAAAAGGGTGAAACCCGTACGAAAAATTATAGCCGGAATGACATAGCGAGAATCCGGCCTGAAGTGATTTTTACGGCCTGTATTGAATGAGACAAATACGCCTAAAACGAGCCATTCTTCTCGGTCGGCTGCGCTCAAGCGGGTTTTGGGGCGTGAGCGCGTAGCGCGAGACACAAGCGCGAAGCGCGAGAACAAAGATGTCTCGATTCTGCAGAGAAGAGAGTTTCTACACTAGATAGAGCAGCCTAAATTAGTGGAAAACTTTCTGCTTTGTAATACATGCAGAATTTGGGAAAGTATTCCCTCAATTTTGTTGGATCATATTGATCATTTGCAATCTGATATTTCAACGAATTATGCTGACGGGACCGTTTCCAATAACCAAGGGTAGACATCTGCCGTTGGGATCTCTAGTCTGTTGGGCAAAAAGGATGATTTATGTGATAACATAACACCCTGAAGAGTGAGAAGAGAGAATTTGAGGTGAGCAATTAATGAAACGTGATTTTCTTCTATCGTTCATTGTTCTTTCAGTGATAAGATTTGCTGCTAAAAGCATAATCAATTTTGAATGACACAGGCTGGAAAACTTCAATTTTAATTAAATGAGAAATAGAACATGATCTTTATGTCAACAATCACTTTGACCGAGGTCATGTCAAGGATGCAGTAATGCATTTGTTAAAGATGTCATGGCTCACATGTTAAGCTTATTTGTGAAAGAAGGGGTGCGTGACTCAGACAAAGTTTGCTGTCCGCTCAAAGGCTTTGTATGAGCGTGACCCGGCGCGGGGGGGGGTACTCCCTTATATGACCTATACGGGGACGTGCCGCTGGACAGGGTATGGTTTTTGGCATTTTTATCCTGAACAGGGTATATAATTTAACGCGAGTCTGTCCTAAACAGGGTATGGTTCCTGTTAACGTAGTGCTTGTGGTGACTTCCCTTGTCGTGATTAGCATATTCATGCGAAGGTGAAGTCGTTTTCGTTTCAGATCCGTCTACTATTTTTTTAAAGCTCAGATTAATAACCACGCACGAGTTGTGTCCTAGGGGTGTTGTTCTACACAGGGTAGGTATTTTCGTTTCTTTTTTGTCCTAAACAGGGTCAGGGTCTCAGACCCTCAGCAGCACCCCTATACTCAAATATTGGCGATGATGTTTTGGATATGAAATTTACACCCCTAAGCGAGACGACGAGCATCCCTACCCCTTTCATATGGGAGTCCCCACCCCTTTCATATGGGAGTCCCCACCCCCCCTCCCCCCCCCCCCCCCCTCCCCCCGGGTTTTGACGGTGATCGGGAGACTAAAATTGATGGTTTTTGAGAGGCGCGCTACGTAGAAATATCCGTTATGTTGCGTCAGTTTTTTCACATGGTTTGGCCATGTTCTCTCTGGCAGATAGTTTTGCAACAGTGGCATGATTTTCTCAACTGTTTTGTTCATTGTGTATGGCATAAGCGGTACACGTGGACAGGGTCATATCTGAAGTTTAAAACCAAGTGGACATTTTTTAAAGTGCTAACTCAGTCAGGTTAGTTACTCGAACTTGTTGCTACACTGTGCTGACGATCCGCAATAACGGCAAAATACCTATCCGCAGTTGCATTTAAACTTTCGTTTTGGTCTCAATCATGCCATTGTTGCGTTACTTTTTCTACGCAGTTGTCAGCCCTTGCTTCTTATAGTACCGTCGAAAGGGCCGAGACGGCCTGAATTCGTTTCTTGCTTGTAGCAGGGCGAAAATAAAGAATTTGAAAAAAAAAAGAATTGTGTATTTCAAACATGTGTACCAAAGCCTTTTGACCAGCAAAAAATAAAGGAAAACTATTTTTGGTCGCGAAATCGAGCGGTCTGCCACTTAACGCTAACAGACGTACCACTAATCGAAAAACGGAAAACAGAGATATTTCAGCCGATCCACATCTGAATAAATTAGAAGAAAAATATTAAACATCAAACAACATTTAACAGACCGGGCCCTATGGAATAAATGAATGATCGATGTTTTAAAATATATAGTAAAGTGAAGTCGCTTAGCGAGTGACAACTGGACATCTCGTGAAAAGTTGCTTAAAGTTAAGGCAGGAAAGCGAGTCGGCAATTAATTTTAGCCAATGAGAAGCCAGTTGTGGTCATTTATCAGACAAGGCTGTCAAATTGGAAATAAAAAACGTTCTATTTTCATGCCTCTCTCGTCACATATTTGTGTCTTGTTGTACTACCGGTAAATGTGGTCCAACCAAATTGCAAAGAAACTGGAACGATTGCATCTAAATACGAAGTATTCTCGCCAAATATTGTAAGGTAGTAGGTGCCGGCGCTCTCATTGCGTCAATAGTGGCGCAATTTCTGCGAAAAATAGCTCAACACGACTTTAATATGGCTTTGCATACGTGGGGCCAACGCTCACGGTTTCTTTCGGTGACTATGGCTCCTGGCAAAATATGTTGTTGTTGCTCATTTATATTAGATTCGGCATAATTATGTGGAGGGGCGTAATTTGATTGCATTATACAATGGATTTACTTTTGCGCACAATTAACGTTAATGTCCCTTTTTTAGTAGTCATTGGAATACTGAATCATTGCTATTACAGTTTGATTTATGAGAGTTATTTCAATTTTAAATGGGTATTAAATGTTGAGGTGTCATGATTATGTAATAGTATGTTAGAAAGGTAAGATTTTGCCGATTAAGCTAACTAAAAAACTTTCGGCTTGATTATGCAAGAGTTTGGATTTGGCTTTTGTTCTGTCGGTTTTGGAATATTGAATCACTGCCATATGAAGCACTCATCAGTCAAATATTTCAATAGTATTGCAGGAGAAAATCCAGATGATATTAAAGTTTTGAAAACAGCTCCAACTGGGAAAGCTGCTTTCCATATTAGAGGCAATACATTTTACACACGACATTCAAGTTTTCCAGTTTCAACCATGTTTGAATTTAGAAATAATGAGACAAAACGATGCCAAAAAATTTGCAGAGCTACTTAATCGCATGAGAAAGGGAAAACATACTAAACATGAAATTGCCATTTTAAATCGAAGAGTTCTTAATGTAAAATCAAAAGAAAAAAATTATCCTATGAATATTTCCTATTTATGTCCTACAAATGCACCAGTAGATGATCACAACAATGCTATTTATAACATTCACTTACAACCACACATTTCACAGTCAAAAGCCGTTGATGAGCCTCCACTAGTTCTAACCACTTCTGCAGTCACCGGCAAATGAATTTTAAAGCCTTCATACCGTAGCCTTTAGGTTCTTTATTTAGCAAGACTCCACTTTCTGTTCTACTGTAAAGTGAACTTCATCCCTGTTCATCCGTTGCTTCAATAACTAAATGTCTCGCGGAATAAAATGACATTATTGCCTTGTTCATAAAATCTTTGTCACGTATGTACTCTTCGGAAAGATTGAACATTCGATTTTACCCCCCCCCCCAATCAAGATTCTTTTTTTGTTAACCTCATGTTGTAACGCATTAACGAGATGGCTTTAAGTAAGGGTTATTGACCAGGAGCGAGGGGATAATTGTGATATATTCCCCTCGTGGCGTACCCGAGGGCGTAGCCGAGGGACTGGTCAATAACCTGGTCAATAGCCGAGGGACTGGTCAATAACATGCTTATTTTCCACCTTGTGAGGTTTTCTAAAACAAAGAAACTATTAATTTTTCGGAGAGTAACATTCCGTTCAATTCAAATGCAAAAAAAGCATGATTCCGCAAGGCCGCATTGGGATCACGGCACATTACGAAGCGAGACGGTAAACATGTTTTGCTTTTGTCAAATTTGCATTGAGCACGTTGCTTCGTTATGAGTGGAAGGAGAGAGAGAGAGAGAGAGAGAGAGAGAGAGAAGAAAATGTATGAACAGTACTCGTGGTCTCACCATGGCCCAACTGCCCGCCTTCATCTTTCGAAGATCAATGGAGTGGTTGCGGTGTGTTTTCCAAGGGAAAGCGGCAGAAACATATTCAGGTTCAAAAGTAAAATGAGGCGTCATACATTATTGAAGACCCGAAACCTGAATCGAGGTATGATACCATCGAATAATGTTATTAACATTTCGCTTTTTGGCCGCTACCAGCAAGTTAATTACGTAGGAATATGATTGATGAAGTTGTCTTTTTTTGTAAACAAAAAATATTGACCGATGCTAGAGCGTTTTCCTTGTTACGCCCTATTCTGTCTTCCCGTTTGTGTTATTCTATTATGAGGGGAATAAGTCGAGGGGACTAAGGCGAGGGGAATATGTTGAGGGGAATATGTTGAGGGGAATATATAATCCTTTGTTTTGCTATTGTTATCAGCTATTGTTTTCAGCCCCGCCTCTCCCCTGTTACAATCAAAGCCGCACCCAGCTTTTCAGACACTGTAATGAACGGGGTTGAAAAGAACAAAGAAAACCGAGCTAGGTGGAAAATAAGAGCCCTTTGATTCATATCAAGATTTGCTGTAACTATAATGGTAAATGCTTACTAACAAATGTATTTCTAACAAAATTGAAATCAACCACATCATTCAGACCAGTAGCTGTTCCTATATTTACTATTTTTTTATTTTGCATATCATAATCACCATCATTGGTGAAATGGAAACCAACACCAGCAGGACCTCGATCACCCTTTTTCCCCTTTGAATTTCCACCAGTATCTGAATTTGAACTATTATCATTAAAAATTCCCATTTATATTATAACATTATATATTTCCATAAAAGTTTCTTTTGACTGTTTTCATAGGTTTGTCAACATATAGGAATGAGTATGTTTTTTTGGTGGCGTTATTATATTGATCCTTTGTGACATTCAATTCGCTTGATATCAAATTTCTTTCATTAGTCGAAGGAAAATCATAAATACAGTAATGCGAACAGTTTAATCTAATGTCTTGGAGTTTTATAAAAACTTTGACTTATAGATATATTACTGAACAGTTTTTATGGCGTCCTCGAATGAAGAAATCAATTAAAGGCTTTTGATTTTTTTCACACACAAAGTCATCAAAAATAACAATCTTCTGAGAATCACTGTCTAGACTATTTACAGGTTTAATTTCGTCGTTGTTATAGTGTATAATATCATATCCAACTTGACTACTATGTCTGTATTTTTCCTGCTCAAGGTTAAGTTCTTCCCATAAAGATGTAACTGATCGTAGTAAACTAACGGATACATTAACATATGATAAAGCAAGTTGTAAAATTCATTAATAATTCATGAGGGTGATGACCAATCCAACAACAGTATTCAAGTCACATGTATACCTTTGTAAATCCCAATACATATATAAACTGTCTGAAAGCATGGGGAGGGTTTGAATAGGTAGCAGGGAAATGTTGGGGTTGATGAATGAATACAGAATATTAATTAGCTTCATTAGTATTCTGTATCTAGATACAGAATATTAATGAAGCTAATTAGTATTCTGTAACTGATACAGAATACTAATTATGTATATGTAACTCAGTCACTAGCTTCTTTCGAAAGCAACCAACAAGAGCCCCCTTCCATTTATTTACTTTTCACTAAATAACTAAATAACCGGTCAGTACAAAATGCAGACTGCAGACTGCAGATTGCAGACTGCAGACTGGGTATAAAATGCAGACTAGGTATAAAATGTAGACTGCAGACTGCAGATTGGGTATAAAATGCAGACTGAGACCAATACTGTACTGACCGACTAAATAACGATTTATGCCACAGGCCAGCAAATAGAGCGTTTTCGGGGGATATCGACCGCCGCATTGATTTGTTACTTCGGCAATAAATTTACTAAGCCAGAAGTTTACTGTTTCCGCTGTCATAACCTCCAGCTTGCAGCTTAATTCTTGAATGTTTTCCACCTTGCCGTTTCTCGCCTCCAAGGCTACAGTTTCATTTTCGGGTTTTTGTTAGCCCTTGCCTGCTGCCACTGTTCAAATATTTTAACGGCCCACTTCGTGCTGTTTTTAGTGTTTTGGGGAGTCACATCCTTGAGCAGAGAACTTTCGTCCGATAAACTTTTCGGAGGACGAAAGCGCGTGGACGCCATTTCGCTCTTCTAAAATGAAATAAATGTTATGCTAATCCCTTTGCGTTCATCGGATTAACTTCATTCATATAACAGCCAATCAAATTGAATGTAAACAACATTCTTCACACTTTGTATGACATTCATTTCACAAGTTAGATACAATATTCGTGTCCGATCTGTATGGGATTTACAATGGCTCGCCTTCGGCTCGCCATTGTAAATACCCATACAGATCTCCCGCTCATATTGTATCTATCACTTAGTTTTACCCATATTTGAAGGTGCCGCAATCAACATTCTGAAATTTGATCTAGGCATATAACTATAAAGCTGTTTGAAATTTGTATTTTCATCTTCATTGAAATCATAATCAGGAATTTCCATTATACTGTTATACTATTATAATATATTAAAAGATAAGTTGAGATAAGTTTATATAACTTTATATAATGTATAAATATACGGACATTGATCATAAAAAGAAAATCGCTATTCCTAACAGTCGAAGCTGGAAAAATGACAAAAATTGTTTGAGATGTTATAAAAGGAGTTCAAACTTCTAAACAAGATGTATTTGAGAAAAAGAAGGAAGAATTTGAACCAATTACTGAAAAATTAGAAAAAGAAATTGATGAAATTAGTCATTTGAGAGAGGAATATCAGAAAAAAACAAATCACACCATATTCTGAGCAAGTACAAAAATTAGCATTGCCTGGTTCTGGTGGTGAATCTCCAAAAATGGTATCTGATATGAATAAAGGATTTACAGAACAAGAATTAGCATTTATTCAAAAATCTAATTTGCCTCTACCAGGTAATGTTTTTATTGAAACATTAAAAGATCCAATTATTGTTGATGAGATATTAAACAAATCTGGTGAAATGAATAAGGCTTTAGGACATCAAAAGGCTCATTTATCTACAACAAAAACAGCAAAGAAAAAAATAAAGATAAAATAGCTGCATATGATGAGCAGATTCAAACTACAAAAATACAAACTACAAAAAAGTGGTTGGGTTTAATAGAAGAGGGTAAAAAAACATTGAAAGTTGGGAAGGGTATTTACACACAACAAAAAAGAAATGCATACAAAATCACCCCATCTGGTACCTATGGAAATTTAGCCATTGATGTTCCAAAATTATATGTTAAACTTAGATTGGTAGCTTATCATGATAAGAAAGTACATGACAAACAGGTTGATTTTGATACAATTGATCTTCTAACAAAGGGGTAAAATAGTAAAAAGAAATACAGTCCTTTATCAAAAATGGTATTCGATGATTTAAATCGACTAAGTGAAATATCAATACATAGAAAAAGTCAAAAATATAAAAAAGATAGGCGGTGGGGTTGTTTATTATAACAATTCAGATGACCTCTTGTCTCGTCTGGAGCTGCTCGGAGGTAGTATTCTTGCAGGTAATGATGCTGTTAAAAATGAATTTTCAATTTTGGAGAGTTAATCGGTTTTGAAAAAACTAGTCACACAAACAGAATATGGTTCAGATTTACCTAATATCAAATTCTATAGACATAATTTATATAAACTCTGATGCAATTACAGACAGTTTAGTCAATGGTATTAATTCGAATACACTTGCTGACATTCCTACAGACAATTTAACTCGTTCATATCCATTTTCATATGAACCAAAAAGATTACTATTTTCTCCTGTTTCGTCATTATCTATTAGTAAAACGAGGTTTTCTATTACAGATGCTTTAGGAAGACCAATAAATCTGAATGGTATAGATTGGTTTCTAACCTTAATTCTAAGATCAACTCCAAATTAATCTAATACAATAATATATTATCATGAGGCAATGTGAATATAAGAGATGTTATGATCCAGAATATGGAAGATATGTTAAAAAATATAATTATGGTGAAGGAATAATAACTGATACAATAAAAATATAGGTCGAAAATTATTTGGTAAAACAATGAAGGATATTGCAAAAACAGGAACAAAGAAACTTGTTGAAACAACTGCTAGTAAAACAGGAGAATTTTTGGGCAATAAAGCTGGGGACAAGATTGTCCAATTATTGAGCAAAAAAGGAAACAAAATGGGAACACCATTGATGACACAACAAACTCCAACAGTTAAACAACGGAATATAACGGATTATGAGATTAATGAAAGAGTAAATCATTGTTAAGTGGTGGAAAACTTAGGAAAATGAAATTTATATAATCTAATTATATATACAGTACCGCTCAAATGTAAGTTACCATTGACTCATGAAACACGTCTTGTTTCTCTCGAGACGCGTCTCGTTTCTCTCGAGATGCGTCTCGTTTCTCGCAATGCTTCTTGTTTCTCTCGAGACGCGTCTCGTTTCTCTCAAGCCGCGTCCCGTTGCTCGCGAGACTCGTCTCGTTTCTCGCGAGGGCACTGGAAGTATTGTACAATCGCTTCCAGTTCTGGTTTGTTCGACATTGTTGTGTATGAACATACTGTATGAAGGCTTGTTTTGCGTATCGTATCGTAAGTTGATTGGCACGGGAAACGTGCGTAGGATTTTAATTCATGAACAACGCATTTTTTTTTTAATTCTAAGGCGTCTCTTAAGAAAGTTTTACCCAAAATGGCCATTTTTTGTAATAACAAAGCGAGACTTGACCCGCATTAGGAAGATTTTTGCGATTATTACAAAATGAAACTTCGCGATCGGTATTTCATTCGGTGGTAGCGCGGACGTGTTTACATGTTCTTCTGAACTGAATAATTCGTGTAATTCAACAAGTAGATTCGATTTCGTTCAATGGCCAACTACATCTAAATCAAGCGAACGAATTAAGAAACATTTGTCTTTTTTAAACGACTGTCAGGCTAGTTGCAGGCTAGGTTCGTGCGCGTGGCATATTGAAAACGGCAAGCGAACGGCTGCAAAGTCGTTTCGCTGCAAATGAAGAATCGATTCGCTGCAACCAGTTTGTATAACTAGGAGTAATCGGAGATTAGGGTAGTGCGTTCAGCAGTTGAAAGGGGGGATTTTGTTTTTTGGGTTATTGTGTACAGTGAAACCTGTATTTACTGTGTATGAAGACGGTAGGGAAAGTTTGGTAGCAGAAGAAAATTAAATCCTTTGAAGTTTGTTGTAGTTGTCGGTAAAGAAAAGAGCTCGGCGATCCCTTGGGAAAAGTGGGAAAAGTGCACCGAATTTGCATATGTCAAAACGGTAATTTGAAACCTGAAAACACGCTGGCAAAAGCGCAATGTTACATGATGTCGCATAATTTCATGTATTGTTTTGGAACTCATGTATTGTTTTAATTACGTAACTTTCATCGCATTTGTCACAACGCATCAAGTGTAATTAGGATCTATTGTTTCCTGCATGTAGATATAAAATGTAGATCTAAATTCGGGCTATTATGCATGTAACTTCGTAGAACAAGGATCGGGCAATAAACCTTCAGCGTTCGTTCTCGATTTACTCAGCGTCTCGTCTTTCCGCTGAAAATGTACAGCTAACACCGACAAGCGCGCAGTTTACATGGTGTCAGGAAATCACAAACCCAGCCAGGAGTAAGAGGCAACGCCGTTTTGTTCACTGTTTCGTTGGCAGTTTCGTTTGGTTTTAAACTATGGCGGAACTGTCGCATTTTCAAGCGCCACAAGCAGATTTTACGTCAGGCCCAGACTGTTACCACAAGTGCCAAGACTGGGTTGAGGAATGCGAACTCCTGTTAAGTGGTCCGTTAGCATCGAAACCAAATGCAGTGAAGGCAAGTTATGTCTTGATTTGGGCTGGAAAGATCGGAAGAACACACATCAAGTCACTGAATCTCACACCGGAGCAGAAAGCAAACCCAAAGGTTCTCCTACAGAAGTTTATAGAGTGGACAAAGCCAAAGTCCAACGCACTTGCAGCAGCAGCAAACTTTCGTCGCTTGGAGCAGGATAACTTAAGTCTCCCAGAGTACATTGACAAGGCCACTGTGCTGTGTGACCAGTGTGAATATCCTGCCGAAGCCTGTGA
This sequence comes from Cladopsammia gracilis, assembly GCA_022457155.1. Taxonomy (NCBI): domain Eukaryota; kingdom Metazoa; phylum Cnidaria; class Anthozoa; order Scleractinia; family Dendrophylliidae; genus Cladopsammia; species Cladopsammia gracilis. Next base: position 665,692 of record JAJGOT010000308.1, on the reverse strand, counting down.
CAGACTACTTCGAGACGAAAGGCTCAGCTTTGACTCTAGAGGAAGCGATAGCAGTTGCTCAGAACGACCACGACGCCACAGCCAGCCAGGTTGGCTATATGCGACCTGAGTTCAAAGGTAATCCGACACAAGCAGCAATACATCAACTCAATGAGAAGCAAGGAGCTGGACCCAAACAAAAGAAGCAGAAAGGTGGTTCAGGCAGCCAAGGACCCACCAAGAGAGAAACCTGTTTCAACTGTGGAGCAAAGCCCTCGCATCCGAGAAGTGAATGCCCCGCAAGGAAAGCCAAGTGTTTCAAGTGTGGAAAGGAAGGACATTATAGCTGTGTGCAAATCCAAGAACAAAGGAGCAAATATTAAAGAGTTACAAGCTCAGTCTACTGTTACACCCTTACACGAAGACAGCACACCCAAAGAGTATACACCAGTGTACTTCAGTGCCAGCGTTCATCATCTCAAGACAGTAATAGTGAAGGCTCTTAATCATCCTCAACCACAGCCTCACATTCGCCCCCTTTGGCTCAGCCAGGAACCGTCATCACAGATTTTTCAGATCTCCTGCGAGGTCGATACAGGTGCAAGCTGCAACATTTTACCCCTGTACAAAGCCATGACACTTTTTGGGGAAAACCTTAAGCTGGAACAACCGACTGTGAATCTGAAAGGCTACAATGATAACCCAGTTGAGAACCTCGGAACCTGTACTGTGTATCTTTATCACGGCAAGCAGAGATACAAAGTCCTGTGCGAAGTGGCAGACGGCAAAGGTCACATGATCTTAGGCAGACAACACGCCTTACTAATGGGGTACGTTAGTTTTCCTGAGATCCAGGAACCAGCGGTCAAGGCCAAAGTAGACAATTCCATCAAGACAGTTACAGACGAGCCTACGAAATTCTCAACAGAACCTGCGACTCCAGTAATACAAGAGTGTACAGACAGGAAGATAACCATTGGAGGCAAAACACACCCTTTGCCTACGACCAAAGAATACTTGCTGCGAGAGTATGCTGATGTTTTCCAAGGCATAGGAACTTTGCCGGGTGGACCTTACCATATCCAGTTAAAGAAAAATTACAAACCAACATCCACCGCGTCAAGTAGCAGTGAGCTTGAAACCAGCCTACAAAGCAGAATTGAAGAGATGGTAGAGCTTGGAGTAATCAAAGAAGTCAAAGAGCACACTGAATGGATTAACTCAATTGTCCCAGTGAAGAAACCTGATGGCTCCTTAAGATTATGCCTCGATCCTAAGGATCTAAACAAGGCCATAAAACGAAACCAGTGGTACAACAGAACAATTGATGACATCCTACCAGAGTTAGCAGGCTCAAAATACTTCAGTTTACTCGACCAAAAGTCAGGATATTGGCACGTCATTTTGGACCAAGAGAGTAGTCTGCTGACGACTTTCAACACGCCATGGGGCAAGTACCAGTGGCTGCGTTTACCTTTTGGGTTAACTGTGGCAGGTGACGTGTTCCAGGAAAGACTCGATAGAGTCCTGAGGAATGTTTCTAGTACTACAGGAATTGCTGACGATGTCCTTTGCCATGGCAACGCAGAAATTCCCCATGATACCACAGTCATCGCACTGCTAGAGACAGCAGGAGCCAATAATCTCACCTTCAATGCCAAGAAGTTTGTCTTCAAGTCTCAAGACTGTCCATTCTTTGGAGGTAGCCTCACGCCAAATGGGTACAAGATAGACCCCAAGAAGGTACAAGCCGTCACAGAGATGAAGGCACCCCAAAATCTTCAAGATCTTCAAAGCTACCTTGGTTTGGTGAACTACCTCAATCGCTTTAGCCCAAAGTTAGCAGATTTGACAGTCCCACTAAGAGCACTATGCAAGAAAGACTGTTTTTGCCTGGGAAAGTTCGCAGCAAGTAGCATTTGAAGCTACCAAGAAAGAAATCGCCAGCGCACCAGTGTTAGCATATTTTGACAAGTCAAAGACCAGCATCATCCAATCAGATGTATCTAAGAAAGGCTTAGGAGCAGTTTTACTACAAGATGGCAAGCCAGTAGTCTACGCGTCAAGAAGCCTCACTGAGACAGAGCAGCAGTACTCAAACATAGAGAGAGAGCTGTTGAGTGTTGTCTTTGCCCTTGAGAGGTTTCACCACTATGTGTATGGCTACACAGTAACTGTTCAAACAGATCACCAGCCATTAGTCAGCGTATGGAAGAAATCCATAGCATCCAACTCACCACGCCTGCAGCGACTACTGTTACGACTGTCACAGTACGATGTGGACATTGAATATCTGAAGGGGAAGGAGAATGTCATAGCCGATGCACTTTCCAGAGTTTCACACCAGCCCGCAGGTGGAGAGGAAGTAGACAAAGAAGATGTCATCCCTGTCCACATGCTCACTGAAGAAATTCCTGCTGATTCAGCAAGTGTAGCAGACTTCAGGCGCGCGACTGCAGAAGATACAACGTCAGGTCTTTTGATGCAAGCTGTGATAAATGGATGGCCTGAGACAAGAAAGGATTGTCACCCGTTAGTTGTCGACTATTGGACCTACAGAGAAGAAATCAGTGCAGAGAATGGTCTACTGTTCAAGGGTCACAGGCTCATAGTTCCTGAAAAGCTGCGCAACAAATCTCTTCAAACAATTCATGAAGGTCACTTTGGTGTTGAAAAGATGCAGTTAAGAGCTCGAGAAGCAGTTTTCTGGCCAAAGATTACCGCCGACATACTTCAGACAGCCCAGAGTTGTAAGGTGTGTCAAACGTTCTCCAGGAGCCAACAGCGAGAGACACTGATGCCTCATGAAGTTCCCCAAGGGCCATGGGAGAAGTTGGGCGTTGACTTCTTTGAGTTTCAATCTACCATCTTCTGATAGCAGATTACTATAGTAGATTCCCGGTCATCAGAAGAGTACGCAGCACTACTGCCAGCGCAACAATCGAGATCCTGAAACAAGTGTTCAGTGAGTACGGAGTTCCAAAGATTGTGATGTCAGATAATGACCCACAATTCGCGTCTAAAGAATTCAAAGCCTTTGCAAGTCAGTACTGCTTCGACCACATTACATCAAGTCCACGTTACCCGCAAAGTAATGGACTTATTGAGCGCATGGTACAAACAGTCAAACAGTGCATGAAGAAGTGCATAGCGGTGGGACACGATCCGAATTTGGCTATGTTAATCTACAGAGCTACGCCGCTCTCTACCAGCATACCATCACCAGCAGAGTTACTAAATGGTAGAAAGTACAGAGCGCTACTCCCAACCAGAAGCCCGATGCAAAATGCACATGGTCAGATCGTACGAGAGCAGATGATCCAAGACAAGGACAAGAGAAGTGAGCTGTACAATACGACTGCCACAGATTTACCGATCCTTCCAGAACACCAAAAGGTCTACATGCAAGTTGATCCTCAGCTCAACCGATGGACCCCAGCAGTCATCACTAGAGCACCAACCGCATCACAGCCAAATGACTGAAATGGTCAAACCGGCTCAAATGACTGAAATGACTGAACTGACTCAAATGACTGAAGTGACCGAACTGGCTCAAATGACTGAAATGGTCAAACCGGCTCAAATGACTGAAATGACCAAACCGGCTCAAGTGAATGAAATGACCAAACCAGCTCAAATGACTGAAATGACTGAACTGGCTTAAATGACTGAACTGGGTTAAATGACCTAACCAGCTTATATGACTGAGCTGGCTCAAATGACCAAACCAGCTCAAATGACTTAACTGGCTCAAATGACTGAAATGACCAAACCGGCTCAAATGACTGAAATGACCATACCATCTCAAATGACCAAACCAGCTCAAATGACCAAACCGGCTTGTATGAGTGAACCAGCTCAAATGACTGAAATGACTGAACTGGCTTAAATGACTGAAATGACCATACTGGCTCAAATAACTGAACTGGGTTAAATGACCTAACCAGCTTATATGACTGAGCTGGCTCAAATGACCAAACCAGCTCAAATGACTTAACTGGCTCAAATGACTGAAATGACCAAACCGGCTCAAATGACTGAAATGACCATACCATCTCAAATGACCAAACCAGCTCAAATGACCAAACCGGCTTGTATGAGTGAACTGGCTCAAATGACTGAACTGTCAAAATGACCGAAGTGGCTCAAATGACCAAACCAGCTCAAATGACTGAACTGGTTCAAATGACTGAAATGACCAAACCGGCTCAAATGACTGGAATGACCAAAGTGGCTCAAATGACGACGATAACAGGATTTTGTTTATGCTGAACTACCAACGGCAGAACCTTCTGTAAATGATTGATGTACATGTACTATTTTATGTGGTGTTTATTCAAGGTTAATAGTGTTTCAAAACGATTTGAGCTAACTTGAAGTTGCAGCAAAACTACTTCACATTTGCTTCGAAACGACTTTACACGCTTGTGACTTTTTAAGACTTTTAATCACAGCTGCCGTTTCACGCGCGCGGCATATAGTAAAGGAAGGTGTGACTTTTTACCACTCCCAAGAAACACGACTTTTTAGACTGTCATGCTAATTAGCTTCGCGCACGGCATACGGTAAAGAAGGTGTGACTTTTTACATTGCTAAAGTTCTTCAAGCAAGTGAATTGATGTCGTTCTTGAACGGCTGAAAAACGGCAATCGAACGGCTGCAAAATTGTTTTATAAACCACTGTAAATCATAAACCTCATTCTAGAAGCGTGACCCCACAAGTACGCTCTTTCACCGAAAAAACAAACAAGCGAAAATATTTCCTGTCATGTTCATTCATTACAAGTTGTTTAAAAGCAAAAAAACTGTCGTCAGTACAACGAAACACTCATTTACCTTGAAATTTGGTATTATTGCGATGTATGCATGGCAGAAAAAGATGCCCGCCTTGAGTTATTTTAAACGTAACTTAGAAAATGCCGACTGCACCAGGGCTGGACTTAAATTTCGCACTGCAACACAAAAACAAAACTTTATATCAATAGCAATGAAAAGCAGGAATCCCTTGATTGTGAAGTGTCGAAACCAAACACCGCCAGTTTGGTTTCAAATTACCGTTTTGACATAAGGAAGTTTGGTGCACTTTTACCAACCGCTACAACAAACTTCAAAGGGCTAAATTTGTTTTTCTGCTACCAAACTACTTTCATTGCTGTCTTTAATTTCGATTATTAGTTTTCGTTTCATTCAAGATTTATTTTGACAATAAGTCAACATGGAGTGCAGAAAAAACTTTACAAGTGAATTATGCGTGACTACTGCACTTGGGACTCCGGGGTCATTTGTTTACATTTCGCTGCAACCACTTTATTCAATAAGCCATTATAACGCTGGATCAATTTACGTACTCTTGACGTTTGAAAATCCAACGTTTGATTTTGTTCGATTCGCATTTTTATTTTGTGAGTTCCACTTCATTTGATGACCAAACTTAATCGCACTGTTTCGTTACATTGAGTTTGAAAAGCGAATGTTCGATTTAGTTCAATGGCCAACTCCATCGAAGTCAAGCGAACTTTTTGTGGCGACTGTCAGGCTAATTAGCTTCGTGCACGCGGCATATTGTCAAGAAGGTGTGACTTTTTACCTCTCTACATCTTTCTCACTATTCTCAATATGGGTATTCAATATTCACTAACTTAAAGTAAAACAGAATTCCCTGCTGTCTTTAATTTTGATTATTAGTTTTCGTTTCATTCAAGATTTATTTTGACAATATTAAAGTAAAACATACACCGAATGCAAATATGGCCGCCAGGCAATTTTTTGTTTGGCCAAGTGTTAATGATATCACGTAAACAAGTACTGCTAAGTGTATCATCTTGCAAAGTTTGAGTGTTTTTGGTTTAACGGTTGCAAAGTTATGGCTCACTGAAATTTTAAGCATTTGTATGAGAAAAGACATTCTATCCTGATTATCCTCGCTTTCATGTTTTTCCCAAAATTGGATTGCCTATAACTTCTCCTAAAATAAGAATATGGCCTTGAAAATGCACACAATAACTTATTTTTGACCTGATCTTTATCATTATTCAATTGCTTTTCTTTTCTTGAGAACCTGTCAAAACAAAAAATTGTTGGACGGCCATATTTGCATTCGGTGTATGGAGTGCAGAAAGAATTTTACATGTGAATTATGCATGACTACTGCACTTGGGACTCGAGGCCATTTGTTTACATTTCGCTCCAACCACTTTATTCAATAAACCACTATAACGCTGGATCAATTTACGAAATCTTCCTTTGAAAATCCAACGTTAGATTTTGTTGGATTCACATTTTTCTTTTGTGAGTTCCACTTCGTTCGATGACTAAACTTAATCGAACTCTTTCGTTCGATTGAGTGCGAAAAGCGAATTCAAAGGGGACAGACCTCAAATACATTTGTAAATGTGGCTACTAAATATATCTGAATTTCGTAACTCTTCATCAGTAGGATGCCCAAAATGTGTGCAATTCCAGGCTGTATCGAAAACTAAGACCCACGAAAACGAAGACCTAAGACCGAAATCTAAGACCTAAAACTAAGACCCCCTATAATTTACCTTTTTTACCAGGGTCTTAGTTTTCGTTTTTTTGAAAACTAAGACCTAAAACTGAGACCCCCTTTTATTTCTTTAAAGGCCGTTTTTTCTTTTTCCAAAGGCAATTTTGTTATTTTAATCGGTTATTCAGTATAAGACAACAATCAAAAACCAGATCACGAGGGTCTATGCGAAGTCTATGGCAAAAGTCACTAAAGTCATTTTGACTAAGGCCTTTTACTTCTTTAAAGGCCGTTTTTTTTGTTTCTCCAAAGCCAATTTTGTTATTTCAATCCATTATTTACTATAAGACAATAAACAAAAACCAGATGCGAAGTCTATGGCAAAAGTCATTTTGACACTGCTTAACAGGGTCTTAGTTTTCGATTTTTCGAAAACTAAGACCTAAAACTAAGACTCCCTTTTATTTCTTTAAAGGCTGTTTTTTTCTTTTTCCAAAGCCAATTTTGTTATTTCAATCCGTTATTCAGTATAAGACAACAATCAAAAACCAGATCACGAGGGTCTACTCGAAGTCTATAGCAAAAGTCACTAAAGTCATTTTGACAAAGGCCTTTTATTTCTTTAAAGGCCGTTTTTTTCTTTTTCCAAAGCCAATTTTGTTATTTCAATCCGTTAAAGAACGCGTGATCCTGTCAATTTTTACGGCTTCACTTCTAGGTTCAATCAAGGGTAGACTCCAAACGTTAAAAGGACTCACTAAAAAGCAATCACTAAAAAGCAATCACTAAAAACAATCACTAAAAAGCAATCAATCAGATTTCAGATTTCCATACTTTGCATGAATCTTTGCTCGCAAGTTGTTTCATAGCATTCAACTTACAAGCTAACCAGAGTTTTCTGTTTATTGTGCGATCGTTTGACATGAATATCGCTTCTTTTAAGCAGTGTTTTCCTCGACTGTGGCCGCTTCCATTTCAAGTGAACTGAAAAAAACGGCCTTTAAAGAAATAAAAGGGGGTCTTAGTTTTAGGTCTTAGATTTCGGTCTTAGGTCTTCGTTTTCGTGGGTCTTAGTTTTCGATACAACCTGCAATTCCACAATTGGTTTCGGCTCCATTAAATCCTATTCGCAGCTCATTGAATATTCATCACCCTCTTGTTAAATATGCACATGTGTTAGTTGGCTAAAGTCGGCAATGGAGGAAGAAGCTATGGCGGCTAGAGCAACGGGCCCTGCCGTTCCCCAAACTGGTGTGGTTTCTAGAGTTCTTACCAACATGGTTTCTGGGGAAGTGGTGACCGAGGCAGTGGCAACGGAAACAGCAGAGAATCAGTTAATTCCGGCCGGGGCATCGCGGTCGACTTCTACTTCGACTTCTACTTCAACTGTGTTGGCTTTGACGAGTGGAACTTCAACGTCTTCGATGGCCGCTTCGGCAGCTTTGAGTTCACCTTCAGTGAGTGCCCAAGAGGGCCAGGAGGAACTAGAGGTTGGTGTTCTTTACCTGTTGGCTGCTCGTTGTTTATCTTTACTAGCGTGGTATTATAATTTGTTGCTGTGATGTAATTAGTTGTGGTCAATCCCACATGGCTTTCGAGATTTTAAGTTTCGCAGTTCTGCATGTTTTCATTTGGTGTTTTTATGTTACCTTTGTCGATAGTAAATTTTAATTTTGTTTGTTGTTTGGTTATTTATTTTCTATCTTTTTCCCGGGATTCATGTTTGGCTTATTTGGTCTAGTGGATACTTGTATTTAATGTTTTACTCCCTTAGCTTGTAGAGTGGGTTTCCAAAATACTTTAGTGCGTTTTTCACGGTGGTGGTGAAAGGTACCGTTGAAGGTAGTCCTAAACCAGTTGAGTGGTTTTCAGGGGGGTGAAATCTACCGATGAGGGTAGTCCTGAACCAGTTTAGTTGGTTTTCAGGGGGGGGGGGGGGTGAAATCTACCGATGAGGGTAGTCCTGAACCAGTTGAGTGGTTTTCAGGGGGGTGAAATCTACCGATGAGGGTAGTCCTCAACCAGTTGAGTGGTTTTCAGGGGTTGAAATCTACTGATGAGGGTAGTCCTCAACCAGTTGAGTGGTTTTCAGGGGTGGAAATCTACTGATGAGGGTAGTCCTCAACCAATTGAGTTGGTTTTCAGGGGGGTGAAATCTACCGATGAGGGTAGTCCTGAACCAGTTGAGTTGGTCTTCAGGGGGGTGAAATCTACCAATGAGGGTGGTCCTGAACCAGTTGAGTGGTTTTTCAGGGGGGTGAAATCTGCCAATGAGGATAGTCCTACATTAGTTGGGTGTATTAGGGGGGAGGAAGCTACCAAGGAGGGTAGGACCAGTTGAGTGGTCTCAGGGGAGTGAATTCTACCAATGAGGCGTAGTCTGTTTTTCTCAAACACGTTTGGGTTTGCTTTTTTTATAGGACACTGTGAAGGCTTTGCGGGCTCAAATTGAGGAGCTTAAGAAACTAGCTGATAAGAATGTTGTGGATACGGCAATGGCCGCATTGTCACAGAGTGTATCTAAACCAGCGGGAATATTCTACCCATATGTGGCCCTGGCGGCTTTAGAACATGCTGCAACAATGGCATCGGAAGTGAAGGATCCTAGAGCCCCAAAGCTGAATATTGTTTTTCATCAGTGCCTCTCACTGGTTGCCAGGCCAGAGTTACAAGAGATCCTGGTAAAACTGGTTGCAGAAAAGGAGGAGCCAGACGTTTCCAACGTGATCTCTAAAGTCCTCAAGAAAGGAGTGACGAATGCACCACCCACCCGAGGTTGGGGAGGCGGTAGGGTGCGCCCCTTGCCTTACTCCACAAGGGGAAGTCGCAAGGCTGGTGTCATGGGAAACTGCTTTGCGTGTGGCCGCCCTGGACATATAGCGCGGTTTTGCCCGAATCACAAGGCTTAATGTGCATTTAATATAGGAAATGGACGGAACGGACTTGCAACACTGGAATTATTGTTTCTAGGCGGAGTCGCCGTTTTTGTCATAAGTGTTGTATTACTTAGTTCTCAACAAAACATGGCATGTTTATTTTAGGGTGTTGTTTCTTTGGGGTAAGGAGAGGTGACTCCGCAAGCGATTTGCCCTCTGGGCATTCCCTTGTTGCCTCCTATGGGGCTATTGGTAGTCATTTTCTCTGAGCTCTACTGGTTGTCATTTTGTTTTTTTTTTGGTGCGCGCACTTTTGAATTCTCGTTTTTTCTTTTTTCCCCTTAGCCCAAGGTAAAGCGTATCAAGACTGAGGGGGATTCCAGTCATAATTTTTCGCAAGTTTGTGCGCTGTCTGGGGGTCAACCAAGGGAAATAAGATGGGTAACGACAGATGCAACTCCGTGCTCAGAGGAAATGTACTCAACTGACAGTGTCTTGGAAGAGGTAAACCAGGTGTGGCATGGCACACGGGGGGTGCCTGAAAAAATCGCGATAAGGGACCTGGAGACTTTCAGGGCGGGGGAACTCTCACAACATTTGCCTACGTGGACTCAGGTGCTAAACAATTAAGAGAGCAAGGGAACAGTTTTGAAGTGGATACAAAGAGGTGTATCTATCCGTGAATTTGCATGTTGTTTCAAGGGGCGTTTTAAGGGAGACCTCCCCCCAAGGAAGATATTTGAAAATCATGGTTCGTGTGGCGCCTTTACAGAATTTATAACACACTCTATAATAGAACGGATCAAGACAGGGGCGGTACATGTATGGGGAAGAGTTGGGGACGGAACACCACCATGGCTAGTTTTACCTTTGACAGGTGAGCCTCAGAAACCGAGATTATGCCTGGATGCACGCTTCCTTAACCTTTGGATGCAGACGTGCCGCGCTTCGTGTACCCGGATTCTTACATGTCGAAGATCGATGACAAATCAGGATATGATCATGTGCTCTTGGATGAAGACTCTAGGCAGTTTTTCGGTTTTCAATGGCAGGCATGGTACTTAGTGAATGCCACCCAACCATTTGGCTGGAAAATATCTCCTTTTGTTTACCAAACAATCAGGATGAAAGTAACAAGTTTCTTCCATGAGCGCGGATTGGCGCGGATTGGCATGCGCTTTATACATTGATGACAGATTAAATGGAGAAATTTTCGCTCCTTCCAGTTAATGGTCGAGGCCACCGGACCAAAGAAATGACGAGTTCAGTTTTCAAGCGGCAACAGCAGCCCTTCATATAGTAGTCCTTGTCTTGGTCCACCTTGGTAATTTTTTGGGTGTCAAGAAATATGTTCTTTGCCCGGTGAAACGTCTCACGTATCTTGGCATGACTGTGGATTCCAGTTTGCAATCCTTTCTTATCCCGGAGGATAAAAAAATGAAATTCGAGAAGTTAAGAAATAGGATTTTGACATTTAAAGCCACGGTACCTGTAAGAGACTTACAAAGAATGATGGGAAAATGCATTTCTTTCTCTCTAGCTTTCCCTGGGGTGAAGTTTTACATTCGCGAGATGTCGGGGGCAATTGGTAGAGCGGGGAATGCTGCCAATGCTGTTTAATTTTCTGAGAGCCTTCGCGAAGAAATTCGATTCTGGGAATTCCTTAACTCTTGGAAGGGACACATCCCCTGGCATTCTGAAAGGCACATAGCCCTTACAGTGTCGATGGATGCTTCATCTTTCCCCTGGTCAGCAGTTATCCACCGTGCGTCTGGGGATGAGGAAATTGGGGACTTTTGGGAAGAACCCGTTCAAGGAGAGCACATTAATGTGAAGGAATTCCGTGCTGTCGAAAGGGCGCTCGTGTGCCTCCCACAACAAGTGAGAAACTGTCGTGTGGATCTTCATTCAGATAATCAAACAGTGATTGATATCTGGATGGGTCGGGGTTTGCGCTCTCGGGCTTTAAATGCTGTGGCTAAACGCCTTTTCCAATTGGTAACAAGTAGAAACATTCAATTGTTGATGTTGTACGTTTCCTCGGGACTCAACCCTGCAGATTGGTTTTCTCGTAACCTTTCTAAGACGGAATCCATGTTGGCCCCACGTTGTTGGAGGGATTCAGGGTCATAACCTCGACTTGATGTCATTGGATGTCAATTCACAATGCGACAAGAATGGTGCTCGTCTTCGGCACTACACCCTTTATCCGACTCCAGGTTCAGCTGCCGTCAACGTCTTTAACCAGGATCTTTCTAACTGTGATGGTATCCGTGTGCGGGCTTATGTTTTCCCGCCTTTTTCCCTGATCTTGCCCCTCCTACGTTTTATCATTAACCAGAGAGCGGTTCTAACTATGGTAGTTCCTAAGTTATCCCCACTCCCGTCCTGGTGGCCATTAATCAATGCTTTAGCAAGTAAAGCGGTGCTTTTAGCCCCTGTTGGTGATGATGAGGCGCTGTTGGTTCCGACAGCCCATGGTTTTAAGTTAAAGACTTTAAGACATGAACTTTGGGCATTCCGGGTAGGCAGGTATTAAGGATTTCAGCCGTTTCGACTATACGACGCCCCTTTTTCTGTTTGTCTTCAAAGGCTCTACCCTTGATATCGAAGCTGTTTGTGCCATCAGTTGTGTGCCCAGTGCCATGGACCGAATGATCAGAATTTTTTATTCTGCCAGAGATGTGGCTATCGGCATCAAGTTCCCGAGCGACCCTCTGTTGCAACACCTATAAGGGGACAAATAAACATGCCCATAATAGAGTCTTGGAGACTGGACCTTGCAAGTCAGAGAGCCAGCAAGCCATACGCTAATCAGAAGTCCTCTCTTAGGTTAGAATTCACTGCTTTCTTGGGAAACATTTTCCCAAGGAGGGACATCCTGTCCGCTACCCCCCATGATGTGATTCGTTTTCTCATCTGGAAAGATCAGTTTGGGAAAACAACCGTACATGGAGAGGACTGTCATTTATTTGGGGCAGAAAACGGTGCACACGTGTGCATGCCCTAGAAGGCTGGCTTACGGGACGGTAGATTCTTTGGTTGGCAAATTAAGGGCTATCCTTGCAGAATCGGGAAGATGTTTCGATGATTCCTTGTTACCTGGTTACGGAAATCCAGCTGCTTCTCAGGAGGTTAAGGAATATTTTGTAGCTGTGAGAGAAGAACAATTCCTGGCAAAGAGTCTACCGTCACAAGCCGAGCCTTTGTTTTTGAGGGAACTGAAAGCTGTCTCAAATGAAATTCTTAGTCGGTTGCGCATCCCGCAAATTTCCCCTTTTGAAATTTTTGTCTTAGTGAGGGATCAGGCCCTTTTTAAGATTCAGTTTTTTGGTAGGGACAGAGCGGGAGATTTGGAAAGACTTCGATCGTCAGATCTAGTCTATTTGCCGAACAGGGAAGGGTTTCTGTTTAACCATTCTCTCACAAAATCATTGAGAGATGGCACTTCTAATTGATTTGCACTTAAACGCTTCACTCAGGATAGTTCGCTATGCCCGATTGCAGCTACTGAAAGCTACTTAGCCATATGTGAGTCCATGGGCATCCATTAAGGCAGGGTTTTCTTTTTCGCCCTTTGAATGCAGCAAGGGAGGTGGTGAATCTCCCTTTTACCTCAAAAGCTGCCTTCACGCTGAACTACCAACGGCAGAACCTTCTGTAAGTGATTTATGTACGTGGTGCACTTCTCAGTCGTCATCCTTTCCTGCCAAAACCGTGTTATTCCATCAAGAAGCTCGTCCTTGGTGGTGGGTTTTACAATGGTGCAAAGGAAGTGCTTTAGTTCGTGCCAGATTAACTCAATGGGATTCAGGTCGGGACTATCCGGCGGGGTCTTCCACCAGTGGATTCCGTTCTGAGTCATAAATTCTTGTGCTAGGCGGCTTGTATGTTTTGGGTCATTGTCCTGTTGGAAGCGATGACCATCAGGAAAATGAGATTGGATGAATGGCAAGAGAGTTTTTTCCAAGATCTCCCTGACGTAAAACGTGGCGTCCATGTTCCCGGAGAAGATGAGAACTCGAGTCGCTCCGCTTTTCGAGATACCGGCCCAGATATGGACTTTAAAGGGATGCTTGGCTCGTCCTTTCAACCTTGGCTGTTCCCACTTACGGCGAAAGCAGAGCTTTGCGTGCTTTTTCATATGGACAGAACATTCATCTGTGTAGATGACATCATCAAACTACTCGTTTCCTTCCACGCACTTTAGGCAGAACTGCATTCGTTTGGCGCGGTTCTCCTCGCGTATCAGCTGGCAGTATTTCGTGCCTGTTTGCATCCACCCAAGCTTCTGCCGAAGCCTCTTCATCTTGCTGTCGGAGAAGTTGACACCCAATTGTTCTTGTAGCTTTTTGAGGAGCTTCGGTGCTGTGAGTTCGTCATTCTTTTCCATTTCAGCATCGATGAATTGAAGTTCAATACTTCTGGCGTGACATCTTTGTTTGGACAACCAGGTAGAGGAGCATTCGCAAATGACTGCCTTTCGTGAAAACGTTTTAAAAATCGCCTTACACTAAGACGACTTATTTGGCAGTTGTCGTTACCAAGAATTTTAACTATTTGGCTGATATTTGTATTTTGTTCATGAAGCTTCACGATTTTCGCTTTTTGCTTATTTATTAAGCGACCCATGATGATAAAGAATGATCTTACAGCAGAGTGATTTTAAAACTTGCATGTTGTGGGATTGGGTCTCAAATTACTTGAAACCTTAAAAAAATTGGACTGAATGCACCTTGAACCTTTAAGCCGTTGCTGAGTCTTGGCCAATGAGATCACTAGTTGTAACAATGAAAAAAGTTGACATTCCATCGTGCATTGCCGTTCAGCACTATCCTTATGTAGATCATTACTTAAAGGTAAACAGAAGTTCATGTGTCAAAGACGGCTTGTCATAAGATGCAAATCGGTATACGTGTATTTCGAAACCCTTTTCCTTGGTTTAGCTGACTGATAACTTTCTTTTTTTTATGAATATTCGCTTTCTTCAAGTTAAATCATATACATACTAGCGCCGGGCCGTCATCAGATTAACGGTGAATCGACAAACGGCGAAAAGCCAAACCTCGTGGACTGATTCGCATAAATAAACATAACGGCTTCAGAACATATTTGCCGAACTATTAAAAATTATGTTATGAATTAAGCAATGACAAATAAGCTCACACAAAACTATTTCCTTTGAATACTGTCAGGAAATACGATAGAAGGCACCGAGAAGTGCTTCGATGCAGGAAATTGACACAGAAGATCATTTCATTTCCTTCGTAACTTCTGGTTTACAAAAATTAAGTTCAGTAGCGAATTACAAATCCTTGCAAATAGTTGATCAATTTTTTGTGGCTACTTGTGAATCGATTTGGCAATGAATAGCGGCAGAGCGGAAATCTTTGATACATGTACACCGGCTTTGCGCGAGTAATTTATGCCATACTGAACGGCTCAGTGATTCTCGAGAAAAACGAGACACGTCTCGAGAGAAACGAGAAGCATCTCGAGAGAAACAAGACGCGTCTCGAGAGAAACGAGAGAAACGAGACGAGAGGTGGTAACTTACCTTTGGGCGGTACTGTAATGAGTTTTAGAAATCCAAAATATATAGAATGATATGAAGATGTAGTTTTTGACTTGGAAACAGCTCTTAATACAACTGTAGGTAATAATGCTAGACAAAAAAGGATGGATATCATTTTGTTGCTGATAATAGTGGTGAAGTAACACCATTTGATTGGTATAATGCTAGAATTTCAATAGATTTTAAAGTTAATAAGAGAGCCGATGGCGGTAATATTGCAATAGATGATCATAACGGCATTGTAAATCATCTTCTTTCATAAAAAATTTTGATATTAAAGTAAATGGTAAGAAACTTTGATTGCAATGATGCTAATTACCATTGTGTGAATATAAAAAACTTACTTGAATACAGTCCAACATATGCTAAAAGTACAGCCACAAATGATTTTTTTTATCTGGATACAAACAGGAATACGGAGGAAAGTCCTGATCAAGCTGCTTATAATAAAGGCTTTGGTGCTAGAAAAACCCTTCTAGGTGTATCTTCTACAGTGAATACTGAAATACCATTAAACAGGTATTCATTTTTCGAATCATTAGAAAACGAGCTTTTACCAAACACAAGGATTGAACTGAATTTTGAATTGAATCAGATGGAAATTTAATTTGGCAGGCTGCAGA
This sequence comes from Cladopsammia gracilis, assembly GCA_022457155.1. Taxonomy (NCBI): domain Eukaryota; kingdom Metazoa; phylum Cnidaria; class Anthozoa; order Scleractinia; family Dendrophylliidae; genus Cladopsammia; species Cladopsammia gracilis. The sequence goes on along the minus strand of JAJGOT010000308.1, from coordinate 650,152 downwards.
TAACTGCAGAGTTATTATTACAAGAATGCAATTGTTTGTACCAAGAATTACTTTCAATTCAGAAGGTCAATCACTATATATGAGTCAAAATCTGAAAGCACACAAACGGACTTATCTAAGAGAAAACATAGAGAGAAGTAATAGTAGTCAACAGAGATCTGGAAATTTCAAAATCACAAGTGGAATAGCAAGACTTCGTCATGTGTTTATTTTCATTATAAATGATGCAAATATAGATGCGCAAACAACAAATCCATTTTTGTATAATACATTCAGTGTGTCAACTGATCCAAGAAGTCTTTTAAATTGTCATTTAGAAGTTGGTAATGGAAATGAATATCCTGAAATTCACTATACACCATCAACAGATATAACAAGAGTATATAGAGATGTTTTGAAATAATTATGTTCATGAAAACAATGATTTTCAGGGTGGAACATTGCTTAACAGAAGTAATTTCACCACTATATTTCCATTCCTGTATTTTAACTTAACTAAAAAAATGGATACCGGTATCAAAGATGGAACTACAAAGCTTACTTTCAAATACGAGTTGAGTGGAACAACAGCAACAGCATATAGTGTATATGCTTTAACACTTTATGAACAAGAAGTAAAATTACAACAGAAGGATGGTAAATTGTTACTTCGATCTTAAATCAAATACAAATTATTAGATTTTAAATTTCAATTCTTTAGTTACATATGTTTTATAATCCAAAAAATTATATAACATATTATATACAAGAAATGACTAGTTATTATTCTCATGGTGTAAGTCTATCAGATGAACAAAGACAAAAATTAGCAAGAGCTTACCAAAATAATTCTGCCATTACTATCAGATTGAATAAAAATGAATTAACTGGTAATGATGAACTCATGCTTAACAGAACATAACTGAATAGAATCAAAAAAGCTATGAATAATGGTACCGGCATTGATATAAAAATAAGTAAAACACAGATAAGAAAAGCTGTAAACCATGGTGGTAGTCTATGGTCATCATTGATTTCACTTGGAACTAAATTGCCTTATGCTACAAAAGCAGCAACAAAAGCGGTTCCTGCACTTGCTACAGGAGCATTATCTGCATTAGGATCATTGGGAATTGATAAAATTTTTGGAAAAGGACAAACAGGCGGTTTTCTGATACCACAAGACAAAATAGATTAAGTTGATAGCACATAAAAACCTTTTAACTAAAAAACAGAAACAACAAATATTAAATTCTCTTCAAACTGGTGGACAGATAATTATTAAACATACAAAAACACAAGGTGGTTTGCTAGGTTCATTATTGGCTTCTATTGGAATTCCATAAGCTATTGAATTAGTATCCAAATTATTTGGTAAAGGATTACAGGTTGATAGACAACGATCTAAAAGGTCATTTCCTGTTTATGTTCCTCCTCCACCAAAATCAAAAGGTGGACTAATTAATCCATATATGCTTCAACCACCACCTTTTTTCGGAACATGGAAACAAATGAAAAATCCAATTAACTTGGGACTACCAAAGAAAAAAAAGCAAACAAAAAACACAAAGGGAAAAGAGGCAAGGGACTACTATTGGGACCAAATTCACGATTCAGCTCAATCCCACTAATCGGAACAATCTTGTAAAATTCATAAATAAACCATTATCAAACCATGATTTAATGAAATGGATAAAGAAACTCAAGATTAGGCATTTCCGGGGTATTTATAGTAGAGATAATTTACCACACAAAATATTTAAAAAAGAATGTAGAATCATCAATCTGGATTCTTCAATTGGACCTGGTAGTCATTGGGTTTGTTATAGAAATATTGATACATATTGCGAATACTTTGACCCATTTGGTTTAATAATGCCAAAAGAGATTCAGTTTTATTTATCAACAAGTGGAAAACAAATAGTATACTCAGGCGATGAAATACAAGAACGAGATTCTGTTTTATGTGGTTATTGGTGTTTGTATTATTTATATGAAAGACAAAAAGGAAAAAGTATTTTAAATTTTATACACAATGCTAAATTCAATTTCACAGATCAAAGTGTTAATCACAAGTTCATTATAAACTATTTTAATAATATATAATCTATTTATATAGAGGGGGGACATTGGGGTGTAGCCCATACCGCAATACCGCAGCATAAAATCAAAAATACCGCAATACCGCAAGGAAAATCAACAAAATACCGATACCGCAGGTATGGATATCAGGTAGGTACAAATATTTTTGGAGGGATGTAGGATAAGCGATCTAGTTACGGTCAATTGCGCGTTTTACTTAGTCATAGTAAGATTTACCTCGTAGAAGGAACTAAAGCTTTCGCAGCAAATGACCATGTGACACTCGTAACAGTTCCAGGTTGCATACCGAAAATGTTAATTGCTCTCTCCAATTATATCCCTTTGTCCTCTAACACTCCGAATGTGTGGTTCCAGAAAATATCCATACCCCCTACACGGATGATCTTTCAATTTAGACCACCCCAACCCACTCAACTTTTCTTTTTACCTTTTTCAAATTCACAACTGTCATGCTTTAAAAAAACGTTCACTTGGTTTACACACAACATTTGTGACCTCTCACGGAAAACGATACTGACGGCTATCCGTTCGAGCTGTTCAAGCCGTTCACTTGCCGTTCATCAGCCGTTCACGAATGGCAGGAGGCAGTTCGAACGGCTGTGATTTCGTGATTAGCCGTTCAAAAGATTTATTCAGCGGTTCGAACGGCTGCTGCTAGCGTTAAAAAAACTAAAGCTGTTCGAACGGCTAGGGCTATCTGTTCGGAAAAATATTCAGCCATTCGAACGGCTAATGGTTAACCTATTCCCCGGAATCTTGAGCGTGAAATCCTAAAAGCCGGAATGAATCAAAACATGAAAAATAAACAAATATCTGTTTCATACCCATTTAATTTTTCGTACATGACATCGCGTGGTGCAGTTTTCCGATTCCTTACTTTACCTTTTAACGCCAAAATTTTGACTATAGTGTGACCTGATTGTATAACGCAAGCTGTGGTCTAAAACTGAGTATAGTGTGACACATCGCGCTTTGTTGTCAAGCACATTCACAGGCTTAGCCAATCTATAAACAGGATAGATGAGAGTGAAATCGCGGCGGCACAAGCGACCGGTTGAAACGAAGTAGTCACGATAATTTTTAAATTTGTCACATTCCGTCATCAGTTTATGACACTATTGTTATTTCATAATACTATTTGGGGAATGACAGCAAAGGTCAGCAAATCATCAGCCTGTCAAATACTGAAATACCGCGCAAAAAAACGTGTTTCACCGAATACCGCAGTCCGAAATAATCAAATACCGCATACCGCAGTCTCAGACAATACCGAAATACCGTGTTCAAAAATAAAATTTACTGAAATACCGCAAGAAAAATGGACCAATACCGCGATACCGTGAACCCCAATGTCCCCCTCTATATATAAATGACTAAATCATACTGTGTAAAAGAAAAACGAGTCACTGAGTGTGTACCAGGTTCAGAACATATTACTCAAGCCAAAAATGGAAGGTTTATGATGAAATGTAAATGTCATTCATGTGGTATAACAAAACCCAAATTCATTTCAAATAAAAATTTAAACTGCATCAGCCCTCTCTTGGAGAGGGCATTGGAGAATTGGCATTAGAAGGCATGACTCATGCTATTCCTTGGTTAGGTAAAAAAGCTGTTGAAATGGGTCGTTACTATGGATCAGAAGCATTGAGAAATCCTAAACTGCAGAAAAAAGCATTGGATTTTGCACTGGAAAAATCAAACCCATTTTTACAAAAGACGACTTCAGACTTGTTAAATCAATTATCAACTAACGTTAGACCAAATAAAAAATATACTACAGATAGAAAAGATCTTGATGGAAGTGGTATAGATGTTCATAAAATTATAGGTTTATTACCATGGCCCAAAAAAGGATTCACTCCTGGTCAATATAAATATGGGGCCATATAATCCAATTAAAATATAATCCTGAAACTGGTGAAGTTTTAGAATGGTATGATAAACCTTACAGAATTTGGCTGCTCACAAACCAATCACTGTTTTATGACAGTTACTAGCTAAACAAGAGGCTCCAAGCAGCCTACACTTATGCGCATGCGTAAGAAATGTTTGAAACATGATATATGCGTGCATATATTTGCATGCAAAATCGGAACACCAAAAAAAAAGGTAAAATAAGAAAAACGGAGGCCATTTTATAACTCATGCGGCTACGCACATGAGTAATAAGTAGTAATAAGTAATAAGTAATAAGTAGTAGATAAAATATGATAAAATATGAGCAGGAGATCTGTATGGGCATTTACAATGGTGAGCCAAAGGCGAGCCATTGTAAACGCCCATACAGATCGGACGCGAATATTTTATCGTACTTATGAAATGAAACAATGTGTAGAGATCTGTATGAAAAGTTAATGAATACTAATTAGCTGAGAAGGTGTCTGTATCAAAAGTTAATTCTACTGTTTAATAATTCAACTCAGTTGATTTGTATTGGGGTTTACAGAGGTGTACATGTGACTCAAATACCACCTATTGATTTGTCATAACTGTTATGAATTATTAATGAATTTTGTGATAAATACATGGATGAAACTAGGGTGAGACAAGGAGCACTATACAAGATCAAATGCTGTGACTACAGGCCACTTACATTAGTGTGACTGGCAGAAATATGAACATATGACCGACTGAATACAAAGAGGGAACAAAACAATGGTCACATCAACAATCACATTGCTGAATACCAATTACAAACTGACCAAAAACTGACTGGGACTCTGCCAACTGTGTTAGCTACAGTAGTGACTAATACAAACGACTAACTGTAGAAAGAGGATTAACCAACTTAAAATGAGCACCACTGAACCGATGCCAACAGCTACCTGCAGCTTGCAAATGCCTTATCAATGACATTAACAGAACCGACAAACAATAGACTAATAATGAAAATTGTTTGCCGCGAGTGATAAAAAAAAACTGTATCAGAAACAGTCAAGACATAAACGAGGTGGCTGTATTTGACTGTTTTTGATACAGTTTTTTAATACTCTTTTCAAAAACTCATTAATAATTCATGAGCATATCAGCCAATCACATGACGCACATCGTTCATGTGTATGAACCTTTATACCTGGTAATCTACGGTCATTATGAAAATCCTGGTGGTGGCTTTGATTTCAGTCACAGGGGAGTGCGGGGCTGGATGGGCAAACAATGCAATTATCGCTGAATTTTTAATGAGAATGATTTTAAAATGACCACCGTGATATTTATATAAAGATCACATGCAATCTTTATATAAAGAATACTAATATGGGTAGTAATTGTTCAAAATTCTTAGTGCAACAAATGGTGACTTTAATATTTTTGTTCAGTACTTTTTTTACGAAATCTGGTCTTTCGCCATTCTATTTGGAATCTTCTCAACAAAATAAACAACCAACAGTTTAACAAGTGAGCCGTTATTTGAATGACACCAGCACCCTCGCCCTGTAAATTGCCAGGTAAGCGACTGGTTCGCAGATGCAAGCTGCTTATTTCTACTCGTTCTCTACCACTGAAAAAAAAATTGTCAGACACTTCATCTATCGTACCTGTCAACTTTGGTATAGCATTTTTCAGTAGATGTTTTTCCTCTGAACTTAAAAATCCCAAAACATTTGACAGGAGCCGGAAAGCAATGCTCACTTCGTCAAAGACGTCTACTTGTTTTTCTTGTATGCTGATTTCCTCTTTGCACAAAAGCGCAATTGTTTTAATTCCGAAGGGACACGCTTTTGAAAGAATGTTTTTGAAGCCGTTCAAAAACTCGCAGTACATGTATTATCAGGTGTAAAAACTCTCGGCTTCGCCTGGAGTTTTTAAACCTGATAATACACTACTGCTCGTTTTTTAGGTAATGCTCCACATAAGAACGATAGCAAACTTCATTGTTCAGCGGCATTGACTTTTTCCCACATAGAATATCTTTGACTTCAAGAATAGAGGAGGAGCTGATGGTTAATAATTATATTTCATTATAAAAATAAAGAAAATCCATTTGCGTCAAATAAATTTTAGGAAATGTTCGTGCTTAACCAATCAGCATAGCACAAGACAATAGCTAATAATTTTGCTTCTTTGATGAAGTTCCCAAAATACAATATCTTTTAAAAATTGCATGTTGCGCGATTGGGTCTCAAATTACTTCAAACCTTCAAAAATTAGACAAAATGCACCTTGAACCTTAATTTTTTAGCGGTTTTTTAGTCCAGGCCAATGAGATCACCAGTTGTAACAATGAAAAAAATTGACATTTCATCGTGCATTGCCGTTCAGGGCTATCCTCCTAATGCGGATCATTACTTAAACTATACCTCAAACTCATTAATAAGTCATGACGAGAACACAAAGGAAATCACTACTGTGCAGGAGGCTTTGATATCCTGTCTTAATTTACAAAGATTCTGGCGATTTTATTCCTTCGTTTTCTCTGCATTTAACGATCAGTTTGAGAAGCTATATCAAACACTTGAAAGAGTGTTTCATCAGGTATCCAAACACCTTGAAATGGGTAAAAAAACTCGGCTGTGCCTCGTTTTTCAACTCACTTCGCGGTGTTTGTATATCTGATGAAACACTGTTTCTTGTGTTTGATATATTACACGACAAACAATTTTCGTTATGTCATTAAATTTGAGTGCTATGTAGCAAAAACATTTTTTGGGCTATACAGTGTATAAACAATAGACAAAACTCACTGTTAAATTTGACTAATAATAAACCGACAACAATTACACTAACGAGGGTCAAAACTAACCCATCACTGACTAACATCATGGCTTAACTGACCAATGACAGCAACAGCCAGAGACATTGATACCATCAACTGCAGTGGTTTATAATCCACATGACTCATGACTTCCGTTCAGGTTGTTGAAACGTCAGCTCGTGTCAACAACAACAGTTCTTTTCTGAACTTCATTAACCCGTTATTATTATTATTATTATTATTATTATTATTATTATTATTATTATTATTATTATTATAACCTTGAAATGTTTCCATGATTCTTGCCCCTGGAGTAGTGGGCCTGGTAAGGGGGTGATCAGGACCCATATTAGCTGAAATCTGAAAAACAAATGTACTGTATCACAAAAAAATTAATGCAGTTTTCTAATTTTATTTATTGCTCTATTGTTTTTTATTCAAACACAAAACTCTTCCAAACTTGCTGTAACAATATTACAACATTCAAATCTAAATAAAGCTGGGTTTGAAATTATCTAAAGAAATAACAAGTGAAATGTTTGAAGGTCTTACAACATGCATGCAGATAGTAAAAAAATTGACAGGATTTGACAGCATAACTAACATGATGCTGATACTGAACTGATCAAGGTACCTTTTTCTTGTTCTTTGCCTGTTCAGATGGTATGTCATTCTGCTTAAAAATGAAACAAACAAAACTTACAAAATAGCAGAGTAAAGTAAACAGCCAAAAATGGAGATTTTCAAAAATGGAGATTTATCGTTTGAGTGTGGATGGCAAAAATCAAAGGCCCCAATGAGGCAACTTGTGAATATGGAATGCTCTTTTTATCTCGTTGGAATGCACATTAAACAAGATTTCGGAATCAGTACGAAAAAGGTACAAAAGTTGTTAACAAAGGTTTCTTTGTTAAATTTTGTGGACTTTTGTCCGGGGGGAGGGGGTTCTTCTTTCTTCTTTATAGAAGCTATATTAGGGCATTGAGGATATGGTTGGTTAAAGTGGTTAGGACTTCAAGAAGGGTATCACATACCGTCACTAAAATTTTTGAGGAACACCCCCGGTCCTATTGTTAATTTCCCTAGGGTATTGAAATGTCATGAACTTGTCATGTCTTACGTTACGTCACCACAAAGGTATTACAGTTCTTCTTAAGTTTCAATATCTCACGTTAGGTGTCATTCTTTCAAATTTGTTTTTATGTTTATGTGTCCTAGACGTTCTACGCTGTTTGCGTTTTATGCTTTTTGTTTCCTGCGTGGATGTGTCGGAGACGTTCTACGCTCTTTGCGTCTTATGCTTTAGAAATTTCACGTTGTATCTTTGTCGGCTTTTTCAGGTTTATAGTAGAGCTGTTTTTCAACTATTTTAGAGCTATGACCTCATCGCCTGACAGATTGTTTCTTATCTGGGATTTATTGTTTCTGTGGTTTTAAACACAGATAAAATGTACACATGTTAAATAAAGAGACATTTTTTGCGCTCAACGAAGCTAAGAAATTTCACCCAAATTTTCCCTACTTTTCCCTTACATGTATTTCGCTAAAATTAAAGCTTTATGCTTTTTGTTTCCTGTGTGGATGTGTCGGAGACGTTCTACGCTCTTTGCGTCTTATGCTTTAGAAATTTCACGTTGTATCTTTGTCGGCTTTTTCAGGTTTATAGTAGAGCTGTTTTTCAACTATTTTAGAGCTATGACCTCATCGCCTGACAGATTGTTTCTTATCTGGGATTTATTGTTTCTGTGGTTTTAAACACAGATAAAATGTACACATGTTAAATAAAGAGACATTTTTTGCGCTCAACGAAGCTAAGAAATTTCACCCAAATTTTCCCTACTTTTCCCTTACATGTATTTCGCTAAAATTAAAGCTTTATGCTTTTTGTTTCCTGTGTGGATGTGTCGGAGACGTTCTACGCTCGTTGCGTCTTATGCTTTAGAAATTTCACGGTGCATCTTTGTCTGCTTTTTAAGGTTTATATTGTGTACTCAAGATGACTAACCCCGAGGAGCGATTTTTTAAGTCGCTTAGCGAATGACAACTGGAAATCTCGTGAAAAGAAAAATTGGCAGGAATGTTCTGCGATACCTTGTCTACCCAGGACGCCTAACACCGAGGAGCGATTTTTCAAGTCGCTTAGCAAATGCCAACGGGAAATCTCGTGAAAAGAGTTAGTTTTCCAACTCGCTTAAAGTTAAGCGAGTAAGCTTTTCGCGCTCGATGAAGCTAAGAAATCTCACTCTGTATCTTTGTTCGCTTTTTGAGTTTTATAGCTGACATTGTGCGCTACGAATGCGCTCGACGAAACTAAGAAATTTCACCCTGTATCTTTGTCCGCCTTTTGAGGTTTATAGCAGAGTTGTTTTTCAACTGTTTTAGAGCTATGAGGTCATCGCCTGACAGATTCTTTCTTATCTAGGATTTGTTTCTGTGGTTTTAACCACAGAGTTTTTTTTCAACTGCTTTAGAGATATGACCTCATTGCCTGACAGATTGTTTTTTATCTATGATTTAATGTTTCTGTGGTTTTAAGTACAGATAAAATGTAAAATAGAAGTCCGTTTGCTGGTGAACATTTTAAGTTCTTTTACGTACAGGTTGCAACTGAATTGATTGAAAATTCAAAAAATTGGCAGGAATGTTCTGCGATACCTTGTGTACTTGGGACGACTAACCCCAAGGAGCGATTTTTTAAGTTGCTTAGCGAGTGACAACAGGAAATCTAGTGAAAGGAAAAATTGGCACGAATGTTCTACGATACCTTCTCTACCCGGGACGACTACCCCGAGGAGCGATTTTTCAAGTCGCTTAGCGAGTGACAACAGGAAATCTCGTGAAAAGAGTTAGTTTTCCAACTCGCTTAAGCTAGTCAGCTTAATTGAATTAAACTGTTGTTAAATTTAAGCCACTAAACCAGGTAGCATAAGCGAGTTGGCAATTAATTTTATTGAATTAGAAGCAACTTGTGGTCATTTATCAGACAAGGCTGTGTTGATCGTATTATACAATGGATTTACCTTTGCGCAAAAATTATTTACGGTTTGATAATTGAGTAATTTAAATTTTGAATGGTTATAAAATGTCGAAGTGTCATGATTATGCAATAGTATGCAAGAAAGGTGAGATTTTGCCTATTCAGCTTACTAAAAATGTCTTGGTTTGATTATGCAAAGTATGGATTTGGCTTTTGTGCTATTTTGGAACAATTAATCATTGCCATTAAGGTTTGATTATGCAAAAGTATGCAAAAGACGTAATAATTTTGTTGGGGCTAAATGCAATTTAGGCTAGCTTAAACTCGAGACATTAAGCTGGGTCAGCTGTGGCGCTACTTGCGAGTATGCTTCATGCGGGGTGGCTTTGGGATAGTTAAGGGGCGGCTAGGTGTTTCGCCTCTTGCATGTGTTTGCAGCTCAGTTTGCTGATCTTTGCGGATCACAAAACCATGAGCAATCTTTGCGGATCTTTGCTCCTGTTTTTGCGCTTTAGTAGGGTACGTTTGGTTTTTTACTGTGGTGTGTTCTCGGTTTACATAATGCCTCGCTCGACAAGAAATAGCCAGGATTCGCTTCCAACAAATGATGCCACAAGTGCTGGATCTTCAACTGCGGATCAAACCCAAGGTCCGGCCGCTGTACCTCTCCGGAGGTTCTTGCTGCTATCGTTCAAGCGGTGAAAGCTTCGTTGGTGGTGGACAATGCTGCCGAAATCGCTTCGCAGAGTTCGTCAAGCGCGCAACCCAGGCGAGTGAGAATGTGTCCGTAACTACTGGAAATGGGGCATTCTGACGTCGGATCTGATCTCTCGGACGTCTGCACATCTTACTTCTGGTGTGGGTTTCTCTTCTAATCAGCCTGGCTCGGTTCCATCTTCAAGCTCAGGTATGTATCAGTTTATTGTGCCTTCTTACGTTAATACCTTTGCTGGGCCGCTGCTGTCCATTCAATTGCCGAGTAAGCTCTCAACTCCGGGATCTGGCGTTGCAGCGAGTGTGTCAAACTCTTAGCGTCGGAACACCCGGCCTCAGTTCGGTCAACGTGGCCGGATCCTCAGCCAACTCTATGGCGGTTATGCCGGCTTTTGGGTTAGTCCTGTGCTTTGTTTTGTATTTTACTGGGGTTAGGGACCTCTTGACTTATTGCTAGCTTTTCCTGTTCCTTCCCATTTTAGCCCTGTTGATGCTTCCTGCTGTGTCCTCTGTGACCCCACTTCAGGTAGATCAATTTGCTGTGGAACTTAGGGACCACCCCAATCAACGTCAAGTTTCTTTTGTTCTGGAGGGAATCAGCAAAGGGTTTACGTTGGGCTATTTCCACCCTCGGAAACTGAAGCGTGCGAAAAAGAACAAAGCTTCGGCTACTCGGCATCCAGGGGTCGTTGATTTGTATTTGGCCACTGAAGAAGCTATGGGGGGAGTCGCTGGGCCCTTCTCCTCGCCCCCCTTCCCCAATTTGCACATTAGCAGTTTTGGAGTTATCCCCAAAAAAGGGCAACCGGGCAAGTGGCGTCTAATTGTAGACCTTCTTGTAAACCGTCTTCTCCTCGGGGAGCCAGTGTTAATGATGGCATTAATGCTGACGAGTTCACTATGCAATACATTCGCCTTGATCAGGTTATCCGCATGGTTGCTCAATATGGCAGTGGGGCGTTGATGGCCAAGTTTGACGTAGAGATGGCTTACAGGAACATACCGGTTCATCCTTCGGACCGCTTCCTCTTGGGGATGAAGTGGCGAGGGAATTACTATGTGGATTTTGCCCTTCCTTTTGGCTTGCGTTCTGCTCCCTACATCTTTAACTCGGTGGCCGATATGGTTGAATGGATTTTAGTAAATCCTCATCAGGTGTCTGACTTTTTTTTTATTATTATTTTTTATTTGCAATACACAAGGTGTCTGACTTGTTGCATTACCTAGATGATTTTATTACAGCAGGTCCCCCTAATTCTGAGCAGTGTGCAAGCAATCTCGCAACACTGCTCGGGAGGTGTGTCGTCAACTGGGTCTTCCCCTTCACCCTGATAAGTGTATCGGCCCTACTTCGGTCTTAGTGGTGTTGGGTATTGAACTAGATTCCGGGTGCCAGTCAGCCCGCCTTCCTGAGGACAAGTTTCAGGCGCTCAAGGAGCTCATTCAGGCTTGGCGTTCTCGGAAATGGTGCACTTGACATCAATTGGAATCCTTGATTGGCCATTTACACCATGCTGCAAAAGTTGTCTGGCCGGGACGCACTTTCTTGCGACGCATGATTAACTTGTTGTGCTGTTTTCGTTGAGGAGACCATCCCATCCGCTTGAACAGAGAATTTCAATTTCCAGTGGTGGCAGGAGTTCCTCACTTCCTGGCATTGTGTTAGTTTCTGGCTTTTCCCAGGGATGATCCCCTCAATAGATCTGGAGGTGACATTGGATGCTGGCGGGTCACTTGGGTTTGGTGCCTATTTTAGGGGGCGACGTTTAGTGACCCCGGGGTTCCATATCAGGCTTCCCAGTCCATTGCTTACAAGGAGCTCTTTCCCGTGGTAGTGGCTGCTCATGTTTGGGGGTCCCAGTGGTCGCACAGGCATGTACTATTTCGGTCAGACAATGAGGCTGTAGTGCATATTTTAAACACCCATACTTCGAAAGTTCCTTGCCTGATGCGTCTTTTGCGGCATTTATTAATGTCAGCGGCCAGTTTTTCTTTTTCTTTTTCTGCTGAACATGTTCCGGGAGTGCAAAATAACATTGCTGATGCGCTTTCCCGCTTTCCTTGGCAGGAGTTCCGGTGTCTGGCGCCTCAAGCGGATGTCTTGCCAACTCCAATTCCGCAACAACTAGTCGACCTACTACCTCTCTTCCTTAGAAGACCGGTGCCATGGTTTCTTAGTGCAAGGCTTAGCTGCTTCCACATGCAAGTCCCATATGTACTCTTTGAAAAAATGGAATATTCAATTTTATCCCCCCCCCGTCAATCCCCCACACTGAAAAAAGACAAGACGACCCAAAAGAACATCGAACTGAAACAATTTTTTTCTAAAATCAAACAGGTGCCACCTAAAAAAATCACATAAATTGTGCCTTTCGCACTCCATCGTAATCCATGATTTAATGTGAACACCGAGGAGAGCGAGGGGGGATACTCCTGACAATTTAAGATAAGTGTGTGCCGCCAAGGTTCTCAAGCCCTGACCCTATTAAGGTGGCTGAACACAGTTTCACTGTACCTATGTGTCATTCATTGTCATTTTAAAACTACTAATGTCTGGGCGACCAAAATTGGTGAGGCATACGATTAAGCAATAAGCTATATATTTTGATATTTTTCTTGAGTTTTTAGGGTGTTGCCATGGCAACACGGTGGATTGTAAATCAGCCTGCAATATTTGGTTTCGTTTATTTTCAGAAAATCTAGTCGTTAGATTTTGCCCATCATTTGTCTCCAGTAAAACTCGTAAAAATATTCGCGTGTTAACACTGGTCTTGTGTAATTTTAACAGAGGGATCTTATATTTCTTGAGTTTTTAGGGTGTTGCCATGGCAACACGGTGGATTGTAAATCAGCCTGCAATATTTGGTTTTGTTTATTTTCAGAAAATCTAGTCGTTAGATTTTGCCCATCATTTGTCTCCAGTGAAACTGGTAAAAATATTCGCGTGTTAACACTGGTCTTGTGTAATTTTAACAGAGGGATCTTTTGTAATTTTTGGTTTAATATGTTTGCGTTTTGTAAAAATCTCCTCTGTTAGATTTCAAATTTCTGATGGCAGGTGAGTTCAGCATATTCGGAACTATTATTGTGCCAAATTTCGTGAAATTCTAATGAGTGGTTCTGTAGAAATCAGTACATTTCTGAGGAAAGTCGCTAAAATATCCAATCACAATTTTTTGGTCAACTGCGCATGCGTTGCATTTGACTGGGTTCTCGATCCAAAGACAAAAACGACCAAAAAGGCAGTGTATTTCTTCAATGGTTCTATAAATTATCTATTAATTCAACAAGCATTTTTACGAACAACAAATTGTTTGATTTTAAGATGAAAAACAACACTTTCACGATCCATGCTGAGCAAAATAAAATGATCGCTGAATAGGCTCCACGTTTGTTTTTCTCAAAACTCTGCATGTGCTGACTCACGTAAGCAGCTGAAATTGAAGAGCGCGTGCTAACTGTGTTCAGCCACCTTAAGAGTAGAAAATCAACGTTTGATATCCTTTTTAACTCCCAATTCAGGCGTACACCACAGTTTTGGAATATCTAAGCATCACAAAACGAAAACTACCAAAAAGGATACCCTATTTAAGGACTGAGCACCTCAAAAACCCTACCTTATCGGGCGGCACATACCTATATAGTGTACATAACGAACTCCCCCCTCCCCCGGGATATGACCGCAAGGCTGCAGTTACCAAAACTTACGACATTCTGTTCTAAATCACGGCAAAACGATTCTATAAAGATACAAGTCTTGTGCGATAATCACCACGGACTTAATTCTGTCTTAAATTATGTTGACTTGTTTCTCTGAATTACATTTACCTCCATTGTCACACATGGCGTTATTGCGTCCGGTTTGAAATATTTGAATCTCTACCATCATAGCTGTTTGGTAATTCTTACATTTGCAAGTCGTCACTATTGTATACTCTTTAAGCACGACTGAAGACTTTGCAAATCCAACAAAAATTGTCTACCGATGTACGAACTACCCATTTCATTCACAGTCGAAGACGAACAGTCGAAAGCCATTTTCACAGAATATTCTCTGGCATCATATCGCAGCGCCACGTGCATTTTTAAAACAACGAAGCTGTCAAATTTTATGGTTAAAACCGCTCTGATGACATATCTGATCCACAACTCAAATGAAAATGACATTGTGTACCCCAGGGAGAAACTCCCATATAAAAATGGCTTCTCATACCTTTCAGTGTCTATTGAAATCAAGGCACTCTCGACTCTCGAGTCTTCACAATTAACCAAACTCAACTTCACGAAAACAAACATATACATGACATGACAACAAATACCTTTCAGAAACCCATAACCAACGAACAATACAAATTATTGACACTAACAGAAATATACAAACCAAAACTCGTAAAAACGATACAACTTTTGCCCCTTTCCGTTTGCCCTTTAATATAAATGTATCCTAACTGCAAAACCACAGAACGGAGTCTCTATAAGCCTAAAAGTTCACTACCTCAATGCCACACGTGACTGACAAAGTCAAATGGCGCGCTTGACTAAACGCACCCCAAAATACCACTCCTCCAAACCACGAACCTATTCCCACACCACTAATAGAATATTTCATATAACTGTCCACGTGATTCCTAATATCACTATAAACTAATATGACTCTAAAGACTTCTTATATCATCACATACCATGAAACTTCACCTTCAAAGCCATTCATTTAATAAAATTTACAAAAACTGTTTATTAAAAGTTTGATAGCAAATCTTAGTACAATATCTATTAACAAATAACAATTCACTTTCAAAAAACACGCCTTTTCCAATTCTACATTACTTTAGCTAATTGCATATTCACTGCCTTTCTAAATTGAAAACTTGCCACTACAAATTGACGGCGAGGCCCACGAGAGGGTGACGGACCTACGAAAAGTGAGCGACGAAATCTCAACGGCCAGTGACGAAGTCACGAAACCACTTGTTTCATCTGCACGAAATCCAATTTAATTTGCATATTGTTGACACGAAAATATGGGTGTGGCATAATGGTGCAAGCATAAACAGTTCTCAAATGACTGGATACAGTCCTCTACTCTGAATTCAACAATGAATTCACAGCTTTTTTTTCTTTCAAAAATATAACACGCCTTTTCTAAATCTTCTCGTTTCTTTCATCTTAAAAAAAATCTCTAGCTGTGATACTGACAACAAAAAATTACGCTTTCCACAGCCGTTTAGATCATTAGTTACACCGCCAACGGATGTATTGAGGACGTATTGAGCCCAAAATCCTTAATGGTCACCTCTCTTACCCATGGGAGCAAGAAAACAAGGAGGGGAGACTGAGGGATGAAATGCACGAGGAGAGGAATCGGTATGGTGAAACAGTTGAACAAGAAACTTGCAAGACATCGGAAGGAGTCTCATCTCAGAAACGGAAAAACCACGCTCCCCTCCAAGCTCCCCCCCCCCAAGGACACAATAAACGATCTGAGTTTCAGTTTTTACAAGGTTGGTTTTGATAAAGGGTGAAATAGAACTTTGAAGAACTCAAGCTCGAAAGCAATTCATTGGAATTGTCTGCAACTCAGCCTGCTATACAAATGGCATTTTTCTTTTCAGAGAGAAAAATAACGTCTCGTGATATACGTGAGAGGTGAGGGTAAGAAGACGTATTGAGGAACTTTTGTACTTTTACTTCCTGTTCCATTAAAAATCAATTACCAAGTGCACATTATCACAGAATCACTCTCCCACACTTTACTCTGCCCCTTCAGCATCCGTAATTACAGAGATTAAAACAAGCAATCTTTAAAATGAAAAATAAAACTCAGCTCACTAAAATTCACAAAGTAATGATTATTCGTCCAATTTTTTTCTTATAAAAGATAACACGCCTAACACAAATCCTGCTCGTCGCTAAAAGCATTTTAACCCAGCTTGACGCAATGAAAGCACCAGCACCTAATACCTTTAACTATCAACATTCTTCTTTTTTTATTAACCTCACGTTTTAACGCATTAACGAGATGGCTTTAAGAGCCCTTTGATTATACTTAGTGGATGTCGGACCACGAGTCACAGCGTGGAGTGCAAGGCACAAAAGGGAAGGGAAAAAATAAGTGCCTGCAGACACACCATTGTTCTGCTATTTCGCCCTCCACACTCGTTCAAAAACTGAAAGATAAGTATCAGACACAACAAAACAGCAGCTATTTTAAATCATACTGGAGATTCAAATAACTCATGCTGGATGCCATGACGGAGGTTCCTAGCTCTGAGACACAACTAATAAACACATAATAAACTCTAAGAAACTGAAAACAATTGGAAGAACAGAGAAAACTAATCACAAATCATATAATGTAAACACACAGAAGGATTGTGTAATCTTGTACTGGTCAAAGCTACACAAAGAACATCGTTTCCTACACATGTATTGCAAAATGCATCTCACAACAACGACCATTCCTCTTGGCTGTGCAGTTTACAAATAAGCATATTCAGTTTACAAATAATTATGGGTGTGGGTTCCCTATGATTGGTCTAATCTTTTTGTTGTTTCACAGAACAGTCAAAGAATTGACGAGTAAACAAATTTAAAACATTGTCACCCAGTTGTATCAAGCTAACGCATGTTTGTTTGTTTTTTTAAATTCAGCATTTCAAACCAAAAGTTGGTTCATGTTATGCCCCGAGACCAATCACTTTCTTGCAGGCTACACATTTAAAAAACATTTATTTGCTGTAGCGTTTACCTTAGTCTTGAAAAATCCACTTGAAGTCTACGTAAGTTCCATAAGTTCCATGAGTTTGAAGTCAAAGAATTGAAGAATTAACAGATTTAAAATGAAGAAAACATCTTTGTGACAAATATGCTCCAGATCATATCCACTCTCATGTAACATGAGTTGTATGACATCCGCTCATGTGTACACTCTGTTATGTTCAACTCTCATGTAACATGAGTTACATGTATAACATCCTCTCGTGTACGTTGCAGCTACAGAATCGCCTATTCCCAGCTTGAGGAAATTAACACCACTTTATGCCAGCAGAAAATGGCATCAATAAGTGAAATCCCATTGCCAGACAACATCCAGCCTCATGTTACTACCACTTTGGCATGGGATGTTAGACACTGCAAACCTGCCCATTTACAATGCAGGAGACTGTTCAGGTCCCACACCAAGGAGCATTACAGAATGCTTGTGGATGGACCTATTTGTTAAACATTTCTGTATGCCAAGAAGTGGAAGTCTGTCAAGACAATGTTGGGTATCTTCCCACGGTCGACACATTTGCTACCAACATGAAGTTTTGGTGCACTTGCTGAAGATCAAGGAAGTCCTAGAACTGAAGAGCATTACTGGTAGTGATTGTCTTTGATCAGGTTCTCTATTCCAAGGAAATGATTGTTTCAAAGCAACCTGATAAGTTTGTTAATACTGTATTGAGAATGGGTGCATTCCACATGATCTGCACTGTTATCCATAATTGGAACGCCATTCAAAGATCGCACTTTATGACACATACATGGACCATTTCCGTGAAAGCAATGTAAAACTGCCTAGCCTCTGAATGTGTTTTGCGATATCATAGACATTGTTATATTTGCTGAGAACATCAAGAGAGGGAGACTGAGAGCTACATCTATCACAATTAGACAAGTGATTCCTAGGTGCTCTGCATATGATAAACTGAACTATGCTCAGTACTCAGTGTGTTTATCTCTGGGACGTCTTATCTCAAAGAAGACCACCAAGAGCCTTGGGAATATCTCAAGTCTGGAGGATTCTCAGTCAAAATAGTGACGAAAATCCCTTTGGACAAATTCCCATTGACCAAACATGCGAAGATACTGTCAATAAAGACACTGATGGCAAGAGGCACCAAAGGGTTCAAGGTCACTGAATACCGCAGTGTGTTCTTGAACGACATGCTACAGTAGGCGACAAAAATAGTTGACACACTGTATAACAAATGGTTTCCGTGCCATATTTATCACTATCTTTCCATTCACTACACTATGCCGCATTAACCCCCGTTCCCCCATCCAATGTTGTAGGATTGTAGCGACAGACCTGACTAAATGATACACAACATTGTCTGGGGGGGTGGGGGTTGGGGATAAGGGGGTGGGGCTGAAATGCCTCTAACGACTAGATTTTCTGAAAATAAACGAAACCAAATATTGCAGGCTGATTTACAATCCACCATGTTGCCATGGCAACACCCTAAAAACTCAAGAAAAATATCAAAATATATAGCTTGTTGCTTAATCATATGCCTCACCAATTTTGGTCGCCCAGACATTAGTAGTTTTAAAATGACAATGAAATGGCTGAAATGCCTCTCGTCCCAAAGAAAATGGGGTTCAAAATGACAATGTGTCAACAATATTGTCGCCTATTGTCTGAAGTACGAAATGTGCTATTTCTTACCAAAAGTGCGAGGAAATTAATCGGTTATTACAAATATTAGTCTACACTGTCCGATGTTTTGCTTCATGCGAACGGCGTTAATAGCTGATTAATTACATTCTAATTACAGCCGTTTATCGAATTTTCTGATGTTATAATAGTCTGAAGGAAATCGTGGATGAATTATACATACTTTGAAGGTCTTCAGATAATCAGATTTTAAAAAGACTGAAAAAAGGACAATGTAACAATGTCCACCACAAGAATGAGTGACCAGGCCGGCCAAGAAAGTTGAGTCACTGTGTACAGCGGCCATTCCTTCGACAGATTTGCTCTTTAAGGAAAAAAGAAGGGAATTTTACCGTAAAGCGGATAATGGAAGTGGCCGGCTTAAAAATGTACCATGTTTCTTGCAGAACAGTACGACGCTGTAACGCAAGCATGACACGTGTGCATGACATATCAAATTACTATCACTTGATGTGGCATTTACAAGAAATTCTTTCTCATTTCTCGTATAATTCATGTATCAAACCCTAATTTAGAACATGAAATATGTTCACTCATTCATTCTGTACTGAAATCAGCCTTTAAAAAGGGAAATATGTGTCTGTCTTGAAATTCCATGATTTACCACGATTAACCACGATTTACCATAGGTAAACAAAGAACATTACTAAGCCGTTTTTATCTCGTTAATGCGCATGCGCATTAAATGAGATTTCGGAATCAGTCACGAAAAAAGGGACAAAAGTTGTTAATGGAAATGAATATCCTGAAATTCACTATACACCATCAACAGATATAACAAGAGTATATAGAGATGTTTTGAAATAATTATGTTCATGAAAACAATGATTTTCAGGGTGGAACATTGCTTAACAGAAGTAATTTCACCACTATATTTCCATTCCTGTATTTTAACTTAACTAAAAAAATGGATACCGGTATCAAAGATGGAACTACAAAGCTTACTTTCAAATACGAGTTGAGTGGAACAACAGCAACAGCATATAGTGTATATGCTTTAACACTTTATGAACAAGAAGTAAAATTACAACAGAAGGATGGTAAATTGTTACTTCGATCTTAAATCAAATACAAATTATTAGATTTTAAATTTCAATTCTTTAGTTACATATGTTTTATAATCCAAAAAATTATATAACATATTATATACAAGAAATGACTAGTTATTATTCTCATGGTGTAAGTCTATCAGATGAACAAAGACAAAAATTAGCAAGAGCTTACCAAAATAATTCTGCCATTACTATCAGATTGAATAAAAATGAATTAACTGGTAATGATGAACTCATGCTTAACAGAACATAACTGAATAGAATCAAAAAAGCTATGAATAATGGTACCGGCATTGATATAAAAATAAGTAAAACACAGATAAGAAAAGCTGTAAACCATGGTGGTAGTCTATGGTCATCATTGATTTCACTTGGAACTAAATTGCCTTATGCTACAAAAGCAGCAACAAAAGCGGTTCCTGCACTTGCTACAGGAGCATTATCTGCATTAGGATCATTGGGAATTGATAAAATTTTTGGAAAAGGACAAACAGGCGGTTTTCTGATACCACAAGACAAAATAGATTAAGTTGATAGCACATAAAAACCTTTTAACTAAAAAACAGAAACAACAAATATTAAATTCTCTTCAAACTGGTGGACAGATAATTATTAAACATACAAAAACACAAGGTGGTTTGCTAGGTTCATTATTGGCTTCTATTGGAATTCCATAAGCTATTGAATTAGTATCCAAATTATTTGGTAAAGGATTACAGGTTGATAGACAACGATCTAAAAGGTCATTTCCTGTTTATGTTCCTCCTCCACCAAAATCAAAAGGTGGACTAATTAATCCATATATGCTTCAACCACCACCTTTTTTCGGAACATGGAAACAAATGAAAAATCCAATTAACTTGGGACTACCAAAGAAAAAAAAGCAAACAAAAAACACAAAGGGAAAAGAGGCAAGGGACTACTATTGGGACCAAATTCACGATTCAGCTCAATCCCACTAATCGGAACAATCTTGTAAAATTCATAAATAAACCATTATCAAACCATGATTTAATGAAATGGATAAAGAAACTCAAGATTAGGCATTTCCGGGGTATTTATAGTAGAGATAATTTACCACACAAAATATTTAAAAAAGAATGTAGAATCATCAATCTGGATTCTTCAATTGGACCTGGTAGTCATTGGGTTTGTTATAGAAATATTGATACATATTGCGAATACTTTGACCCATTTGGTTTAATAATGCCAAAAGAGATTCAGTTTTATTTATCAACAAGTGGAAAACAAATAGTATACTCAGGCGATGAAATACAAGAACGAGATTCTGTTTTATGTGGTTATTGGTGTTTGTATTATTTATATGAAAGACAAAAAGGAAAAAGTATTTTAAATTTTATACACAATGCTAAATTCAATTTCACAGATCAAAGTGTTAATCACAAGTTCATTATAAACTATTTTAATAATATATAATCTATTTATATAGAGGGGGACATTGGGGTGTAGCCCATACCGCAATACCGCAGCATAAAATCAAAAATACCGCAATACCGCAAGGAAAATCAACAAAATACCGATACCGCAGGTATGGATATCAGGTAGGTACAAATATTTTTGGAGGGATGTAGGATAAGCGATCTAGTTACGGTCAATTGCGCGTTTTACTTAGTCATAGTAAGATTTACCTCGTAGAAGGAACTAAAGCTTTCGCAGCAAATGACCATGTGACACTCGTAACAGTTCCAGGTTGCATACCGAAAATGTTAATTGCTCTCTCCAATTATATCCCTTTGTCCTCTAACACTCCGAATGTGTGGTTCCAGAAAATATCCATACCCCCTACACGGATGATCTTTCAATTTAGACCACCCCAACCCACTCAACTTTTCTTTTTACCTTTTTCAAATTCACAACTGTCATGCTTTAAAAAAACGTTCACTTGGTTTACACACAACATTTGTGACCTCTCACGGAAAACGATACTGACGGCTATCCGTTCGAGCTGTTCAAGCCGTTCACTTGCCGTTCATCAGCCGTTCACGAATGGCAGGAGGCAGTTCGAACGGCTGTGATTTCGTGATTAGCCGTTCAAAAGATTTATTCAGCGGTTCGAACGGCTGCTGCTAGCGTTAAAAAAACTAAAGCTGTTCGAACGGCTAGGGCTATCTGTTCGGAAAAATATTCAGCCATTCGAACGGCTAATGGTTAACCTATTCCCCGGAATCTTGAGCGTGAAATCCTAAAAGCCGGAATGAATCAAAACATGAAAAATAAACAAATATCTGTTTCATACCCATTTAATTTTTCGTACATGACATCGCGTGGTGCAGTTTTCCGATTCCTTACTTTACCTTTTAACGCCAAAATTTTGACTATAGTGTGACCTGATTGTATAACGCAAGCTGTGGTCTAAAACTGAGTATAGTGTGACACATCGCGCTTTGTTGTCAAGCACATTCACAGGCTTAGCCAATCTATAAACAGGATAGATGAGAGTGAAATCGCGGCGGCACAAGCGACCGGTTGAAACGAAGTAGTCACGATAATTTTTAAATTTGTCACATTCCGTCATCAGTTTATGACACTATTGTTATTTCATAATACTATTTGGGGAATGACAGCAAAGGTCAGCAAATCATCAGCCTGTCAAATACTGAAATACCGCGCAAAAAAACGTGTTTCACCGAATACCGCAGTCCGAAATAATCAAATACCGCATACCGCAGTCTCAGACAATACCGAAATACCGTGTTCAAAAATAAAATTTACTGAAATACCGCAAGAAAAATGGACCAATACCGCGATACCGTGAACCCCAATGTCCCCCTCTATATATAAATGACTAAATCATACTGTGTAAAAGAAAAACGAGTCACTGAGTGTGTACCAGGTTCAGAACATATTACTCAAGCCAAAAATGGAAGGTTTATGATGAAATGTAAATGTCATTCATGTGGTATAACAAAACCCAAATTCATTTCAAATAAAAATTTAAACTGCATCAGCCCTCTCTTGGAGAGGGCATTGGAGAATTGGCATTAGAAGGCATGACTCATGCTATTCCTTGGTTAGGTAAAAAAGCTGTTGAAATGGGTCGTTACTATGGATCAGAAGCATTGAGAAATCCTAAACTGCAGAAAAAAGCATTGGATTTTGCACTGGAAAAATCAAACCCATTTTTACAAAAGACGACTTCAGACTTGTTAAATCAATTATCAACTAACGTTAGACCAAATAAAAAATATACTACAGATAGAAAAGATCTTGATGGAAGTGGTATAGATGTTCATAAAATTATAGGTTTATTACCATGGCCCAAAAAAGGATTCACTCCTGGTCAATATAAATATGGGGCCATATAATCCAATTAAAATATAATCCTGAAACTGGTGAAGTTTTAGAATGGTATGATAAACCTTACAGAATTTGGCTGCTCACAAACCAATCACTGTTTTATGACAGTTACTAGCTAAACAAGAGGCTCCAAGCAGCCTACACTTATGCGCATGCGTAAGAAATGTTTGAAACATGATATATGCGTGCATATATTTGCATGCAAAATCGGAACACCAAAAAAAAAGGTAAAATAAGAAAAACGGAGGCCATTTTATAACTCATGCGGCTACGCACATGAGTAATAAGTAGTAATAAGTAATAAGTAATAAGTAGTAGATAAAATATGATAAAATATGAGCAGGAGATCTGTATGGGCATTTACAATGGTGAGCCAAAGGCGAGCCATTGTAAACGCCCATACAGATCGGACGCGAATATTTTATCGTACTTATGAAATGAAACAATGTGTAGAGATCTGTATGAAAAGTTAATGAATACTAATTAGCTGAGAAGGTGTCTGTATCAAAAGTTAATTCTACTGTTTAATAATTCAACTCAGTTGATTTGTATTGGGGTTTACAGAGGTGTACATGTGACTCAAATACCACCTATTGATTTGTCATAACTGTTATGAATTATTAATGAATTTTGTGATAAATACATGGATGAAACTAGGGTGAGACAAGGAGCACTATACAAGATCAAATGCTGTGACTACAGGCCACTTACATTAGTGTGACTGGCAGAAATATGAACATATGACCGACTGAATACAAAGAGGGAACAAAACAATGGTCACATCAACAATCACATTGCTGAATACCAATTACAAACTGACCAAAAACTGACTGGGACTCTGCCAACTGTGTTAGCTACAGTAGTGACTAATACAAACGACTAACTGTAGAAAGAGGATTAACCAACTTAAAATGAGCACCACTGAACCGATGCCAACAGCTACCTGCAGCTTGCAAATGCCTTATCAATGACATTAACAGAACCGACAAACAATAGACTAATAATGAAAATTGTTTGCCGCGAGTGATAAAAAAAAACTGTATCAGAAACAGTCAAGACATAAACGAGGTGGCTGTATTTGACTGTTTTTGATACAGTTTTTTAATACTCTTTTCAAAAACTCATTAATAATTCATGAGCATATCAGCCAATCACATGACGCACATCGTTCATGTGTATGAACCTTTATACCTGGTAATCTACGGTCATTATGAAAATCCTGGTGGTGGCTTTGATTTCAGTCACAGGGGAGTGCGGGGCTGGATGGGCAAACAATGCAATTATCGCTGAATTTTTAATGAGAATGATTTTAAAATGACCACCGTGATATTTATATAAAGATCACATGCAATCTTTATATAAAGAATACTAATATGGGTAGTAATTGTTCAAAATTCTTAGTGCAACAAATGGTGACTTTAATATTTTTGTTCAGTACTTTTTTTACGAAATCTGGTCTTTCGCCATTCTATTTGGAATCTTCTCAACAAAATAAACAACCAACAGTTTAACAAGTGAGCCGTTATTTGAATGACACCAGCACCCTCGCCCTGTAAATTGCCAGGTAAGCGACTGGTTCGCAGATGCAAGCTGCTTATTTCTACTCGTTCTCTACCACTGAAAAAAAAATTGTCAGACACTTCATCTATCGTACCTGTCAACTTTGGTATAGCATTTTTCAGTAGATGTTTTTCCTCTGAACTTAAAAATCCCAAAACATTTGACAGGAGCCGGAAAGCAATGCTCACTTCGTCAAAGACGTCTACTTGTTTTTCTTGTATGCTGATTTCCTCTTTGCACAAAAGCGCAATTGTTTTAATTCCGAAGGGACACGCTTTTGAAAGAATGTTTTTGAAGCCGTTCAAAAACTCGCAGTACATGTATTATCAGGTGTAAAAACTCTCGGCTTCGCCTGGAGTTTTTAAACCTGATAATACACTACTGCTCGTTTTTTAGGTAATGCTCCACATAAGAACGATAGCAAACTTCATTGTTCAGCGGCATTGACTTTTTCCCACATAGAATATCTTTGACTTCAAGAATAGAGGAGGAGCTGATGGTTAATAATTATATTTCATTATAAAAATAAAGAAAATCCATTTGCGTCAAATAAATTTTAGGAAATGTTCGTGCTTAACCAATCAGCATAGCACAAGACAATAGCTAATAATTTTGCTTCTTTGATGAAGTTCCCAAAATACAATATCTTTTAAAAATTGCATGTTGCGCGATTGGGTCTCAAATTACTTCAAACCTTCAAAAATTAGACAAAATGCACCTTGAACCTTAATTTTTTAGCGGTTTTTTAGTCCAGGCCAATGAGATCACCAGTTGTAACAATGAAAAAAATTGACATTTCATCGTGCATTGCCGTTCAGGGCTATCCTCCTAATGCGGATCATTACTTAAACTATACCTCAAACTCATTAATAAGTCATGACGAGAACACAAAGGAAATCACTACTGTGCAGGAGGCTTTGATATCCTGTCTTAATTTACAAAGATTCTGGCGATTTTATTCCTTCGTTTTCTCTGCATTTAACGATCAGTTTGAGAAGCTATATCAAACACTTGAAAGAGTGTTTCATCAGGTATCCAAACACCTTGAAATGGGTAAAAAAACTCGGCTGTGCCTCGTTTTTCAACTCACTTCGCGGTGTTTGTATATCTGATGAAACACTGTTTCTTGTGTTTGATATATTACACGACAAACAATTTTCGTTATGTCATTAAATTTGAGTGCTATGTAGCAAAAACATTTTTTGGGCTATACAGTGTATAAACAATAGACAAAACTCACTGTTAAATTTGACTAATAATAAACCGACAACAATTACACTAACGAGGGTCAAAACTAACCCATCACTGACTAACATCATGGCTTAACTGACCAATGACAGCAACAGCCAGAGACATTGATACCATCAACTGCAGTGGTTTATAATCCACATGACTCATGACTTCCGTTCAGGTTGTTGAAACGTCAGCTCGTGTCAACAACAACAGTTCTTTTCTGAACTTCATTAACCCGTTATTATTATTATTATTATTATTATTATTATTATTATTATTATTATTATTATTATTATAACCTTGAAATGTTTCCATGATTCTTGCCCCTGGAGTAGTGGGCCTGGTAAGGGGGTGATCAGGACCCATATTAGCTGAAATCTGAAAAAAAAATGTACTGTATCACAAAAAAATTAATGCAGTTTTCTAATTTTATTTATTGCTCTATTGTTTTTTATTCAAACACAAAACTCTTCCAAACTTGCTGTAACAATATTACAACATTCAAATCTAAATAAAGCTGGGTTTGAAATTATCTAAAGAAATAACAAGTGAAATGTTTGAAGGTCTTACAACATGCATGCAGATAGTAAAAAAATTGACAGGATTTGACAGCATAACTAACATGATGCTGATACTGAACTGATCAAGGTACCTTTTTCTTGTTCTTTGCCTGTTCAGATGGTATGTCATTCTGCTTAAAAATGAAACAAACAAAACTTACAAAATAGCAGAGTAAAGTAAACAGCCAAAAATGGAGATTTTCAAAAATGGAGATTTATCGTTTGAGTGTGGATGGCAAAAATCAAAGGCCCCAATGAGGCAACTTGTGAATATGGAATGCTCTTTTTATCTCGTTGGAATGCACATTAAACAAGATTTCGGAATCAGTACGAAAAAGGTACAAAAGTTGTTAACAAAGGTTTCTTTGTTAAATTTTGTGGACTTTTGTCCGGGGGGAGGGGGTTCTTCTTTCTTCTTTATAGAAGCTATATTAGGGCATTGAGGATATGGTTGGTTAAAGTGGTTAGGACTTCAAGAAGGGTATCACATACCGTCACTAAAATTTTTGAGGAACACCCCCGGTCCTATTGTTAATTTCCCTAGGGTATTGAAATGTCATGAACTTGTCATGTCTTACGTTACGTCACCACAAAGGTATTACAGTTCTTCTTAAGTTTCAATATCTCACGTTAGGTGTCATTCTTTCAAATTTGTTTTTATGTTTATGTGTCCTAGACGTTCTACGCTGTTTGCGTTTTATGCTTTTTGTTTCCTGCGTGGATGTGTCGGAGACGTTCTACGCTCTTTGCGTCTTATGCTTTAGAAATTTCACGTTGTATCTTTGTCGGCTTTTTCAGGTTTATAGTAGAGCTGTTTTTCAACTATTTTAGAGCTATGACCTCATCGCCTGACAGATTGTTTCTTATCTGGGATTTATTGTTTCTGTGGTTTTAAACACAGATAAAATGTACACATGTTAAATAAAGAGACATTTTTTGCGCTCAACGAAGCTAAGAAATTTCACCCAAATTTTCCCTACTTTTCCCTTACATGTATTTCGCTAAAATTAAAGCTTTATGCTTTTTGTTTCCTGTGTGGATGTGTCGGAGACGTTCTACGCTCTTTGCGTCTTATGCTTTAGAAATTTCACGTTGTATCTTTGTCGGCTTTTTCAGGTTTATAGTAGAGCTGTTTTTCAACTATTTTAGAGCTATGACCTCATCGCCTGACAGATTGTTTCTTATCTGGGATTTATTGTTTCTGTGGTTTTAAACACAGATAAAATGTACACATGTTAAATAAAGAGACATTTTTTGCGCTCAACGAAGCTAAGAAATTTCACCCAAATTTTCCCTACTTTTCCCTTACATGTATTTCGCTAAAATTAAAGCTTTATGCTTTTTGTTTCCTGTGTGGATGTGTCGGAGACGTTCTACGCTCGTTGCGTCTTATGCTTTAGAAATTTCACGGTGCATCTTTGTCTGCTTTTTAAGGTTTATATTGTGTACTCAAGATGACTAACCCCGAGGAGCGATTTTTTAAGTCGCTTAGCGAATGACAACTGGAAATCTCGTGAAAAGAAAAATTGGCAGGAATGTTCTGCGATACCTTGTCTACCCAGGACGCCTAACACCGAGGAGCGATTTTTCAAGTCGCTTAGCAAATGCCAACGGGAAATCTCGTGAAAAGAGTTAGTTTTCCAACTCGCTTAAAGTTAAGCGAGTAAGCTTTTCGCGCTCGATGAAGCTAAGAAATCTCACTCTGTATCTTTGTTCGCTTTTTGAGTTTTATAGCTGACATTGTGCGCTACGAATGCGCTCGACGAAACTAAGAAATTTCACCCTGTATCTTTGTCCGCCTTTTGAGGTTTATAGCAGAGTTGTTTTTCAACTGTTTTAGAGCTATGAGGTCATCGCCTGACAGATTCTTTCTTATCTAGGATTTGTTTCTGTGGTTTTAACCACAGAGTTTTTTTTCAACTGCTTTAGAGATATGACCTCATTGCCTGACAGATTGTTTTTTATCTATGATTTAATGTTTCTGTGGTTTTAAGTACAGATAAAATGTAAAATAGAAGTCCGTTTGCTGGTGAACATTTTAAGTTCTTTTACGTACAGGTTGCAACTGAATTGATTGAAAATTCAAAAAATTGGCAGGAATGTTCTGCGATACCTTGTGTACTTGGGACGACTAACCCCAAGGAGCGATTTTTTAAGTTGCTTAGCGAGTGACAACAGGAAATCTAGTGAAAGGAAAAATTGGCACGAATGTTCTACGATACCTTCTCTACCCGGGACGACTACCCCGAGGAGCGATTTTTCAAGTCGCTTAGCGAGTGACAACAGGAAATCTCGTGAAAAGAGTTAGTTTTCCAACTCGCTTAAGCTAGTCAGCTTAATTGAATTAAACTGTTGTTAAATTTAAGCCACTAAACCAGGTAGCATAAGCGAGTTGGCAATTAATTTTATTGAATTAGAAGCAACTTGTGGTCATTTATCAGACAAGGCTGTGTTGATCGTATTATACAATGGATTTACCTTTGCGCAAAAATTATTTACGGTTTGATAATTGAGTAATTTAAATTTTGAATGGTTATAAAATGTCGAAGTGTCATGATTATGCAATAGTATGCAAGAAAGGTGAGATTTTGCCTATTCAGCTTACTAAAAATGTCTTGGTTTGATTATGCAAAGTATGGATTTGGCTTTTGTGCTATTTTGGAACAATTAATCATTGCCATTAAGGTTTGATTATGCAAAAGTATGCAAAAGACGTAATAATTTTGTTGGGGCTAAATGCAATTTAGGCTAGCTTAAACTCGAGACATTAAGCTGGGTCAGCTGTGGCGCTACTTGCGAGTATGCTTCATGCGGGGTGGCTTTGGGATAGTTAAGGGGCGGCTAGGTGTTTCGCCTCTTGCATGTGTTTGCAGCTCAGTTTGCTGATCTTTGCGGATCACAAAACCATGAGCAATCTTTGCGGATCTTTGCTCCTGTTTTTGCGCTTTAGTAGGGTACGTTTGGTTTTTTACTGTGGTGTGTTCTCGGTTTACATAATGCCTCGCTCGACAAGAAATAGCCAGGATTCGCTTCCAACAAATGATGCCACAAGTGCTGGATCTTCAACTGCGGATCAAACCCAAGGTCCGGCCGCTGTACCTCTCCGGAGGTTCTTGCTGCTATCGTTCAAGCGGTGAAAGCTTCGTTGGTGGTGGACAATGCTGCCGAAATCGCTTCGCAGAGTTCGTCAAGCGCGCAACCCAGGCGAGTGAGAATGTGTCCGTAACTACTGGAAATGGGGCATTCTGACGTCGGATCTGATCTCTCGGACGTCTGCACATCTTACTTCTGGTGTGGGTTTCTCTTCTAATCAGCCTGGCTCGGTTCCATCTTCAAGCTCAGGTATGTATCAGTTTATTGTGCCTTCTTACGTTAATACCTTTGCTGGGCCGCTGCTGTCCATTCAATTGCCGAGTAAGCTCTCAACTCCGGGATCTGGCGTTGCAGCGAGTGTGTCAAACTCTTAGCGTCGGAACACCCGGCCTCAGTTCGGTCAACGTGGCCGGATCCTCAGCCAACTCTATGGCGGTTATGCCGGCTTTTGGGTTAGTCCTGTGCTTTGTTTTGTATTTTACTGGGGTTAGGGACCTCTTGACTTATTGCTAGCTTTTCCTGTTCCTT
The DNA here is from genome assembly GCA_022457155.1 of Cladopsammia gracilis. NCBI lineage: Eukaryota > Metazoa > Cnidaria > Anthozoa > Scleractinia > Dendrophylliidae > Cladopsammia > Cladopsammia gracilis. The sequence goes on along the minus strand of JAJGOT010000308.1, from coordinate 619,896 downwards.
CCCATTTTAGCCCTGTTGATGCTTCCTGCTGTGTCCTCTGTGACCCCACTTCAGGTAGATCAATTTGCTGTGGAACTTAGGGACCACCCCAATCAACGTCAAGTTTCTTTTGTTCTGGAGGGAATCAGCAAAGGGTTTACGTTGGGCTATTTCCACCCTCGGAAACTGAAGCGTGCGAAAAAGAACAAAGCTTCGGCTACTCGGCATCCAGGGGTCGTTGATTTGTATTTGGCCACTGAAGAAGCTATGGGGGGAGTCGCTGGGCCCTTCTCCTCGCCCCCCTTCCCCAATTTGCACATTAGCAGTTTTGGAGTTATCCCCAAAAAAGGGCAACCGGGCAAGTGGCGTCTAATTGTAGACCTTCTTGTAAACCGTCTTCTCCTCGGGGAGCCAGTGTTAATGATGGCATTAATGCTGACGAGTTCACTATGCAATACATTCGCCTTGATCAGGTTATCCGCATGGTTGCTCAATATGGCAGTGGGGCGTTGATGGCCAAGTTTGACGTAGAGATGGCTTACAGGAACATACCGGTTCATCCTTCGGACCGCTTCCTCTTGGGGATGAAGTGGCGAGGGAATTACTATGTGGATTTTGCCCTTCCTTTTGGCTTGCGTTCTGCTCCCTACATCTTTAACTCGGTGGCCGATATGGTTGAATGGATTTTAGTAAATCCTCATCAGGTGTCTGACTTTTTTTTTATTATTATTTTTTATTTGCAATACACAAGGTGTCTGACTTGTTGCATTACCTAGATGATTTTATTACAGCAGGTCCCCCTAATTCTGAGCAGTGTGCAAGCAATCTCGCAACACTGCTCGGGAGGTGTGTCGTCAACTGGGTCTTCCCCTTCACCCTGATAAGTGTATCGGCCCTACTTCGGTCTTAGTGGTGTTGGGTATTGAACTAGATTCCGGGTGCCAGTCAGCCCGCCTTCCTGAGGACAAGTTTCAGGCGCTCAAGGAGCTCATTCAGGCTTGGCGTTCTCGGAAATGGTGCACTTGACATCAATTGGAATCCTTGATTGGCCATTTACACCATGCTGCAAAAGTTGTCTGGCCGGGACGCACTTTCTTGCGACGCATGATTAACTTGTTGTGCTGTTTTCGTTGAGGAGACCATCCCATCCGCTTGAACAGAGAATTTCAATTTCCAGTGGTGGCAGGAGTTCCTCACTTCCTGGCATTGTGTTAGTTTCTGGCTTTTCCCAGGGATGATCCCCTCAATAGATGTGGAGGTGACATTGGATGCTGGCGGGTCACTTGGGTTTGGTGCCTATTTTAGGGGGCGACGTTTAGTGACCCCGGGGTTCCATATCAGGCTTCCCAGTCCATTGCTTACAAGGAGCTCTTTCCCGTGGTAGTGGCTGCTCATGTTTGGGGGTCCCAGTGGTCGCACAGGCATGTACTATTTCGGTCAGACAATGAGGCTGTAGTGCATATTTTAAACACCCATACTTCGAAAGTTCCTTGCCTGATGCGTCTTTTGCGGCATTTATTAATGTCAGCGGCCAGTTTTTCTTTTTCTTTTTCTGCTGAACATGTTCCGGGAGTGCAAAATAACATTGCTGATGCGCTTTCCCGCTTTCCTTGGCAGGAGTTCCGGTGTCTGGCGCCTCAAGCGGATGTCTTGCCAACTCCAATTCCGCAACAACTAGTTGACCTACTACCTCTCTTCCTTAGAAGACCGGTGCCATGGTTTCTTAGTGCAAGGCTTAGCTGCTTCCACATGCAAGTCCCATATGTACTCTTTGAAAAAATGGAATATTCAATTTTATCCCCCCCCCGTCAATCCCCCACACTGAAAAAAGACAAGACGACCCAAAAGAACATCGAACTGAAACAATTTTTTTCTAAAATCAAACAGGTGCCACCTAAAAAAATCACATAAATTGTGCCTTTCGCACTCCATCGTAATCCATGATTTAATGTGAACACCGAGGAGAGCGAGGGGGGATACTCCTGACAATTTAAGATAAGTGTGTGCCGCCAAGGTTCTCAAGCCCTGACCCTATTAAGGTGGCTGAACACAGTTTCACTGTACCTATGTGTCATTCATTGTCATTTTAAAACTACTAATGTCTGGGCGACCAAAATTGGTGAGGCATACGATTAAGCAATAAGCTATATATTTTGATATTTTTCTTGAGTTTTTAGGGTGTTGCCATGGCAACACGGTGGATTGTAAATCAGCCTGCAATATTTGGTTTCGTTTATTTTCAGAAAATCTAGTCGTTAGATTTTGCCCATCATTTGTCTCCAGTAAAACTCGTAAAAATATTCGCGTGTTAACACTGGTCTTGTGTAATTTTAACAGAGGGATCTTATATTTCTTGAGTTTTTAGGGTGTTGCCATGGCAACACGGTGGATTGTAAATCAGCCTGCAATATTTGGTTTTGTTTATTTTCAGAAAATCTAGTCGTTAGATTTTGCCCATCATTTGTCTCCAGTGAAACTGGTAAAAATATTCGCGTGTTAACACTGGTCTTGTGTAATTTTAACAGAGGGATCTTTCGTAATTTTTGGTTTAATATGTTTGCGTTTTGTAAAAATCTCCTCTGTTAGATTTCAAATTTCTGATGGCAGGTGAGTTCAGCATATTCGGAACTATTATTGTGCCAAATTTCGTGAAATTCTAATGAGTGGTTCTGTAGAAATCAGTACATTTCTGAGGAAAGTCGCTAAAATATCCAATCACAATTTTTTGGTCAACTGCGCATGCGTTGCATTTGACTGGGTTCTCGATCCAAAGACAAAAACGACCAAAAAGGCAGTGTATTTCTTCAATGGTTCTATAAATTATCTATTAATTCAACAAGCATTTTTACGAACAACAAATTGTTTGATTTTAAGATGAAAAACAACACTTTCACGATCCATGCTGAGCAAAATAAAATGATCGCTGAATAGGCTCCACGTTTGTTTTTCTCAAAACTCTGCATGTGCTGACTCACGTAAGCAGCTGAAATTGAAGAGCGCGTGCTAACTGTGTTCAGCCACCTTAAGAGTAGAAAATCAACGTTTGATATCCTTTTTAACTCCCAATTCAGGCGTACACCACAGTTTTGGAATATCTAAGCATCACAAAACGAAAACTACCAAAAAGGATACCCTATTTAAGGACTGAGCACCTCAAAAACCCTACCTTATCGGGCGGCACATACCTATATAGTGTACATAACGAACTCCCCCCTCCCCCGGGATATGACCGCAAGGCTGCAGTTACCAAAACTTACGACATTCTGTTCTAAATCACGGCAAAACGATTCTATAAAGATACAAGTCTTGTGCGATAATCACCACGGACTTAATTCTGTCTTAAATTATGTTGACTTGTTTCTCTGAATTACATTTACCTCCATTGTCACACATGGCGTTATTGCGTCCGGTTTGAAATATTTGAATCTCTACCATCATAGCTGTTTGGTAATTCTTACATTTGCAAGTCGTCACTATTGTATACTCTTTAAGCACGACTGAAGACTTTGCAAATCCAACAAAAATTGTCTACCGATGTACGAACTACCCATTTCATTCACAGTCGAAGACGAACAGTCGAAAGCCATTTTCACAGAATATTCTCTGGCATCATATCGCAGCGCCACGTGCATTTTTAAAACAACGAAGCTGTCAAATTTTATGGTTAAAACCGCTCTGATGACATATCTGATCCACAACTCAAATGAAAATGACATTGTGTACCCCAGGGAGAAACTCCCATATAAAAATGGCTTCTCATACCTTTCAGTGTCTATTGAAATCAAGGCACTCTCGACTCTCGAGTCTTCACAATTAACCAAACTCAACTTCACGAAAACAAACATATACATGACATGACAACAAATACCTTTCAGAAACCCATAACCAACGAACAATACAAATTATTGACACTAACAGAAATATACAAACCAAAACTCGTAAAAACGATACAACTTTTGCCCCTTTCCGTTTGCCCTTTAATATAAATGTATCCTAACTGCAAAACCACAGAACGGAGTCTCTATAAGCCTAAAAGTTCACTACCTCAATGCCACACGTGACTGACAAAGTCAAATGGCGCGCTTGACTAAACGCACCCCAAAATACCACTCCTCCAAACCACGAACCTATTCCCACACCACTAATAGAATATTTCATATAACTGTCCACGTGATTCCTAATATCACTATAAACTAATATGACTCTAAAGACTTCTTATATCATCACATACCATGAAACTTCACCTTCAAAGCCATTCATTTAATAAAATTTACAAAAACTGTTTATTAAAAGTTTGATAGCAAATCTTAGTACAATATCTATTAACAAATAACAATTCACTTTCAAAAAACACGCCTTTTCCAATTCTACATTACTTTAGCTAATTGCATATTCACTGCCTTTCTAAATTGAAAACTTGCCACTACAAATTGACGGCGAGGCCCACGAGAGGGTGACGGACCTACGAAAAGTGAGCGACGAAATCTCAACGGCCAGTGACGAAGTCACGAAACCACTTGTTTCATCTGCACGAAATCCAATTTAATTTGCATATTGTTGACACGAAAATATGGGTGTGGCATAATGGTGCAAGCATAAACAGTTCTCAAATGACTGGATACAGTCCTCTACTCTGAATTCAACAATGAATTCACAGCTTTTTTTTCTTTCAAAAATATAACACGCCTTTTCTAAATCTTCTCGTTTCTTTCATCTTAAAAAAAATCTCTAGCTGTGATACTGACAACAAAAAATTACGCTTTCCACAGCCGTTTAGATCATTAGTTACACCGCCAACGGATGTATTGAGGACGTATTGAGCCCAAAATCCTTAATGGTCACCTCTCTTACCCATGGGAGCAAGAAAACAAGGAGGGGAGACTGAGGGATGAAATGCACGAGGAGAGGAATCGGTATGGTGAAACAGTTGAACAAGAAACTTGCAAGACATCGGAAGGAGTCTCATCTCAGAAACGGAAAAACCACGCTCCCCTCCAAGCTCCCCCCCCCCAAGGACACAATAAACGATCTGAGTTTCAGTTTTTACAAGGTTGGTTTTGATAAAGGGTGAAATAGAACTTTGAAGAACTCAAGCTCGAAAGCAATTCATTGGAATTGTCTGCAACTCAGCCTGCTATACAAATGGCATTTTTCTTTTCAGAGAGAAAAATAACGTCTCGTGATATACGTGAGAGGTGAGGGTAAGAAGACGTATTGAGGAACTTTTGTACTTTTACTTCCTGTTCCATTAAAAATCAATTACCAAGTGCACATTATCACAGAATCACTCTCCCACACTTTACTCTGCCCCTTCAGCATCCGTAATTACAGAGATTAAAACAAGCAATCTTTAAAATGAAAAATAAAACTCAGCTCACTAAAATTCACAAAGTAATGATTATTCGTCCAATTTTTTTCTTATAAAAGATAACACGCCTAACACAAATCCTGCTCGTCGCTAAAAGCATTTTAACCCAGCTTGACGCAATGAAAGCACCAGCACCTAATACCTTTAACTATCAACATTCTTCTTTTTTTATTAACCTCACGTTTTAACGCATTAACGAGATGGCTTTAAGAGCCCTTTGATTATACTTAGTGGATGTCGGACCACGAGTCACAGCGTGGAGTGCAAGGCACAAAAGGGAAGGGAAAAAATAAGTGCCTGCAGACACACCATTGTTCTGCTATTTCGCCCTCCACACTCGTTCAAAAACTGAAAGATAAGTATCAGACACAACAAAACAGCAGCTATTTTAAATCATACTGGAGATTCAAATAACTCATGCTGGATGCCATGACGGAGGTTCCTAGCTCTGAGACACAACTAATAAACACATAATAAACTCTAAGAAACTGAAAACAATTGGAAGAACAGAGAAAACTAATCACAAATCATATAATGTAAACACACAGAAGGATTGTGTAATCTTGTACTGGTCAAAGCTACACAAAGAACATCGTTTCCTACACATGTATTGCAAAATGCATCTCACAACAACGACCATTCCTCTTGGCTGTGCAGTTTACAAATAAGCATATTCAGTTTACAAATAATTATGGGTGTGGGTTCCCTATGATTGGTCTAATCTTTTTGTTGTTTCACAGAACAGTCAAAGAATTGACGAGTAAACAAATTTAAAACATTGTCACCCAGTTGTATCAAGCTAACGCATGTTTGTTTGTTTTTTTAAATTCAGCATTTCAAACCAAAAGTTGGTTCATGTTATGCCCCGAGACCAATCACTTTCTTGCAGGCTACACATTTAAAAACATTTATTTGCTGTAGCGTTTACCTTAGTCTTGAAAAATCCACTTGAAGTCTACGTAAGTTCCATAAGTTCCATGAGTTTGAAGTCAAAGAATTGAAGAATTAACAGATTTAAAATGAAGAAAACATCTTTGTGACAAATATGCTCCAGATCATATCCACTCTCATGTAACATGAGTTGTATGACATCCGCTCATGTGTACACTCTGTTATGTTCAACTCTCATGTAACATGAGTTACATGTATAACATCCTCTCGTGTACGTTGCAGCTACAGAATCGCCTATTCCCAGCTTGAGGAAATTAACACCACTTTATGCCAGCAGAAAATGGCATCAATAAGTGAAATCCCATTGCCAGACAACATCCAGCCTCATGTTACTACCACTTTGGCATGGGATGTTAGACACTGCAAACCTGCCCATTTACAATGCAGGAGACTGTTCAGGTCCCACACCAAGGAGCATTACAGAATGCTTGTGGATGGACCTATTTGTTAAACATTTCTGTATGCCAAGAAGTGGAAGTCTGTCAAGACAATGTTGGGTATCTTCCCACGGTCGACACATTTGCTACCAACATGAAGTTTTGGTGCACTTGCTGAAGATCAAGGAAGTCCTAGAACTGAAGAGCATTACTGGTAGTGATTGTCTTTGATCAGGTTCTCTATTCCAAGGAAATGATTGTTTCAAAGCAACCTGATAAGTTTGTTAATACTGTATTGAGAATGGGTGCATTCCACATGATCTGCACTGTTATCCATAATTGGAACGCCATTCAAAGATCGCACTTTATGACACATACATGGACCATTTCCGTGAAAGCAATGTAAAACTGCCTAGCCTCTGAATGTGTTTTGCGATATCATAGACATTGTTATATTTGCTGAGAACATCAAGAGAGGGAGACTGAGAGCTACATCTATCACAATTAGACAAGTGATTCCTAGGTGCTCTGCATATGATAAACTGAACTATGCTCAGTACTCAGTGTGTTTATCTCTGGGACGTCTTATCTCAAAGAAGACCACCAAGAGCCTTGGGAATATCTCAAGTCTGGAGGATTCTCAGTCAAAATAGTGACGAAAATCCCTTTGGACAAATTCCCATTGACCAAACATGCGAAGATACTGTCAATAAAGACACTGATGGCAAGAGGCACCAAAGGGTTCAAGGTCACTGAATACCGCAGTGTGTTCTTGAACGACATGCTACAGTAGGCGACAAAAATAGTTGACACACTGTATAACAAATGGTTTCCGTGCCATATTTATCACTATCTTTCCATTCACTACACTATGCCGCATTAACCCCCGTTCCCCCATCCAATGTTGTAGGATTGTAGCGACAGACCTGACTAAATGATACACAACATTGTCTGGGGGGGGTGGGGGTTGGGGATAAGGGGGTGGGGCTGAAATGCCTCTAACGACTAGATTTTCTGAAAATAAACGAAACCAAATATTGCAGGCTGATTTACAATCCACCATGTTGCCATGGCAACACCCTAAAAACTCAAGAAAAATATCAAAATATATAGCTTGTTGCTTAATCATATGCCTCACCAATTTTGGTCGCCCAGACATTAGTAGTTTTAAAATGACAATGAAATGGCTGAAATGCCTCTCGTCCCAAAGAAAATGGGGTTCAAAATGACAATGTGTCAACAATATTGTCGCCTATTGTCTGAAGTACGAAATGTGCTATTTCTTACCAAAAGTGCGAGGAAATTAATCGGTTATTACAAATATTAGTCTACACTGTCCGATGTTTTTGCTTCATGCGAACGGCGTTAATAGCTGATTAATTACATTCTAATTACAGCCGTTTATCGAATTTTCTGATGTTATAATAGTCTGAAGGAAATCGTGGATGAATTATACATACTTTGAAGGTCTTCAGATAATCAGATTTTAAAAAGACTGAAAAAAAGGACAATGTAACAATGTCCACCACAAGAATGAGTGACCAGGGCCGGCCAAGAAAGTTGAGTCACTGTGTACAGCGGCCATTCCTTCGACAGATTTGCTCTTTAAGGAAAAAAGAAGGGAATTTTACCGTAAAGCGGATAATGGAAGTGGCCGGCTTAAAAATGTACCATGTTTCTTGCAGAACAGTACGACGCTGTAACGCAAGCATGACACGTGTGCATGACATATCAAATTACTATCACTTGATGTGGCATTTACAAGAAATTCTTTCTCATTTCTCGTATAATTCATGTATCAAACCCTAATTTAGAACATGAAATATGTTCACTCATTCATTCTGTACTGAAATCAGCCTTTAAAAAGGGAAATATGTGTCTGTCTTGAAATTCCATGATTTACCACGATTAACCACGATTTACCATAGGTAAACAAAGAACATTACTAAGCCGTTTTTTATCTCGTTAATGCGCATGCGCATTAAAGAGATTTCGGAATCAGTCACGAAAAAAGGGACAAAAGTTGTTAACAAAATTTTGTGGACTTTTGTCCGGGGGGGGGGTTTCTTACTTCTTCTTTATAGAAGCTATATTAGGGCATTGAAGATATGGTTGGTTAAACCGGTTAGGATTTCAAGAAGGGCGTCACATACTGCACCTAAAATTTTTGGGGAGCACCCCCGGACCTATTGTTAATTTCCCTAGGGTATTGGGATGTCAGAACTTGTCATGAACTTGTCATATCTCACATTGTTACCGCAAAGTTTCGATATCTCACGTTACCTATCAGCTTCAATCATTTGTCGTAAAGCCATTAAAGCTGCTTTAGAAGGGTAAAAATAGGTCAAATGCGTTTTTTGGCAAACGCAGTTTGAGAATTTCACGGTGTATTTTTACGAATGGCGACGTTTTAAGAAAGTTAAATGGGACGGGAAAGTTTGTGTTTTAATATGAGCGATATGGCAGAGCAAAATTTGCGTTTGTTCTATTTTTGAAACATTGCTATTACGGTTTGATTATGCAATAGTATGGGAAAGACGTCATAGTTTTGTTGATTTAGCTACCGTGCACAAGGAAATTTTGCGGATTGTCCGACTGAATTTGTTTTGCGGGAGGAAATTTTTGCGGGTCGCGGAGACAGCTAAAATTTCTGGTTCTATTTGCAATTCTTCGACAACCACAAAGTGATTACAGTGGCAGTAAAGCTCACTGTCGTTGCAGATAAAAATTAAACTGATCACAGTACGCGGGTGGCGGCTTAGAATTTTAAACATGAACGCTTATCAGCATAAGTGGAAAAGCGTTATTTCCTGAATTATTCTAGAGCTCTCACGCAAGTATGAACCTACCTGCCATGATCTATCAAGAAACGAAACATAATTATTATCAATTCGCTGTTCTGACTCAAATGAGTTCAAATTTTATATTCAAGTTCCGATGAATTTCATTGCATTCTCAAATGCTTGTTCATTTGGCTCGGATGGTTTTATGCCGGTGGATTTTCAAGATCAGTTGCTTATACGCGCCACACTGTGAAAGAAATTTCCGGGAAAGTTTAAAATTTTACAAGATTTTGGTCTATTCTCTTGCCAAATAATGCCATTTCAATGTAATCGATTTTTGTTACAGTTAGCGTAAACTTCGAGTTCTACGAAGGGTTCGAGTTTAATCAATTTTTGCATAACCGGAATTCAACTGGATAAAAATGTACGACGATAAGT
>JAJGOT010000308.1:417500-605000 GCA_022457155.1 Cladopsammia gracilis | reverse complement strand
GGGAACTCTATTGTTCAGTGCCCTTTGAAGAGCAAGTAAATCACGATCCAACTGAAGGCGTTTCCCACTTGCATATTTGATGAGATTTTGGGCTCGTAATCTCGGCCGCATTATGGCGAAAAATGATGATTTGGCCCGTTCGCGCGCATTCCTGAGACCTTTGGTATTAGCTTCCTCGTCTAAACTGTTGTTCGAGATTCTTTATCGCACGCTGTAGCTCTTGTATATTTGCTCTGTGTTCTGGATGTTTCTCTCGTACTTTGCAACAGCTGATGTTAGTACAAGGCTCATTCTTGCAGGTGGTTTTTGTGTGCCCAGCGACGTGGCAAACTGTACACATTCGTGCTCGAATACTGGACAGCGACAAAAACTGTTTATCTTGTTGTTTCAGATTGTTCAATTCTTCTCTTGCAGTTGATAGCTGCACTTGCAAGACAGTGAGATTTTCCTTTAGTTCCTCTTCCTTCAGATCCAATGGACTCTTTTCCCTGGCTACTGTAGAACACAGAATTGTAGTTTGTGCTGTTGAAGTGGCAACTGGCGCCAAAGCTCTGTAGGTAAGTTGTTTTGGTTCTAACTCGCCGCCACTGAAAGCAGCAGAAGTTGACAATCCACCAGAGTCAAGCCTTCTCATTTTTTGTGGAACTGGGGAATTCACTTCGTGGGCCTTGATGTAGATTTTTTTGTAGTCTCAATCGCCTACTTGCTTTGCCGTTCGCAACATTTCAGAAAAAGCAAAAGGATCATCTGGACTGATGTTTACATCAGTCTCCATCTTCGTCTTTATAGCGAAGTCTGATAGAATCTTGATCAAGGTGAGCAAGAGGTGAACAATTCCTCTGTATGGTCTGAAGCAGGGTTTCGTATGTAACATTTCTCAGTATAAATGTCGCAAATCTTTCCCCACCATAATCAACTTTTACCTGCAACGCCATATTTTTGCAACTGAACTGAACGCTTTGATATCCCGACTTCGATTTTTAAGACCTCTGATTGGTAGTTTACAGCAACCGGAAGCCATAAAACCCATCAAACTAATCACAAACCTGTCAAAAAGATGTCAAAAACTTTAGCCGGGTGGCCACGGTTCGACGCTCTTGACTGTAATTTAGTATAATTAGTATAATAGAGGAAGTTGTAAGTAAGCTCCTTAAACGTTTGTTTGTGGTATAATATACTTAAGATTTAAGGGCAAGGTACAAGGCTGCCAAGAAAAACGAATAATAACCCTTTCTTAAAAAATGGCGGGCGAGAAAAAAACTGCTGATTCAAAGAAACGCCGGGTCCACTAGGCCAAGTTTGAAATAAACGCCAGGGACGTTTAATAGAGAAATACCGTAACTTTTCATTTATCAGTTAACTACTATATTTTTGGGCAATTGTCAGTTAACTGTTAACCCCATTAGCACCCTCCTAAATGCACTGGTATTCTGAATTTCACTTTTGCCGGAACGCAATTGGCATTAAAAAACAAAACGAAAAAAACTCACAAGATAATAATGCCTTTTGTCACAACATTTCACCCACGAGTGAAAACCTTAAACAAATACTGCTGAAAAATGGAGTTTCATTCAAAACCAACCATCCCTGAAAACTATTTACAAAACGCCGCCTAACATATCATACAAGACGTAAATCACTTAACGACATACTAATAACAGCCAAACTTTGAAAGCTAATATAAATGCATCGCAACCGCAAAACCACATGGCAGAGTCGGTGCAGGCCTGTCATGGACCTCATTTCGATCTGAGGGAAACTGAAAAAGTGACCGCCAGGAGTGGTGTCCTGTTTACCCGCTCCAGACCCAATATTTTCTATATAAGTGCGTCCATAGCAGACGTGACCGAAAAATGACCACGTGATCACCATTTTCCTGCCATTTTTCACATCAAAATATATAAAACAGCAGACTTGATACTTTTGCTAACTACAAAACTTTCCGTTTCATTATGCAAGAGTAGGAACAGCAAAATACCATAAATTTTGACTTTTGTTCTATTTTCGAATACTGCTGGAGAGTTGAATCAAAGGGCTCTTAAAGCCATCTCGTTAATGCGTTGAAACATGAGGTTAAAAAAAGAAGAATCTAAAATAAATATAAAATAAATATGGTAAAGATGGCGTTGTAGAATCAGACATTATGTAGAAAATGCGAGGCGCAGTAGTCAACTGGATATGGTTCTTGGCAGGATAGAGAAGATTGAGAGAACTTGGTTTGAAAATTCGTGTTGGTGCAAGTCAAAAAAAGTTATGAGTAACAAAGAATCACGAGTGTGAATGTAAATAATTTTGATGTTAGTGAAGTGAAAGTGAAAGACTTTTCCCGCCTTGCTAACTGAATTGACGATGAAAATGTGTTGTTGGTTCAATTTACACAGTGCATTTTCAGTTATTCATTGTCTATTTTCGGTTGGGATATTTGACAATGGAAAAGACTTTCTAAATCAAATACAATAGATTGCTGCAATTTCAAAACAATTAAAAGCCCACATCGATAATACGTCACGTGCAATGACTTTATATCTGATCAGATGAGACATTAATATTAATTATCAAAATATCAATTGACACAACAAATGGTGACTGAATCTTTAATATTCTTTAAAGTAAGGCCCGATTCAAACATTGAACTTCACATTTGCCGAATCTAATGAAAGGAGGCCGTAACAACATGTCATTTCTCTAGAGCTGCCTTTCCCCATGCCAGGACAATTTGAGCTATGTTTAGCAAACATCGCGCCATCAGCCATTTCTTTTTCAACTCTCCAGCAGTATTCGAAAAAAGAACGAAAGTCAAAATTTATGGTATTTTGGTGTTCCTACTCTTGCATAATGAAACGGAAAGTTTTGTAGTTAGCTAAAGTATCAAGTCTGCTGATTTATATATTTTGACATGAAAAATGGCGGGAAAATGGTGATCACGTGGTCATTTTTCGGTCACGTCTGCTATGGACGCACTTATATAGAAAATATTGGGTCTGGAGCGGATAAACAGGGCACCACTCCTGGCGGTCACTTTTTTAGTTTCCCTTAGATCGAAATGAGGTTCATGACAGGCCTGCACCGACTCCGCTATGTGGTTTTGCGGTTGCGATGCATTTATATTAGCTTTCAAAGTTTGGCTGTTATGAGTCGTGTCGTTAAGTGATTTACGTCTTGTATGATGTGTTAGACGGCGTTTTGTAAATAGTTTTCAGGAATGGTTGGTTTTGAACGAAACTCCATTTTTCATCAGTATTTGTTTAAGGTTTTTCAGTCGTGGGTGAAATGTTGTGACAAAAGGCGTTATTATCTCGCGAGTTTTTTTCGTTTTGTTTGTTTTCATGCCAATTGCGTTCCGGCAAAAGTGAAATTTAGAATACCAGTGCATTTACGAGGGTGCTGATGGGGTTAACAGTTAACTGACAATTGCCCAAAAATATAGTAGTTAACTGATAAATGAAAAGTTACCGTATTTTCTCTATTAAATGCCCCCGGCGTTTATTTCAAACTTGGCCTTGTGGACCCGGCGTTTCTTTGTATCAGCAGTTTTTTCTCGCCCGCCATTTTTTAAGAAAGGGTTATTATTCGTTTTTCTTGGCAGCCTTGTACCTTGCCCTTAAATCTTAAGTTTATTATACCACAAACAAACGTTTGAGGAGCTTACTCACAACTTCCTCAATTATACCCGGCGTTTATTCGGGGCCCGGCGTTTAATCGAGAAAATACGGTAACAGTTAAGTGACATTCTATTAATTATACTAAATGAACGATTGTTGTTGTTAATAAAAGCAACATAGTTTTTTCCTAACAGCAAAGCTATTTTGTGACTTTTACCTGCCTCGCTGCGTGACCAGGTGACATATTAACCGATATTATATGCGAAAGGTACCAGGGTCGTAGAGCGTTGACCTTGATCTCCGTGATGGCGTCGAGTGGCGTGGTCAAAGTTATTCTGAGTTTTTATCGAGATGATGACAAAGGATCGGCATTCGAATGACACATAAGTCGCATACCGTTTGACATGACAAAGCACAATTCAATGGACATATAATCAAACAATAAGCGGAAAGTTTGGACTCGGTGAGTTTGATTTAAAGTTGTTGCGATTAGAGAAGATCGACGGGAAAGCTGTTACAAAGGCTCAGTTGGAAATGGAGCTACCTTTTCTAATGGGAAGTGCGACAAGTGAGATACATGGTATGTATTCTGTTTCGTCATTTTGTCCTAGCACGCGAACGCGGGTTGACTAAATAGCCGGCAGTCCTATATTCTCAGTAAATTTCTCAAAATCGAAAAATTCCAGCTAATCTAAACTATCATATGTCGATTTAGAAAGGTCAAGCGATCCTGAAATGCTTTATAGATTTCAAGCCTAGTGTTTGGTTTACGCTAGGCTCAGTAGATGAAACCATGTTTTGTGACACTTAGAAATTTTTTCAGTTCGACTGCCGGTCAAGGTTTTCAAAACACTAAATGGCCGGCAGTTCTATATTCTCAGTAAATTTCACAAAATCGAAAAATTCCGGCTAATCTAAACTATCATATCTCGATTTAAAAAAGTCAAACGATCCTGAAATGCTTTATAGATCTCAAGTCTAGTGTTTGGTTTACGCTGGGCTCAGAAGACAAAACCATGTTTTGTGACACTGAACTTTTTTCAGCTCGACTGCAAAAACATGGTTTCGTCGGGGGTTTCGTGATATAGAAATCCCACAAAACCGGCTCGTTTGATCAGGATCACGACATATGATAGTTCAGAATGGCTGGATCTTTTCGATTTTGTGAAATTTACTGAAAAAATAGAACTGCCAGCCATTTAGTGTTTTGAAAACCTTGACCGGCAGTCGAGCTGAAAAAAGTTCCAAGTGTCACAAAACATGGTTTCGTGATATAGAAATCCCACAAAACCGGCTCGTTTGATCAGGATCACGACATATGATAGTTCAGAATGGCTGTATTGTTTCGATTTGTCAAATTTACTGAGAATATAGGACTGCCGGCCATTTAGTGTTTTGAAAACCTTGACCGGCAGTGGAACTGAAAAAAGTTTAAGTGTCACTAAACATGGTTTCGTCTTCTGAGCCCAGCGTAAACCAAACCCTAGACTTGAGATCTATAAAGCATTTCAGGATCGCTTGACTTTTCTAAATCGACATATGATAGTTTAGATTAGCTGGAATTTTTCGATTTTGAGAAATTTACTGTGAAAATAGAACTGCCGGCCATTTAGTGTTTTGAAAACCTTGACCGGTTACCGGCCATATAGCCACAGCGTATTTTATTGGACACAAGCATCAGTGAAATTCGATTTTTTTCCTTCCCATACTCTCTGTGTACGATCCTGTATCAAACAGACATCTTTAATACTGACAATCCTTATTACGGTTTTGGAAGCTATCTTGACAGGTGAGAAATTATGGTTTTTAGATGAGAATCTAATGTCGAATAATTTTCGTAAAGCGGCTGTTCTAAGTCCAATCCCGAAAACGCATTCACTCTGGTCATTCTCATGGCCTTTAAAGTAACCTTATCTTAACTTTGCAAATTTAAAAGCCTTACTGATATACGTAATTTCCTACTTGTCAAGCTAAATCACTTGATAAGATCAATGAATGAAAATATTAAAATGAACCGATTTCCGACAGCGTGACCCAGTTAAAAAAGAAAAACGTAAAACTTTCTTATACAAGCGCATGAGTATAGGCTACCAGTGTAGCCTCTTGTTAACTTACAATTGGCCGAAAAAAAATAGTAGTTAACTGACAATTGGGTACCCCCATTAGCACCCTCATTTAGCAGTGCTAGATTAATTTGTCGTGTGTTTGGCCTTGTTTACAAAATGGTAAAGTAAGCTCACTGTAGCTGTCGAGAAAAAGCTGCGCCGGGTTTACAGCTCTTTACAGGCAAATTCACCGCGAGAAACAACTTCAAGCATCACGCTTCAGTGAATGTTCTGACACCTATAGAACGAATTGAGTTCTGGTCATTTCACGAACAAAAATCTAGAACCGGAAAGGAGGAAAGAGTTACGCGGTTAACATCGGAACGGATAGATTGCCGTCCAAAATGGTGGCGCTGTTCAGATGTGTGTTACTTTTCCTTTATACCCTCTTAAAGTTTGATGTTCCCAATGTTTACGTATTTTTCTACGAAAGAGACGATAACTTAATTTGTAATAGGAACGAAATTAAACAAGAGTGACAGGAGCAAAAGTTTCATTTGATTCAACAATATAAATTGATAAATTGAGACAATTAGCCACAGCTTGAATGATAATCGCATCAGCCCATGTTCCTTGACATGACATATTATTCAAATATTCTTGCCAAGAGTGTTCAGTATTACTCTCTATAAACTGTTCTGGGTTATATACTAAATATTCAATGCCAAGACTACGTATATAAAAATGGTTCGTAGCATCGCCATACAATTGATGTGATACGGCACGAAAAAAACAATCGCCACCTCCTCCAACATCAAGAGAGCAATTCTATTTAATTCAGATAACCTACTTTCTAGTAGTAAAACTGAATCTATAGCACCTGAACCATTAAAAGCAACCATTACAAACAATTGATAATTTTGTTTAACGAAATAATAGATTTAAATATATTTTTTCTTGCTTTAAGTGTGCTATATTCTTTGCTAATAGAGCTACGTTGAGCGCTCGAAGGCAACTCTCTTTTGTCAGGATTTCAATGCAATCAAGCTACGTTGAGCACTCTAAGGTAACTCTCTTGTCCGCTTTAGGATTTCAATGTTATCAGTACGACACGCAATTGATATTCGTCTTCTTTTTATAGACTTTATACGCCAAGAACGTTTTCTCTCTCTTACTTGCCACTCAAACAATACATTGTCTTTTTGTCAAATAGAGACAAAATCTCTCTTAAAAAAATAAACACGCTGAAATCGCTTATAAAATGCTTCTTAAAATGCTTCCTTGATAACTTTTATAAACAAAATCAGGAACATTTTTACGTCTTTTGCGTACTGTTGCATAATCAAACTGTAATAGCAATGATTAATTGTTTTAAAATAGCACAAAACCGAAATCCACACTCTTGCATAATCAAACCGAAACATTTTTAGTTAGCTGAATAAGCACAATCTACCCTCTCTTGCATACTATTGCATAATCATGACACCTAAATATTTAATAACTATTGGAACAGCAGACAAAGATTACAACTCAAAAAGCGAACAAAAATACAGCGTGAGATTTCTCAGCTTCGTCGAGCGCGAAAAGTTGACTCGTTTAACTTTCAGCGAGTTGACTTTAAACGAATCGTAAAATTAACTCTTTTCACGAGATTTCACTTTGACATTCGTTAAGCGACATAAAAAATCGCTCCTCGCTGTTCATCATACCGGGTAGACAACGTATAGCAGAACCCCGGAGGAGGACTCGCATATGTGGAGATATGTGGTTGGGTGGGGGTGCTCGTCGTATCTTTTAAGGGTTAAAATTAGGGGATCTAGGTATCTTTTAGAATATATGATTAAAAAAAAAACTCATTTTCCCAGAAAATGGTATCTTTTAGTGTGTTCAGGGTTTCACTTTTTTTCCTGACGAGCACCTCCGCTTGACGACTTATAGGAGTCCCCCCCCCCCCACCCCCCTCCAGGAGCAGAATATTCTTACCAATTTTTCTTTTCACGATATTTCCGGTTGTCACTCGCTAAGCGACTTAAAAGGCAGAGCAAAATAGCATGTTCTTTTGAGCGCAGCTATCAAATGTACTGAATAGGACAGCCTCTGACTCAGTTAAACTTCCCATATGACTAAGAAAAAAATTGCCGGATTGACCCCTTTCATAAAATAGAAGTCCGTATAAAGGTGAATATTTTAAGTTCGTTTACCTACAGGTTGCAACTAATTTGATTGAACCTGCATTTGGCACCGGTAGCATAGTATTGGCTGACCCGTGTACTTTCGCTTTTGTGCTATTTTAAAACAATTAATAATTGCTATTACAGTTTCATTATGTAACAGTACGCAAAAGACGCAAAAATTTAAGCCATTGAAGGCTTGCCGCAATTCCATTCAACCGTCATCATTATAAGCCAAAAAATCAACACAACTATGACATGTTTACCATACTATTGCACAATCAAACTGCTTGGCCAATCATAATGCAGAACGTAGCTAATACAGGAAATCGCCTGCTGCTGCTCTCTGAGTTGACCTCTGATACGCTTGGTTAATTGCACGCTTACTTGTAACTCTAAAGTTTTCTTTCCACCAGTGATCGAGTGCATTGTTATTTAGAAGTTGCTGAAACCAATTCTGTGGTCGTGGAAATACCCAAGCCCTCCTTGGCGGCGAGCAAGTTCGTGGCGAGCTCCTAAATGTAAATAAAACGCCGACAAACCTTGAAGATAGCGTAGTTGAAGGCGTCTTCTTCGGTGTCTTATCGCAAAAAAAAACTGCCGGATTGTTATATTTATCGAATGATAAGCAGGAGATTGACTGAAATTAAACTTACAAGATCTCGATTCGTGTCATCCATGTCGATCTGTACGTTTTCGCGCGTAAACTGCAGTGTCAGTGAACTCATATCTTATTATATTTTACCCTGGGGAGTCTTTTACTGTGTAGCCGCATCCCCAAGAGTAAGATGAAACCTGAGATAAACCGAACCCAAGCCATTAACCCTTGGGAAGGCCCCAAACCCAAGGTGTGTGTAACCACAACTCAATAGAAAAAAACGCAAAGTTCATGCTATTTTGCTCTGCCATACCGCTCATATTAACACACAAACTTTCCTGTCCCATTTAACTTTCTTATAACCTCTCCATTAGTAAAATACACCGTGAAATTCTCAAACTACGTTTCCCAAGAAAACGCATTTAAACTATTTTTACCCTTTTAAAGTAGCTATAATGGCTTTACGACAAATGATTGAAACTGATAGGTAACGTGAGATATCGAAATTTAACAAGGACTAATACCTTTGCGGTAACGTAATGTGAGATATGACAAGTTCATCACAAGTTCTGACATCCCAATACCCTAGGGAAATTAACAATAGGTCCGGGGGTGCTCCCCAAACATTTTAGTGGCAGTATGTGACGCCCTTCTTGAAATCCTAACCGCTTTAACCAACCATATCCTCAATGCCCTAATATAGCTTCTATAAAGAACGAACAAGAAACCCCCCCGGACAAAAGTCCACAAAATTTTGTTAACAGCTTTTGTCCCTTTTTAGTACTCGACTCCGAAATCTCGCTTAATGCGCAAGCGCATTAACGAGATAAAAAGAAATGGCTGATGGCGCGGTGTCTGCTAAACATAGCTCAAATTGTCGTGGCATGGGGACAGGCAGCTCTAGAGAAATGACATGTTGTTACGGTCTCCTTCCATTAGATTCGGCGCATGTGAAGTTCAATGTTTGAACCGGGCCTTACTTGAAAGAATATTAAAGATTCAGTCACCGTTTGTTGTGTCAATTGATATTTTGATAATTAATATTAATATGTCATCTGATCAGATATAATGTCATTGCACGTGACATATTATCGATCACTTGATAGGTTTGTGGGCTTTTAATTGTTTTGAAATTGGGGCAATCCATTGTATTTGATTTAGAAAGTCTTTTCTATTGTCAAATATCCCAACAGAAAATAGACAATGAATAACTGAAAATGCACTGTGTAAATTGAACCAACAACACATTTTCATCGTCAATTAGCTAGCGAGGCGGGAAAAGTCTTTCACTTTCACTTCACTGACATCAAAATTATTTACATTCACACTCACGATTCCTTATTACTCATAACTTTTATCGACTTGCACCAACACAAACTTTCAAACTTTCTCTCAATCTTCTCTATCCTGCCAAGAACCATATCCAGTTGACTACTGCACCTCGCATTTTCTACATAATGTCTGATTCTAAAACGCCATCTTTACCATATTTATTTTATATTTATTTAAGATTCTTCTTTTTTTAACCTAACGTTCCAACGCATTAACGAGATGGCTTTAAGAGCCCTTTGATTACTAACTCGAGTACGCTGATTTCGAAAATCATTGTTGCCAAGCTCAATTATTGTGTTAAGATGGTGTTTTGGGGCATTCACTATGATGTCATTATCCAAATAAGGAGTTAACTTTCCTTTAGCAATTTTAAGTTTAATAGATCCAGAAATTCTTTCAAAGCGTTGTTAGTGTACTGTAAAGATGATTCTAAGAATTTCTGACAGTTTTAACGTTGTTTCTATGAAGATCAAGCTGTCACGTGACAATTGACCACGCCCTGTTATATAAAATTCACCGTATCACAGGTGTAGTTTTGACATTTTGTTGAAAGACGATTGTGATTCTTGAATTAATAAAAAGTTGCAAGTGAAAACATGCGGAGATGTGCCAGCTTCCTACACGGGTGCAAGAAGAATTTCATATTAATTTCGTATTAATAAAACGTTGCAATTGAAATAAGAAAGGAAAATGTTGTCGTCATGCCACGCTGAAGCTACGAGCTAGCGAGCATCAAGAACGACGTCATGACAATGTCCATATATTGAGTTTTCCTTTGTTTCAGCATTTGGTGTTAGCTTTATAGTCGGAAAATGGAAATAACATCATCGTTGTTACAGTTGGAGATAAACCTGTATTGTTTGTCTTGTGTATTGCTGAATCTAAGTAATTTCATAATGCACTTTGTCTGTCACAGGCTCATGAAGGTGACTTTGGGTGAATTCATGTAAAATTAACGAATTCAAAATATCAAGACGTTGCTCTTTACTCTCAGGTTTAAATCTGTCTATTATATTGTTAATCAATATTGTAAATATTATTAATAAATCCTCTAAACTCTTTCAAAAACACTGAATATTGCTTTTTATACAAGCGTCTTTAAAGCATTTTAGCGCAGGTTCATGCAGCAATTAGCGTCGGTCTTAGTGCATCCACACAGCCCAGTGCACACGACATGCGACTTTCTGCATTTACTGCGAAGAGTCGCACAGCCAGTGGTGCATCGGCATGAAACCATCTCCAGACAAGCCTTCGGGATTGGATCTAGTGTCATAAATACAGGGACCAGTAAATCTTCTGCTAGCGTGCAGCCTGTCTCCTCTGGGTTAGGAAGCACCGGTTTCTGAATGTGTGCCTGGCGCCACACTGCGGTTTGGTAGTGGCATCTCTTCAAGTGTTGCTTGAACGCATCGCTAGTAGGTGGTAACGTTTCTGGGCTACTGACCTTGCCAAATAGCACAACACGAGCCAAGCCCAATGAGTCCTCCAATGTCTTAAACATTCGACAAACAAACTTCTCTGCAGATGCAATGGTGTCAGCATCGATGACGTCTTCACCCACCAAAGAGAGAAGATCAAAGTGCTCTGTAAAAACCTTCCATGCAGTCTTCTTTGAATGTCCACAGATGAACGAGGTGCTGTGACAGCCGGTGATGGCGTGAAATGGTAACAATGCACTTTACGAGTTACGAGGAAGATTTGCTGAGACCTCCTCCAAAGGTATGTACTTTGGCTTCTTTGAAGTTCCTGCCCATATCCACACCTTTGATGAGAGCTTAGCATGATGCGCCAGGAGAAGTAACAGCACGTCTGTGTCTCGAGCAGAAAACTACTACGTTGTCAACATGCCCGTTAAGACAGACTGCATGAAGAAAAAACCTTGTATTGGCTTCTTCGTGGTTGGACCTCAAAACGATTACATCAAGACTATGATCCAAGCAGAGAACATCCCCTTCGTTTGAACCACCAGATGCTACGATTGTAGTGTCAGCAGGTGCTTGCACGATACGTTCGTCTGAGAGAAACTGTGCTAAGTCCGCTTTGTTGTCTCCTAGTGCCAGAAATGCTTGCCACTTCATCGGCAATGGAACCTCTCTTCCTTCAATAACTCTGTGCACAGGCAGCGCCATGTTCTTGGAGCGTTGACTTCTTGTCGTTGCTTTGATGGAGTGCCTCCGATAATAATGGAACATCACATCGATCCTCTGGTATACAGAACCTTTCCGTGACACAGCGTCCACGTAGCAGTCCGCAAAGCCACCGAAAGTCTTTGCTTTTCCTGGTTTTCCAATAGCTGCCACCAGAGCAAAGCCATCCATGAACAAAGTAGCATTTCCTTGAAGTGTAACTGACTCTGGGCACTTGACCTTTTGTGTCAGAACGTCTGCTAAAATAGACTTGTTTCCCGTTCGCATGGTGTGGTTCATTTCTGCGAGAGACAGTGGCACCAGCATTAGCTCATGCTACAATATGGCTTGCATGTTTGCCTCGCGTCCGGCTTCATACGCCGTCACTAGACAACATAAGATACTCCGGTCCGCATGCAGAATCTTTCTCTTCTCAGAGCTAGTTGCAGCACTTTTAACTTCATAAAGGCTGGCAAATGTAGGTGGATTATTCTTGCGAATAGGGTCACGGAAGTTTTCCTCCGCCCCTTCTTCCCGTTCCCATTCTTCTTCTCAGTGTGAAGATAGTAGCCTCCGTTCCACGAATCTTTCAAGCTGGGTCTGTCCCAAAGAACGAGCTTGGACGAGAGACTATTCAATTTCTGGAGTGGCCAGACCTTTTGTGGCAATGTTCTGCAGTGTCCCATTTGTCTATGACGAGAACACCCCAATTTTTTCTAGTGTAGAATGTAGAGCATTCTCAGCTTCATTATCTTGCTTCTGTCTCTCCTTGGCACTCTCCTTGTGGATCAAGTGGTCATCGTGGTGTATGTCAAACATCGCTGATGTTTGCGCAGCAATGTGGGAATGCGATGCCGCCACCCTTCTTTCTAGTCGCATTTAACCATTCCTGTGCCTGATCTGGACTTACTTGATTGAATTTGGCGCTGGAGTACTTGACTACGAAATTGCCTCTCTGAAATTCTTCTAGCACCTGTGTAGGAAGCTGGTGCATCTCCGCATATTTTCAATTGCAACTTTTTATTAATTCAAGAATCACAATCGCCTTACAACAAACTGTCAAAACTACATGTATACCCGTGATATGGTGAATTTTATATAACAGGGCGTGGTCAATTGTCACGTGACAATTCGATCTTCATAGAAACAACGTTAACTGTCAGAAATTCTTAGAATCATCTTTACAGTACACTAACAATGCTTTGAAAGAATTTCTAGATCTATTAAACTTAAAATTGCTAAAGGAAATAAAACTCCTTATTTGGATAATGACGTCATAATGAAATGCCCCAAAACACCATCTTAACACAAGAATTGAGCTTGGCAACAATGATTCTCGAAATCAGTGTACTCGAGTTAGTAAAAATAGCTATGTTGCCAAAAATCAGACAAAAATGCCCGTGGGTTTCACATTTTGGGCTCCTGTGTACCTGACTAGAAATCTCTGATATTGAATACCTAGGTCGCCCGCCACTTCCAGATCCAAAGACCTCAGGGGTGGTCACAGAATACACCGTGCAAGGGGCATGTACTAAAAACCGAAACTGACAACGAAACGAAACCACCTAAACAAAATGACCTAAACGAAACCGCTGAAACGGCCGAAACGAAACGGAATCACCAAAACAAGTTAAACCGCCAAAACGACCGAAACGAGGAATGTTGAGGAAGGTATCGGTTTCTCTCCAAACGTTGTCTCGCATATAGGAGCTAAATTTTGATTTTTTAAATAAATAAATAAAACACTTTATTTAAGTGTCAAAGGTATTTAGCACGTGAGCACTAATTGGGGAGAAAAGCTCTCGGAGCAAGGAGAGAACCAACAACAGGAACTCATAAAAGGGATGTTTTATACTTTTCCTGCCAGCATCAGTGACTTAAAAGAGTCCGTGCAGAGAACTGGTCACGCAACACTAAGATAAACATCCTGTTATTTATTTTCAATCGCCCTTCTGTAGAAAAATACCCTGGGTATCAGGTATGAGAGGGTTTCTTTCGCCGCAAAATTCAAACCACGGAGGAATATATTAGCAAAGATAAAATGTATACATGAATGGGTTGATGTGAGCATTAAATATTTACCTGTCAAGAATCTATGTGATAATGTCCTTGTAGTTATTACTCGCCAAGCCTGCAGCTCGAAATAGTAGCGCTCCACATAACAACTACGGTAAACTTCATTGTTCTGCGACATTGGCTCTTTCCCACATAGAATATCTTTGATTTTACGAATAGGGTAAGATATGATGGGAATCCACGAATTCTGATTGGCTATTTGATGCGAGGTAAGCGTGATATCACACTTATCATCTCTTCACGATTCTTGCGATATCCTTTTTTTTTACTTGCGTGAAATTTCCTTGTCAGGTAATGAATCTTCCTATAGAATTTAGGCTGCAAGCTGACTTGATCCCTATATACCCTAGCCTATACATATGTCACTATAAAAGTTTTCTAATGGTCATCCCTAAGAGTCACCATTACATTTTTCTACAATCAATGTATTAAAGGTGAACAAATCACATTATATGTTTGTTTTTACAAAATGGATAAATGAATGGGTTTCCACTCGGCTTTTGGTGCGAATTTGTGACGTCACAAACTCGATCGACATGCTACATGTAAACCATTCCGTATTAAGGTTATTATATCTGTATACATGTATATCTATTAAGGTTACTTTTAGCAACAGCTTAATTGACAAATTTAAAGAGTTTTAGACGTTTTGTTTCGGTCGTTTCTTTCGTTTCGGTGGTTTCACTTGTTTCGGTGATTTCGTTTCGTTTCGATCGTTGTTTCGGGTTTTAGTACATGCCACTGCAAGGTTTGTGCAGTTTGATGAGTTGCGTCGTATCCATTGTCCATGCATTTGACGTATATTTCCCAGTATTTCATTCAGTACTGCGCTGTTGATACTGACAATAGGCAGTACTTATAATTGCTGGAGAGCTTTTATAAGAAACTCTAGCCTTATTTGGATGTTCTCTCTCACATCTACTTCCGCAGTGTCCCATTCTCGTTCGCACTCTTGTAGGAGATCGCGAGAAAAAGGATGCTGCCAATGTAAAACTTGTGTTTGGGGTCTTTGGTCTACCCCTACATTAGGCCTTCCTTCATTTGCCATATTATGTTCAGGAATAATAGAGCGGGAGCTGGGACCTAATGATGCGCAAAGACGGTGCACAGAAAATGTTGAATGAATATTGCACCGTGGAATGAATATTTCGATCGTGCATGTGAACAAATATAAACCGTTGAATGTGAATGAACACATCCCGTAAATGTGCATGAATATATTCGTGAATAAGAAATACGTCGTTAAATGTGAATAAATATATTTCTTGAATGAAAACTTAGTTGTTGAATGTGAATGAATATATTTCTCGAATGAAAACTTAGTTGTTGAATGTGAACAAATATATTCGTGAATAATAATAACAGCGTTAAATGTGAATGAATATAAACTGTGAATTTTGCACCATTTCGCCAACAATACAGTAGAAGGAAAAAAAAGAGAGAAGCTGCATATTTATCTTAAATAGTTTAGAAAAGGCTGCCATTTCTTTTTGTGAAAATCAAAATTAAACACAAAGTTCCGGTATAAAAGGAACTTGGCCTGGCCACTGACAGCTCAGTTGTCATTCAACCTTGTTAGAGAACTCATCTCTGCAAGCCCTCTGAGGTCACGTACGAGACGAAAAATAAAATATCATTAAGTCCAATTCTATCCATTTATCGTTCTAAGCTACAATGGATTAAAGTTACAGAGTACCTTCAGATCGAAAATTTATTGAAATTTTTTTTGCGTCAAAATGAAGTTTACAGAATGAACTTTCATCCAAAAAAATTATCGAAAAATAGTGAAAATTGACGGATAAATGACAGTATAACTTTTGTGGGCGTTGTTTATTTATGATGCAAGATTTTTTTTTAAGCGCTGTTTTCTCAAAGCTCATTTTTCGCTTGTTGGGGACACTTTAAAGAGCTACAACTTAAAGGGAATTTGTTTGATTTTCCTCAAATTTGGACAGAAGCTAGGCTAACATATGTGGGCGGCAAGGTGGTCTAGTGGTTAGCGCGTCGGACTTTCAACCTGAAGGTCGGTGGTTCGAGCCTGGTCTCTGCCGTCGAGTTGTTTCCTTAAACAAGAAACTTTACTCCACACTGTCTCTCTCCACCCAGGTGTATAAATGGGTACCGGCAACAAAATGCTGGGGGTAACCCTGCGATGGACTAGCATCCCATCCAGGGGGGAGTAGCAATATTCCTAGTTGCTAGATTTCGCCAGAGAATGGGGATTTCAACACACCATTCCATCTCGTACACATGCTCAGGCAAATGGTAAAGCTGTGGCAGCTGTAAAGAACATGAAAAAGCTCCATGAGAAATGTGGCTCAATGAATGATGACTTCTGGAAAGGGATGCTGGCCATCCACAATTCTCCACTTTCCTGCGGTAAGAGTCCTGCTCAGTTGTTACATGGCCGAACACTGCGTGACTTTCTTCCTTGTTTTCCGAATCTTAAGGAAGGATGTCTCACACCTGCTGCAAGAGAGAAAATCTTACATGCCAAGAGTAAAGAGAAACTGAACTATGACCAACATGCTGTAGTACGTTCACATCTTGGAGCCAGGATCCCATGTAGCAATCCCCTCTTGCACTGACACTGACTGGTCCCTTCTTGGGACCATTCTTGAAGTCCGCCCCAACCATACTTTTGCTGTCCAAACTGACCAAGGTTCAGTGCTCATCTGCAATACGTAATAATTGAAGCCTGCAAACTGACATTGTTGTTCTCTCACCTTATTCATTTGGTTGAAATTTTGCTTATTATCTCCTATGGGAGGAAGCAGTTGTTGCAACGTTGATATTGTAGTCTTCCTCTGGTAGAGGAGATGTGGTGTTATCTACTAAGGGACTGGGAATGAACAGGAGACCTCAAAGGTCTTAAGCATACACTTATTTGTAAGTTGAATATGCTTATTTGTAAACTGCAAATGGAATTAAAATGGCAAGTTAACATGTACCATTTTAATTCCAGTATTTTTGCTCTTACTCCCTCGTGGGTTTAATCTGTTCATCAAGATCTATGTACTGTTTCAGGGTAATCTTGGTAGAAACAAATTAAAAATAACCTTGCATATTATTATTATTATTATTATTATTATTATTATTATTATTCAGTATTACTATATTATCAGTTACTTGTGGTGATTAATATTTTTTGAATCCAAACTTTTGATGGATTTCTGGCTCAACTTGGCTGTGGTGTCTCTCACTCACTTCGTAAGTTTTTAGTTTTATTCTTATTATACCTTCAGTTCAATTACACTTTGGTGGCTTTGCGAGGGTTCACCATATTTTGGTGTAGCTGGGAGCCTAAGCCCCACAGCTTAGTAAGGCCACGTGTCTCGTTTCTTGGAGATGCGTCTCGTTTCTCGCGAGTGCACTGGAAGTACCGTACAATCGCTTCCAGTTCTGGTGTATTTGAAACTGTTCTGTATGAACATACTAGATGACGGCTTGTTTTGCATATCGTATCATAAGTTGATTGGTGCGGGAAACGTACGTACGATTTTCATTCACAAACAATGCATAATTTTTTAAATTCTAAAGTGTCTCTTAAGAAAGTTTTATTCAAACTGGCCAAATTTTTGTAATTATAAAGCGGGACTTCACCCGCATTAGGAAGTCATTAGGAAGTTCACAAAATGAAACATCGTGATTGGTATTTAAATTGGCAGTGGCGCTGATGTGTTTACATGTTCTTTTGAACTGAATAATTCTTGATGCTGAAAATGAGAACTTAGTGTTCATGAAGTTAGAGTTCGACACAAGAATAGCGGAACTCGCTAGAGAGCAGCAATCGTGATATTGTCACCACATTCAATCTTCACTGAAATAAAGTATTAAAGTGCTGATTAAAAAGGTGGGTTGCGTTGATATTTTTTTTAAGCGATACTGGAACAATAATTTGTCCGAGATTTTAAGACAACCGATAGAAATTGACTGAGAAAACGATCCAGGGAAAATTTGTTTTCATGCGAGTTTAGCGGGTTGTTCAAGTTACATCTATCTGCATTTGATATGTAGTGGGATTCTTGCATTTCCGTGAAATAAAATCTAGTTGATTCATGTTAAGTGTACTTATTATCATCTCCTCGCAGAATTTTATAACATACAGCAGCACACATACAACGGCCAACATAATTTGTGGAAATGGGAGTGCCATTATGCTTCCACCGGATCGCGTTTCGCTGCAAAGTTGTTTCACATTTCCTTCGAAAACTTGACCACGAACAAACAAACGAGCCTGCTTAAAAAATAAATATTCCTGTCATGTTCATTCAAGTTTAAAGCAAAAACATATCGTCACTACATTGAAACACTTGTTTGCCTTGAGACTTGCTAAATGCGATTTGGTCAGTGCTGCGAAACACTAAAACTTTTGAATATTTTATATTTACATTTACAGTGAATCGACTTTTCATTTGCAGTGAAACGACTTTATACGCCTGTGACTTTGTAAGACTATTAGGTCAATCACAGCTGCAGCTTCACACGTGCGGCATACAATAAAGGAAGGTGTGACTTTTTACCACTCCCAACTTTAGAAACATTTGTGACTTTTTTAGACTGTCATGCTAATTAGCTACCCACATGCAGCATATGGTAAAGAAGGTGTGAATTTTTACACTGCTAAGTTCTTCAAGCAATTGATATGATGGACCGAGGTTGAATTTTTGTTGTCTTGGCAAAATTTATTTATAAATATGCTTGCCATTCACCGCAAGCCGTTCAAGATAATTTTTGAATGGCTAGTAGCAGTCATTGGAACAGCTGAATATTTTTTTGAACAGGTAATCATGGCCATTCCAATGGCCTCCTGTCGTTCTTGAATGGCTGAAAAACGACAAGCGAACGGCTTCAAAGTTGTTTCGCTGCAAACACTCATTTGTCTTGAGATTTGGTATTATTGCGATGTATTATTACACATGACACAAAAGATGCCTGCCTTGACTTATGGGCAAATATTTAAGCCCCACGAAGCAGAAACATTTTTCCCTTTGGGCCCCAAAATATTTCATTACCCAAAGAGCCAAAATGTATAACGCCCCTATTTTAGAATTAATCTCAATGCGCCACTGGTTAGTACTAGTTTTAAAGGTAATTTAGCAAATGCTGACTGCACCAGGGCTGTAGTTAAATTTCACACTGCGACACAAAACAAGACTTCACATCAAGGACACTGAAAAGTGGGAATCCCTTGAAATTGTAAGTGTCAAAACCAAACATGGCATTTGGTTTCTATGAGGGGTGATCTCTGCCAAAATTATGTTTCAAATTGTATTACGCAGAACCTCCAATTTTGTTACAAGCCATCAAATTCTTTTCTGAAGAGATTGGAATGGAAATTGAGACAACACAAAAGAAATTGAAGCAACAGAACATTAAGATATCACAACTGAAATCAAGACATCAGAAATTGAAGCAACAGAACAGAATTTAAGACGTGAGAAGTGAAATAAAGATACTATTTATATTTCATTACCCAAAGAGCCAAAATGTATAACGCCCCTATTTTAGAATTAATCTCAATGCGCCACTGATTACAACTTAGTAGACCTCTGTTACATTTTTATTAACCCAAAAGCACAATGCATCGTCCTCGCCTGCACTTCCCAACCTTTGGTTAGTACTAGTTTTAAAGGTAACTTAGCAAATGCTGACTGCACCAGGGCTGTAGTTAAATTTCACACTGCGACACAAAACAAGACTTCACATCAAGGACACTGAAAAGTGGGAATCCCTTGAAATTGTAAGTGTCGAAACCAAACATGCATGGCATTTGGTTTCTACGAGGGGTGATCTCCGCAAAAATTATGTTTCAAATCGTGTTACGCAGAACCTCCAATTTTGTTACAAGCCATCAAATTCTTTTCTAAAGAGAATGGAACGGAAATTGAGACAACACAATAGAAATTGAAGCAAAAGAACAGAATTTAAGATATCAAAACTGAAATCAAGATGTCAGAAATTGAAGCAACAGAACAGAATTTAAGACGTGGGAAGTGAAATAAAGATATTAAAACAGAAATTGAAGCAACAGAACAGAAATTATGCAACAGTTAACCGATCCAATTTCAGTTGTTGTTTCAATTTCTATTCTGATGGGGTGTGGCTAGTTTCTGTGACCTAATCTAATTTATTGCTATTTGTAAATAACTTCTATTTTTATTTTTCAAAGTGAGCCCTCTCGATGAGCATTGTAACTCTTAGGGCAAACTTCGCCAATAAATACGTTTAATTAAGAAAAAGATTCATTTGATTCCAAGATGGCCACTGATGAGAATGTATTTCGGAGAAGTATTCTAGATGTTGTGGGAGAAGTATTGAGAGATCCGCAGGCTTCTGTAACTGAATAGGGCTTTGTTTAGCCTGGACTGGCTGCTCGATGTTGTCACAAAAGTGTACAAAGGTGAAATATTCCACAGGGAGTCTATCCTTGATGTGCGAACTAATTGAAAACCTACAGAAACCTTTCAATATGTGAATTTCTATCGTGTCACCCACCAGGCGTCATGAAAGCCTTTATCAAAGGGAAAGCCTTAAGGCTTCTAAGAATAAATTCCATAAATTTACCCACAACATCTAGAATACTACTCCGAAATACATACTCATCAGCGGCCATCTTGGAATCGAATGAATCTTCACAAATTATAATGTACAAGTGTAGAACTAGTTCTTACTCAGGTTCTGCTTGGTTCCCCATTGAGCCACACCCCTATCAGAATAGAAATTGACGCAACAGAATAGAAATTGGATCGGTTGTTAATTGTTTCCTTTATTTCTGTTCTGTTGCTTCAATTTCTGTTTGTCTTTATTTCACTTCTAATGTCTTAAATTCTGTTCTGTAGCTTTAATTTCTGGAGTCTTGATTTCAGTTTTGATGTCTTAAATTCTGTTCTGTTGCTTCAATTTCTATTGTGGTGTCTCAATTTCCGTTCCAATCTCTTTGGAAAAGAATTTGATGGCTTGTAACAAAATTGGAGGTTCTGCAAAACACAATTTGAAACATAATTTTGGCAGAGATCACCCCTCATAGGTTTCCAATTTCCGTTTTGACATATGGAAATTTGGTGAACTTTTTACCAACTACTGTAACAAACTTCAAAGGGCTAAATTTGTTTTTCTGCTATCAAACTACTTTCCCTACTGTCTTTAATTTCAATAATTAGTTTTAGGTTCATTTAAGATTTATTTTGACAATAAGTAAACATGGAGTACAGAAAGAAGTTTACACATGAATTATGCACGACTACTGCACTTGGGATACGGGGCCGCTTATTTACATTTCGCGAATGAGCAGTGAAAAAAATGACCGTTTTGCAGTCTTTTACATAAAATAGTTTATTGTTACCTGGCATTGAAGTCAAAGCCAAAGTCAAAGCCTCAAAAAAGGTAAAACGATCATGACTATTATTTCGTCTTCTCGCAGACTGCTGGCGTAGTCTACATATTCCCCAATACTGACTGCCAGTCTGACTGTCGTTCAGCCATTCAGCACAAGCTGTTCGGAATATTTTTTTGCCGTTCAGCCGTTCAGTTGGAGCTGTTCAAATTTTTTCTTCTGCCATTCACCTGTTCAACTTCATCCGTTCAATCAGTTTTTTCAGCTGTTTGGGGTAACTGCTTTTAAAACGGCTATGCGACCTTTTTCATCTGTTCCGTAGCCGTGTTTTCCCGTTTGAATGGATATGATCCGTTAGAGCAAACATAGTGTGTTTGTATACACTGTACATGATGATTTGAGCTCTTTCGATAGCTGTTCAAACAGCTGGAGATTTTTATTTTTTATTTTTCTGAAGGACTAGCAGCAGTCGTTCGAACGGCTGAATGTTATTTTGCAAACGGAAACCCTAACCATTCATTAAGCAACCCATGATGATAAAGAATGATCTTACAGCAGAGTGATTTGCAAACAGTCGGCAACAGTCACAAGAACAAAGCTAGCCAGTAAGATGTCAATAATTTTAACAATTACCAATGAACATGAAAGATTTCCGATCTTAATAATCATAATTCATGGAGTGCCTTTTAAATAAATGCGAATTTATCACTGTTCTCATTTAATCATTTAAAAGGCGTGAAAATGTCTTAGTTGTTATATTTCACACATGCCTTAATTAAGACCTATCACTGACTTCTAGAGCATTTGCCCATCCTTTTTAAGCAGTTGTGTCGGGTGAATTTGTCCTGTTTTATTTCGATTGTGGCTCATTTGAGCATGGGGTTTTTACATTTTTATATTTTTCTCCTCCCCTTCAGCAACGTCAGCTATCTCCACAATTTCACTCCCACTCTATGGCTTATGATGCAAACTTGTCCTCCTATATCTTAATAATCATAAGTTATAGAGTTCCTTTTAAATTAATGGCATTTATTACTATGATGAAAGCATCACCGTACCAGTGAATAATGAGTTATAAGTAACTCATCTCCACACAGCTCTCCCTCAGCTGCCTCAAGAACCTCCTGTTTATCTAGCTCAGCATCAATAGCATCACCCTCCTATAAACAAGAAAAAGATTAAACACTCTAAATTTTTGGTTCATGCACACATTATCTCTTAATTGTATTGCTGCAATGCTTTACTCCATGGTCTTCCGAATTATGGGATATATACCGGTATGTTACAGTCTATACAAAACACTGCTGCAAGAATTGTTACTTTAACTATCATCTTCAAAATGTTGCTGTTAGTTTAATAAAGTCTTGCACATAATCACATTCGCTACGCTTGAGTTCACAAGATCTGTTACACTGTTGACGTTGAAAACATATACAGATAGAGCATTTTCAATTACAGTTCCAAAACTTTGGAATGATCAAACTACCACACGAAATTAATTAGACATTCAAATTTTTTTAAACTGTTTAAGAGAAATTTGAAGACTCATTTATTTAAGTTAGCATCAAGTGTTTAAATCTATATATTAGCTTTATAAAGTGTAATATTATTTATTAAGTTCGATTATCGTCAAACATATTTATTTTGATTTAATGCTCTTTAAAATAAATTGTTGTAAAGTGCTATGGTCAATTAGTGGAGCACATGTAAGTGGTGTATACTTGTCGCTGTGATGAAATTCTTATTTGCCGATCGGCGATAACAAACTTCCTAAGTCAGTTAAAGCCTAATTTCCAGGACAAACGTTTGCAGTTCGGCTCCACAGTCCACATTATGTACTTTAGTGTAGAAACAGCATCAATTTCAGTCATAAAATGTCATTTACAGATAAACAAAACTAAAATTTGTCGCTACCACAAGGTTTTCTCCTGACCGCGGCACCGTGCGTGATTCAAATTCGTGATCTTGAATCAGTCTTGATTTCTATTAGCTAGCTCTTGACGTTGGCTTTCTCGCTGGAACGTTGTTTTTCTTTGACATATGCGATTCAAGAAAAATTCATTGCCAGACTCGTGAATTCCACTTTTAAATTTCACGCGAAAGACCGATATCGCGATTCGGGCGATATCGGTCTTTCGCGTGAAATTTAACGTGGAATTCACGAGTCAGGCAATGAATTTTTCTATAGTATCCTCATGGACTCAAAATTGAATGAGTTATTTAGCATTGGGTGCAAAGGATTCTGGGAAGGTTATTCTGATAATTACATGTATTGCTTTTATTATTATTATTATTATTGTTATTATTATTATTATTATTATTCAGAGCTGAGTAAACAAACAATTCCTCATAGCAGATGGGCACATTCAGCTATAACTTGATAAATAACACCTGATCACATAGTTTAAATACACTATATGATGTAAGACAATTCTATTAGCATTTTTCCTTTCAGTTTACAGCTGTTTTTAGCTAAATAAACCAATTTAATAAACAGCACAAAATATACATTACTTTTGTGCAATTGAAATAAAAATTATAGTTGTCCGACCAAACGTCTATAATTTTAACTATAATTACATGTAACTATAATTTTTATTTTCTAACTGAAGTTCTTCAGCAAACCTTTAGCAATTGAAATAATATTAAATAAATGTAGAACATGATAGTCTCACATCATCATCATCTTCCTCATCTTCATCATCCGATTCAGGTTCATTAGTGGCTGATGGATCATCTGCAAGTCGAACAACAGTCAGTCTTAATGAATGCTAAAAAACATGACAAACTTGCTCACAAATTAAATGCTATAAATATCTACTTCTGCACAATATTTAAAATAATAATTTTAAGCAATATTATTAGGTGCAGTTTATGTTTTACTGTAGAATAAACAAATTAAGTATTGCCCTGTGTTAGAGTTACCAACTTCCACTCTAACCCGCTTAGTTGAGCTAGTCCTCATGCTTAATGTTTTGCAGTGCAACTATATTAACTAGCAGTTATCGGAGATTATGGAGACGCATTAGAAGGAACTTCCAGCGGAAATGAGCCCCTAAAAAAAGCAATAGGGGTGGCCATTTGGAAGACTGGACACCAAAAAATCTCAAAGTTTAGTGCATGTAATGCACAGGGAAATCAACAGGAAATTAGGATTGTGTTCTTCGAACACAACAAGTTGGTGTTGCCAAGTATGGGACATAAATGGGCCCGAATTATGCTTGTCATTTTATGGATTATATTGAATGGTCCATTTTGTCCCAATACACCAGCTTAATTTCATAGCTCCACAAGCAATACATCAATGACATCGTTGAAACAGATTTATGCAAACAAGAATTCCAGAAAACTTCATCATGATGCTCTGAAATCAACATCCACCATCTCTCAATCCAAACTTACTTTCACAAACATCACACTTTGTAGTTATGGCCCAACATTGAAACAACTGTGCATTACAAAGAAACTCACAACTACTTTCACCACACCTCATCTCACCCTCAGCTCTGTAAACCAGCATCTGGTACAGCCAGTTCCTCTGCCTCGACCTTCTTTCCTGTGACGATGATGACCAACCGTCAAAGTGCGATAAAGTGGGCATACTGTTCGAAAGCCCTAGTTACCCTACCAATTTATTGCACAGTGACCATGAAAGCGTAATGTCCAATGGTCATCAAACACTCCAGAGCCCATTGCCAAGACTGTACCAAAAAGAGTTTCTCTAGTATTAACATATGATCCTTGAACTCCCCCATTAAAAACATTTTGCTGGACAATAATTATCTATTAATAATATCTTAATTGTCAAACGATCCTAAGACAAGGGAATTATTTCAATCCGAACCCTCCCATTGTTGCATTCAGGCACGACAGTAGCCTGAGAGATATCCTGGTGCACAATTCCAACAAGTGCTGCACAGAACAACCAGAATCATTTGCTGCCCGTGTCTGACGTCCATCTATGTGTTCCTCAAGGTACAACTGCCATCCCTGAACACCTAAACAACTGAAAAGAAAACATGACATACTGTATCTCTTGCCATCAATGCCCTCTTAGCTTTAGGCATGGCACCATGCAACCTATGGGCATAGACAATGTTTTTCTTTCCCTATGATCTGCATGCACATGTAGTCTGCTGTAAGAAAACTATTTAAGTGCACCCATGCAAAACTTCAAAATTTAATTGTTTACAGTCAAATCTGCCTTTGCTAAATACAAACTACTCCACATTACCACCACCAGCGGTCTACGTGAAATGCATGACAAATGCCTTCAATAATGCAGTCATGGGCGGCTTAGTCTCCGGATCTGATTCCAACATTACTAAAATCAGTGAAAAAGAATGGGTATGGTCGTACCTGCAGCTATTTGGAACTGAAACCCAAGGGATTCCCACTCTGATTTCAAACAACCATGTAATTCAGACAGTGCCAAGGCTGAGGGCTCTTTGTTAGCAACAGGTCAGCATGTTCACAGAAGAGAACCTCAACTACTTTATGCATCACCCATGGAACCCTCCTCTTATGCTGACACATTTTCATAATCACGGACACCCAGTTCAACCTCTCAAGGACGTTTGCGCTAATTGTTTATGCGCATCCTAACTGCGCACGGAATTCATGTCGCAACGCCATGCTACGTCATGCACGAGCATGCGCGCAAGAGAAGAAATCTGAGCACATAAAGGACTGGTAGCTGTTGCATTAACTTTGCTTACATTTAACTCGCTTGAATGGTCGGTGACCCCCAATTTT
The DNA here is from genome assembly GCA_022457155.1 of Cladopsammia gracilis. Taxonomy (NCBI): domain Eukaryota; kingdom Metazoa; phylum Cnidaria; class Anthozoa; order Scleractinia; family Dendrophylliidae; genus Cladopsammia; species Cladopsammia gracilis. The sequence continues at coordinate 578,959 of JAJGOT010000308.1, read as the reverse complement.
TTTTGATAGATAATTTTCTTTGCCACTTCTCGGCAGATTGTGAAAAAATGAACAAAAAATCAATGTAGGAAGTTTAATTTTTTTCCATTTTTCTACCCGCACGACATCGAATCCTGCCAATTTGAGGCTGTCAGAGTTTGCAAATGCTGTTGTTTAAAGGTCTTTAAAGATTAAATTTACTTTGAAAAACGTCAGCAGTTGAATGAATTTGCTGAACAGACCTACTCGCATACAATTTAAGAAAAGAAAGTTGCATTTTAGAGATTTATTTGCAATATTTTTAGACTAATTGGGGTCTCATCCCGTAAGGAAGACCAATTTTTCAAAATTAGGGTCGCCTTTCAGATATCCTATCTCGGAAACAAAATCGAATCCTGCCAATTTGCGGCTGTCAGAGTTTGCAAATGCTGTTGTTTAAAGGTCTTTAAAGATTTAATTTACTTTGAAAAACGTCAGCAGTTGAATGAATTTGCTGAACAGACCTACTTGCATACAATTTAAGAAAAGAAAGTTGCATTTTAGAGATTTATTTGCAATATTTTTAGACTAACAGACATTGAGGTCTCATCCCGTAAGGAAGACCAATTTTTCAAAATTAGGGTCGCCTTTCAGATATCCTATCTCGGAAACGAAATCGGTGACCCCCTCATTTTTTTGCCTGAAAGAGCTTCTTCTGCTTGTGTCTGAACACAGGATCGGTTAACTCCTCTCTAACATCGGGGTTGGCTTTCCAAAGCCTTATCTTAAGATTAAGCTGGAACTTTAACCCTTGGACTTCTCTGAGATCTTCTTTGAGTTTCTGGCGAATCTTGGGAGGCACCTCCTCTAAGAAAACTCTTGGATCCGCATGCCCTTCGGGGACATTCATCTCCCAGCCCCACAGAAAGCTGGCCAGAACCCAGGGAGTCTGTATAAATTCAAATTCAAGCTGGGGAGGGTGCACTTCTGGTTCACCCAAGATTTGCTGCACAGGCATTTGAGGCTCTTGCTGTGGGGCTGGACGCACTTCCGGTTCACCAAAGATTTGCTGCAGATACCACTCAAGGTCTGCTGGCTGCTGCGCTGGCATTGGACGCTCTTGCACAGGCACGCCCCTCAACGCATTATTAAATGCTTCATCGTCTATTCGCCCTGCCCGATGCAAGCCAACTAGGTATTCCACGGCCATATAAAGTATTCATTTGCATCCCCATTGTCTAATTATTTTGAAGAAGCTCAGCCAACACCAACAAATGCTCCTGTTTTGCCTGTTTCTCCAGAACTGTGTGCCTCTTTCTTATTTTTTCTTGGCCACAAGCACTGCAGAACTGTATCTTGCTTTGAACCCCCTTTTCACATGACCTGCAGGGAACGGGGATGCATCTCCCCTACCTAATCATTGCAAAGTGGATTTTACAATGCTCACCGCAACATCTCTTACTGCAGGGTAATGTTTCCTACTTTGAGCCAAGCACAATTTTTATAGCCCATCCTGATTACAATCTTTGGTATACATTTTGCTGCAAACTAGTTCAATAGGATAGTCCGCTGCCCCCGGGTGCATCTTCTCATCGCCGAGAATGTGCGCATAGAGATTAGAAAGCTGCTTGCATGGGTTTGCGCACCACCTGCACACCACTTGTTAAATAGCCGCTTGCCTGTAGTATATAAAGTAGCCGTTCTGGGCCAGTTGGTCTTAGCAGTCTGATTTTGACAATTTAAGCCTGTATAAGCTATGTGCTCAGTGAAGCACGTGAGCTGAGCACATAGCTTAGAAAGGCTTAATTGGTCAAAATAAGACTGCTAAGACCAGGTGGCACAGAACTGCTACTTTATATACTACTAGTAGTAATGTACAATGCAATACTAAGGAATCATCTGAACCAGCCCTTTATCAGGGCTCGAAAATTCTTCTGAAGTCTTTCTTGCCATGGGCTAGCTGGTATTACTACTCTACTAGCCCAGAGCCTGAGAGCTCTAGCCCAATGTATATTTGTTATGTGATGACTCTTCGATGGATCAACACGAAAATTTGATGTACCACTAAAAAAGGGCTGGATTTGTCAGCTAAGGATGGATACTTCCGGCCAGTTTGGCAGAATATTACATCCTTTGACTCATCATATTCCACCCATGGCTATTTTGTTTTCCACTGTGGAAGAAACTACATTTTCGCTGCGTATCATACTTCTTGTGTTTGGTCTGAATTTCATCTGGAGCTGGTTCAACGGTACTCCGTTTTTGCTGATCTTCAGTACCACCATCTCCTTTCTTTCCCTGCATGAAACCAAAGCTTAAAAGGCTCATTGAAAAAAAAACAAAGCGAAATATACTCCATTCATTCACGCGTGACCCGCGTCCAAGCTGCACTTGTGCATGTCCAAGTTGACCAAAGTGGTTACCAGACTTCTGACATCCACATAGAATGCCTTGCGAATTGTTTTTTAAAAACGCTTACTGACTGTCTTTTGAAACACGCTTTTTTACTTCTTTGTGGCATAAGTGATAATATATAGTCTTTAGCTTGACTTTATACATGTAATTAATTGCATAAGAAGCATCTTTTCTAATTTTCAGTGAATTCAAGAATTTGGCTTGATAGCCCACTGGGCTAGAATAGTACTTTTTTCACTAGCCCAACGAAAACTTTTGCTAGCCCCGGGAGTCGGGCTAGCGGATTTTTCGTGGATCTGCGCCAAGCATGCCGTGAAGACCAATGTAGATCACTAAGCACTGATGATCATGATACACTGTTGTGATGGCTGTACTTGTTGAAGACAAAGCATGCTGCTCGCCATTGGATGGACTTGATACTTTCCTTGTATGTGGGGACCATAATTATTTGTCAATTGGCCGTACCAAGGATAAGTAAAACTGCTCCTTAACAGATCGATCACATGATAGGTTCCTTTGAAGAACCCCAGAACTCTCATGGCTTTCTTTTTAACCTCTTCACATTGCCTTTGCCAGCTCATATATACAGCTATTTCAATTAACATTGTCGGGTGAAAGCTCAAAGCTCAAAGCCTACAAGTCAAGACTGAACGAGTAAACCGAGCACCTGTTCCAGGCATGCAGATAGTTGGGAGCGGCTAAATAAAAAGAAATGGCGTAAATGAGCGATGCGACGAGCGGGAAAAACGTTTCTTTTGCGCCACTATCTTGGCTTGTAGCTTTGAGCTTTCATCCGACAACGTTAATTGAAATAGCCAACCCCATCCAACAAAAACATTGCAGAGAGTATCTGAACCTAAAAGGAAATTTCTTCAGTGTGACACATGATGAAACACTTTGTAAGGGGCAAATTCCATTTGCCATTTTGACGCCCGCATCTCAAGATAAGCAAGGTCACACTGGCGAGTGAAGTGGTCATTAACACAGTTAATTGAGCGATAAAGCAGACAATTGTCAGGAAAAAGCTTAGTGCCAGATGTAATGTTTGTAGGCAGGTCGTTTATAAACATTAAGAAGAGGATGTGACTGAGTATGGTGCACTGGGGTACCCCGGACAAAACAGGGGACCACTTGGAAACCGACCCATTTACAACAACATGTTAGCGACATTCAGTTAGAAAGCTGCAAAGCCAAGTGATGGACTTGTCACAAATTCCGTAGTGCTGATCCTTTAGCAATAGACGTTCATGAGGAATGGAATTGAACGCTTTAGCTTAGTCGAGGAATAGAACATCAAACTTCATGTGGGTGTTTAGAATCGTAGACCATTCATGAATAATGGTAATAAGTTGTTTCTGAGTCACATTAGAGACTGCACTGGAAGCCCTACTGGTGCAGAGTAATAATGTGGTTGACTGAAAGGTGGCGTGAAATATAGCAGCATACTATGTGCCCCATTATTCTCAATGTGAGAGATGTTAGTGAGACTGGTCTATAGGTCTTTGGGTCAGCTCTCAGACCTTTTTAAAACATTAGCTTGCTTCCAGGTGGATTTAAGGTAGAACACCAGAGTCATAAGACTGTTGAAACAAAGAGGCAAGCCCCGGGGCTAGTTCCAACGCGGCCTCCCAAAGAATCCTGGCAGAAATCAGCTCTTGACCGCACGCTTTGTCGACCTTGTTGGTTTGGGATAGCTTAATTTTACTCTATAAAGCATCCTCTCTGAGTTAACAGAGTTAAAAAAATTCGTTAGGAAAAAAAGTTATTGCTAAAAACATGTACATACCCACCATTTGTGGCCTTAAAATCGTGACCTTGAGATCATGCAGGCAAGAAGTGTTTTGAGTTAGTACCATTTGAGGTTACGTGCCTTTGCTGTGAATCATATATCAAATTGTTCCTTATGGTCAAGCATTCCATTTTAGCTATGCTACAAGCTATCACATAAAGCAATGTAAACCGATCAAATAATCACACACATGATCAGCAGTACTACATGGATAAATAGGGTAACTTTAGTTCGCGAGCATGGTGACGTATGTTTTTTATTGGAGGATTTGTAAAAAATCGTTTGTCAACGTTAATTCTGAGGAATCACCTTAACAGCTCTTTCCCAGCAGAGCTCACTTCAGTGAGAGCATACAGGTGCACAAAAGGAAGCCATGACTTAAAAATGAGACGTCAGTCAGCCACAGTTAATGCATACAAGTAATCTTTTTATGTAACAAATCTATTCTTCAGTGACATTTGTGATCCTCGCAGAGTGTTCTCAACTTATGCAGTTGAAAAAGCAACCAGAAAAAAATCAGGCTTGAACGGGATTCAAACCCATCACCTTGTGATACCGGTGCAATGCTCTATCCACAGAGCTATCAAGCCAAATGGATACATGTAGATGGTCAATTGTGAACAACAAAAGATCTGAATTAATAAATGGTCACATGAAAATACATTCCAATCAGAAGCAATCTCACTCCATCTTCCTTAAATATTATCTACCGTCTCCAATGACACAGTATGACAATCACTTAGTGTGTGAAAACAACTAACAGCTTTCATTGCTACAGCTTTCGGTTTTAACAAAGTTGCTATGGTTTGGTTGAGTCATTGTTCAAGATTCTTCTCTAGTTCTTCCTCCAGTCTCCTTCTTTGTGCTAATCATTCTTTGTCTTCCAACAGCTCATCTGTGTAGGCTTCTTCTGCTTTGTTTCAGTCTTGATCTATGGGATCTGAATCTGAGCTGGAGTTTAAACCAACATATCTTGAGCCCATCGTCACATAAACAAGTGGAATAAACAATTAAACTGGGTAAATTAAGATAAAGTTTTTTTTCCTCTCCAAGTATAAAACAAATATGTGGCTGAATGCAACATGTCAGAATGACTGCCAAAATTGACTCTTGGATTGACATCACAAGCCCAAGTCTCCACTTCACTTGGCAACATTTGCTTAGTGTAATACAGAGATTTATTCTGGCCAAAACACGTTTTGGGGGTTACAGGCACCTTAACAAACAACTTGCAACAGTTGCATGAAATAATGTATGCAGTATGATTGTATAATTATTACATTCCTAACCAGAGTTGAGTTGTTTAATGATAAACTGGATCTGTCTAGTCATATCAGGGTTGTCATCTTTAAGGAAACACTCAAGGATCTCCTCCATTCCCTGTAAGATAGAACCAAACAGTAAGGATCTGAAACAGAAATCAAAGGCTCCTAAGAGCCAACCGTGAATAAGAAATGCTAACACGTAATGCAATATTGCGGTAAGCTTATGTTTTCACACTGACATGGTTCGATATTTTTTAAAAATTATGTAAGCATTTTTGACAAACGCAAAAAAAGGTAAATCACTTTCATAATATCCAGTTCGGAAAAAAACGCTGTTGAGTGAATTGAACCTGGGCCTCCCGAGTACAAATCCCGGCGCTAGCCCACAAGACTATCAAGGAACACATGCTCAATTAAGACTAAATTTTGTTATTTTAAGGTAGATACGCATCAAAACGTGTGTCTCGATTGCAAAATCCTTTTAGATCGATTTCAATGTTGCATTTAAGACTCCAAATGCGAAACATCTTTAAGCTTATTGTTGTTTATATTCGTTTACAACAAATTAGTTGCTATTGCTGGATTCATGCTGTTCTTGTTATGAAACACATTCATAACAAAGCATTACGTCACTAAGTTTACAGCTGTTGGAAGGAGTGAGTGAGTGAGTGGTGAGTAAATTAGTCACTGTTACCAATAACCCCTTCATTACGCTTGCGCATATTCTCGGGTTAAAAACTGTCTTTTTATGAGTTAAAGCATTTGTTTAATAATTTTTCTGATAACCTGATTTTACAGTATCACATTAATCTTTCTTGTGACCATCAGTTTTAGCTGTGTAACTATTTTTTGCAAATAATTATAAGTGCTCAAGTTTTTACAATTTCAACGGGAAGCGTAGGGCGTTTGGTTTTCACGTAGCTACAGTTTTTACGTATTTCTCAGGGCTGATTTCAACAATAAATTTCAACAAAGTGTGAATGAACAAAGTACAGTGAGTTCAAATTTGTTTGACGGAAATTTTGAATAAAAGGAAATAATTCCTAATTCATTTAGTTTTATTACTGGCACGTTCTTCAGTCCGTGGAAGATTAACTGCGGGATTAACTGATAAATTGTCATTGTGTTAATACGATGCAACTTCATGCAAAAACTTCAGTGAAAAAAATTAAAAAAAGACTTCAAAAGAAGAAAAAAAAAAGAAAAAAGATGTTTACGTTTTAGATTTATATTTTCATTGAATGAAAACAAAGAAACATCAGTTTAGATGAATTCGGCTCTGGTGTTGCATAAGGTTTCTTGTTATTCAAAAAACGGACTTCAACCTCTGACTTTTGTCTTTTGAATTCGCCTATTCTGCATTCCACTTTAATGATAATCGAGTACTTTTTAACTGTTTGATTTCTTTCAAGCTATTCCGCAAAAACTGGCCACTTAACTGAGATAACCGTTTGCACGTAAACAAATTAAACGGTGCATAATTTTGGGCAAACAAAACAAAATAACATTATATCTGTATATGAGTTAAAAACATCTGTATATGAGTTAAAAACATTGCATGCGATAAAATCAGAAGCACATAACTGATAAGCTACTGATAAAACAAATAGAACCTCTTTAATGGCTTTGTTGTTATTTTAGAGGGGGAAAATAATAAGAACTAAATTGAGAAAAAATTGCCGATGGAGGTTATCTAGTAATCATATTTTTTGCTCCTAAGATTCTCGACTGTTGTTTGAAAAAGAAAGAGAGAGAAAAGTTTCTTTTTTTCATGTAAGAACCATACTGCTCTTTAAATTCAAGAGAAACCGTCTCACAGATGCGTGAGTTCCCAGAACAATGCTTTGGCTGTTTTAGACTTGCAGGCATTTTCCTGCGCACCCATGCCGGCTGAACTGATCGAAGGCATGGCTCGTTTCTCCCTGTCTGCAAAGAAAGGCAATGCTTTTGAGTGAAGGTTGAAACATACTTCACAAACGATACCATACTCAACAAATCCTAACAAAATGAAGGAATGTTAATCATAATGCAAAACTTGTTTTTGCATGCTCATAAAAAAAATTAATGAAACAATTCTTTCTTTTTCTAAAATGATCACATTCATTTTAATGAATGATTGTTTGATGCTCTGAATGAAAATTTATTGCCTGGCAATGAATAGCAAATGGTGTAATTATGGTTACAAATTTTTTGAAAGGTATTCACCATGGTGTAATTGCTTGGGTTATGTGATATTTATGAATACTTGTTTCATTCATAACAATTTAAACCACTCTTAGAAACAGAAGTAGCTTACCAAGGCTCTTGCCTCTTCCTTTACGGCTGGTAGTGCCAGTATGCTGTACAAGGCTCCATTCACATATGGACGAATCTGTTTTAATAATAACAAATAATAGAATAAAAAAATACATGACAAGTGCAGTGGAAATCTACATTATAAAGTGGCTTTCGATTTTTATCCACTGTTATCACGGCTCAAGTTGAAATATAGAAATACATTTCTCAAGCTCATTTAATAATTCATAAAGAGAACAAAAAGGAAATCACAACCATGAAGGAGGTTCATGGATATGTGATTAACATGTAATTACCATAAACCTGGGTCAATTAACTTGTGCTTTGAGTTTCTCCAAGAATAATTAATGGTCCAATATGAAGCTACATCAAACACTCAAAAAAGAGTTTTATCAGGTATCCAAACCTTGAAGTTGGTTAAAAAAAACGTGGCTGCATGTTGTTTTTTCATTGGAGATGACGTAATAAAATACTTTAATTTGTGTTTGATATATAACACGAGAACTTGTGTTTTAAACAACAAATTCACAGCACTGTGATACAAGCAGTAGTCAAGAGTAAAATTAACCATTTTACAAAATCCAGTGGACACCTGAATCGTTTAAAAACAATGTACTAAGTAATTGAAGGGCTGGGTGGAAAAAACTACATATTAAAGGGACACTGTCACGAGGGCAAATACACGAGTTTTTCTAATCGAAACTTGAAAAGTTTAGCCTAAATTTTTCAAGTTGAACCATCAATTTCAAAATGGCATCGACTAGTGGCGGTGGTCACAGTGGTAAACGAAGAAACTCGAGACGAAAACGAATATTTGGTATGCCGAAAAGAGCATGAAAGAGTGGCTGAAATCCCATAAACGTGTTCATTTCGAGGATACAATTTCTAAGTCATGGCATGAAGCAAAATTCATCGCAGACAACAAAACTTGCTCTGATTCTGTCTTCATGGTGCACTTGTTGTCGCTGGAATATTGCTCACGTCCAAGAAAGCAAAGGATTTTAAATTATTAGCGTTGTGTGAGTCAGGATGTGACTCTTCAATGAAAGCGGTATTGAAAGTGGTATTACACGGCGGCTGTTGAAAATGTGAGCGCTTTATAAGACATAGGGGGAAAAAATAACGTAGATTTCGAACGGAAAATAAAGCAAAATTTAGACATTAATTCAATAAAGCGACACTATTAAACTCGCCTCTGGCGTATTCTCTTGTCCTTTGGGGTTTCTTTTTGTCGCCACTGTTTTCCCTAGCTTTGTTAGGGTCACAGAGTCAAAGCAAAACACTCGGTTTGAGATCGACAAAACTTGGAGGCGATTTGCGTCCCAAAAATCCATCCAATCGACGATTTTTTCAGCGACAGTTAAAGAACTATTTCACTTCCACCATAAAACATGTCTGGTTTTTTGAAAATCATCGCATATTACGCTGAAAATGAGCATTTTCTGCCAACGATTCCTAGATCCATAATGTCGGGCAAATGTTTTCAAGTAGACCGGAAGTGAACCTGGGCCGCACAAGCGAATCCGTGACAATTCCCCTCCACCCATACTGAACATGCGAAGCAACGGGCAAGCCTATGGTGAGCCTTGCTGATCGCCGTCAAATGGAGTCACTATCTTGGATCAGGAAATCAATAAAATCAAGGAATTCACTCTGATGGAGGGCTAACACTCAAAACGTCAGCTTTCTTGAATCTTTATACGGTGGCTAATTTACCTTATCGCCTCAGTCAATAAGGGATCGACTATTTACCGAGTTAAGAGTTAAGTTGAGTTTGAGTTGAGTTTGAGTTAAGTTTGAGTTAGGTTTGAGTTAAGTTTGAGTTAAGTCTGAGTTACCGTTTTTACTTAGAACGTCGTTAATAGTAGAACAAGATCTTTTTTATATAAAGAAAAACGGATAAAAGATAGTATGACTGACAATAAAACCGTCTTTTCGCATTTCAGGAATGATAAAGTGAAAATTTTACATTCCAATGCACTGTATTGTCTCCGTGATCCGACTTCCTACCGAATTTTTCGCGTAGCTTTTTAGTTGTCGTTTTCCAGACATTATGTCGTTTTTCTTAGCAGCCTGTTGATATTTTTTCGAGCGTTTTCGCTTCCTCTTTCAGTTTAATATGTCGGGGACCGAAGAAGAAATACCGTCGCGCAGAAATGAATGTCACTCTGTATGAATCATTTTTATCTCGTTAATGCGCTTGCGCATTAAGCGAGACTTTGAAGTCGAGTACTAAAAAGGGACAAAAGTTGTTAACAAAATTTTGTGGACTTTTGTCCGGGGGGGTTTCTTGTTCCTTCTTTATAGAAGCTATATTAGGGTATTGAGGATATGGTTGGTTAAAGCGGTTAGGATTTCAAGAAGGGCGTCACATACTGCCACTAAAATGTTTGGGGAGCACCCCCGGACCTATTGTTAATTTCCCTAGGGTATTGGGATGTCAGAACTTGTGATGAACTTGTCATATCTCACATTACGTTACCGCAAAGATATTAGTTCTTCTTAAATTTCGATATCTCACGTTACCTATCAGTTTCAATCATTTGTCGTAAAGCCATTATAGCTACTTTAAAAGGGTAAAAATAGGTTAAATGCGTTTTCTTGGGAAACGTAGTTTGAGAATTTCACGGTGTATTTTACTAATGGAGAGGTTATAAGAAAGTTAAATGGGACAGGAAAGTTTGTGTGTTAATATGAGCGGTATGGCAGAGCAAAATAGCATGAACTTTGCGTTTTTTTCTATTGAGTTGTGGTTACACACACCTTGGGTTTGGGGCCTTCCCAAGGGTTAATGGCTTGGGTTCGGTTTATCTCAGGTTTCATCTTACCCTTGGGGATGCGGTTACACAGTAAAAGACCCCCCAGGGTAAAATATAATAAGATATGAGTTCACTGACACTGCAGTTTATGCGCGAAAACGTACAGATCGACATGGATGACACGAATCGAGATCTTGTAAGTTTAATTTCAGTCATTCTCCTGCTTATCATTTGATAAATATAACAATCCGGCATTTTTTTTTTTGCGAGAAGACACCGAAGAAGACGCCTTCAACTACGCTATCTTCAAGGTTTGTCGGCGTTTTATTTACATTTAGGAGCTCGTCACGAACTTGCTCGTCGCCAAGGAGGGCTTGGGTATTTCCACGACCACAGAATTGGTTTCAGCAACTTCTAAATAACAATGCACTCGATCACAAGTGGAAAGAAAATTTTAGAGTTACAAGTAAGCGTGCAATTAACCAAGCGTATCAGAGGTCAACTCAGCAGCAGGCGATTTCCTGTATTAGCTACGTTCTGCATTATGATTGGCCAAGCGGTTTGATTGTGCAATAGTATGGTAAACATGTCATAGTTGTGTTTATTTTTTGGCTTATAATGATGACGGTTGAATGGAATTGCGGCAAGCCTTCAATGGCTTAAATTTTTGCGTCTTTTGCGTACTGTTACATAATGAAACCGCTTCACTTTCCAAAACATTTCATATCGATATCGATAACAACATACACAACTGCGTGAAATATTTCCTTTAACAAGCATTGACAACTAAGCGGAAAACAGATATTTCAGCCCACCCACATCTGACGTCTGAGTTATCAAAAGTTTCTCTGGCTTTTGTTGATAATTTTGTCCGATGGATTATGAATGTTCTGCGATACTTGTTATCTTTGTGGAATTATAAAGAACAGGAAAGAGCGAATCTCAAAACTGTCTTAAAAATGAAATTAAGGTTGGAAAAATATATATTTGCTCAATTCTTTCTTTGACGAATAGAGGAATTCTAAGGATATGCACTTTTTTGTCTTGACTTCCTGACTGAATTTAAGTCTTAAAATAGCAATGAATATGCGTGAACGGAATCTGATCGATCAATGACAGACATTGTAGCGACCATAGGTCATGGATCAGTTCTTTTCTTCTTTAAAATCTCCGTAAAATTCTTAGATGTTTATATCTTATATATATAAAGATCTACAAACGCGGATAAGCGTAAACATTTATCCGATGCGTTGTGGCACACATCAAAGATTTAAATTGGATGATCCCACAGGCAGACCAATCGTGATGTGAGTGACTCGAAGCCAGTACACAGTAATGAAATATACTAGGTAATAATACGATTTGTCACGGAATTGATAAGCGATAGAAAAATCGAAAATATTACACACTAAAGTCTTCTCACCTTTACTTTATTGTCTCTTGATGTATCCTGACCGGTTTAAATGCATTTTTACAACTTTTGTCACTCGCCCCACTATCCACTATAAAAGAAGGGAAGGCTGGAGACCTCTGAGCGAACCCTCGCCACGCGAAAGCCAATAAATTCTAAACAATTCAACTCAAGCTCCCCGAATTGCCACCAGTGAGGCCGCAGGTTAAATGTCTACCCGTGCGATTCGTGCTAGCTTCCAAATTCCCTTTCACGGTCTCTAAAAGGGCTCCGTTTTGGAGCGATTCTGGCCATCTTCGCTTCGCCGTTGTCCGCGATCCAAACGGCTGTACCACGAAATACTAAAGCTTAGCGACCGCGTCACAGAGACAAAATGACATTCACCCGAGGGGAGGGTCGTTACTTTTGCCCTCGCGCAAATTGACACCGTCGGGGGAGCCGGTGCGTGTAATTCGAACGGAAACCACTCGCGTGACCTGTCACTTATTTGTCTTTATTTGATAAAGTGCAATTTTTCATCAAGATCAAAAGAAAAGTCTCTTTTTAAAATAAAAATGCTCGAAGGAAAATTATTAAGCTTGTTAAAACCAATTTGCGCCAAAAAAATCAAAAATCAAAGGTCACGGATATGTATGTGTTTACCGGGAGTCTAGGGTGTACTCTAACTGCACGTCCGATCCAAGAGAGAGGAAGATAGGGGCCTTGGGAACGAGGTTGGTAGACGTTTCAATAACAAATTGATCATTACATGTAAAACAGACCGTTGGCCGTCGGGTGTTGATATGAACGATATGGTCAATAATGTTTAATTTTTATTGGTAAATTGCACAACCTTCTAAAGTCGCTGTCGTAATTTGTCGTATTTTTGAAGCGGAATCGAGCCGTTTCTCGCTGTTCAGAACGTCTCATGTCGGCAATTTTCGGGGCCACGTCGCTTGTCGTTTTTACCAAGGCTTCTTTAAGCCGAGATGTTTTGAAAACAGCTTCGGCTATAAAAGGAAACAAAATCTAATCGCCAGCTCTATTCCTACAAGAGACACCATTCTGCCCGAAGGTACACAATTTTTTAGTTGACGGAAAAAGCGACAAGTAAAATATTTTCATTTGCCTTTTTTACAATAGTCTACCTTAGTGAAGTATTTAGATAAAACATTCCTTTTATACTGAAGTCTTTTTACTGAACTTATTCACATGCACAAAGTTCTTGTTTTGTCTCATACATCCACATATACACTGCACATATTAATTGGCTGTTTAAAAACATTGCTAGTAAATCAATTTTAATCCCAAATGAAAATCGTTGCAATATGTTTTAGTTTTGTTTAAATATCAATAAATAAAGATAGTAAATATTTTTTAACCTTCGAACATCTTTCCCAAATTTCGATTGATAAGAAAATCGCCATTGTAATTTCATACAAGTCATTGCTTCTAAAATACTGTGACTGATACAAAACAAAGAAAATTAACTAAGTAAAAGGGCTCTCTAAAGATAGATTGAATCTAAGTAGTTTTGCCACCCCCATCCCTCCTCATAATTTCCCCCCGTAGCAACCAAATTGGCCTCGGCTCATTCGCTTAATATAATCAAGTTAAAGTTTCCCCTCAGCTGTAAAATGAAGACTATTTTGAACAAATACGCTAAATTAACATGAAAATTATTTACATTCATACTCGTGATTATTTTGTTGCTCATGACTTTTATTGATTTGGTGGCTCGTAAAAGAGCCCTTAAGCCCTCTATGACTGCAATGTCTAACTCTACGATTAGACCTACAGGTATTTTCAATCTTTCAACTTCAATAAACCATTTAGCAGCTTTACACATATTACCTATCACGTCTTTACTACATTTACCTATCAAAGGCACCCAACTTTTCCAATTCTTGTTGTTGTTGTTGTTGTTTATTAACCTTACATTCTCTCGCATTAACGAGATGGCTTTAAGAGCCCTTTGATTGCAAAGAACTGATCAATCAAGTTTGCGAATCGACAAACAAACTATTAAAGCGCTAGAACTTCGGATTGATAGGAGAAAATTATTAAGTTCTGATCAGAATACTGGATTTCATTTTTTCAATCAAGTGAAAGACGTTTTTATACAGGAAAATGAAAACAAACATGCTATTGAATTACATTTCGCACGCAAATTGCATACATCTTGGGGTTGTGTTTTTGCAGCAAACTTTCGAAGAAATTGTGTGAACCTTTACTGGAAATTATTCAAACTACTTAAAATGTACGGATTTTTCAAAAAAGGAACTCGCTCAGATCGGAAATATTTTATTTTGAGGTGGTATTTCGGTTTTACCCGATCGAGTTCATCGTGTTGTTCATCGTGTTGTTGAGACAAAAAACTTTGGTGAACAAAAACAGCCGCAAATTGGCGATTGCTGGGTACATTTTAATCCCCCCGCCAAGGTAAAACATCTATTTGTATTTTTTATTTATGCAGAATTTCCTCCCTGTCATAATTTTCTGGCCTGGCTAGAACACTGATGATTGAATATTTGGTTGGTCACAGGATTGCGTCGACGTTATTTCCCGCACAATTTTAATTTTTTTTTCCCGCATCCTGTCAGAATCCCTGTAAATTAGCTCCCACCACCAGCACAACCGTTCAGTTTGGTCAGTATAACCTATCACACGGCGTGGGAATATAGTATCAAACAAGACGCTGTGGGAGCGTATACTTGGGCGTCGTTGTATTAGGCATATTGGAGAATAATTGTCTTGGGAATCTGCATGCACGTTATTTCACGGTTTGATGATAGGGAGTATTCGGATAGTGTGAGCAGTCTAACAAAGAAGCGCGTTAACCGTCTAAAACAAGAAGACACAGTACACTTAGAGTGCGAGATCGCACGCAAATTATTAAAGTAGCGTGTCCACTGTGTCAAAAGACGAGTACATACTGAAAAATACAAATCGATGCCTACTTTGTACTTACCGTTGAAAAAAAAAAAAGGCCGTATGTCAGAGTTTCCCGATGGTTGTTATTGGTTTTAGCTAAATCTTGTAACTAGCTGGTCTGTGTTTCCGACACTTTTGAAGTGAATGCAAATGTAGCCGCAAAGTGGCTTTTCGAAGCCATGATGTAATTGCCTGGTCCGGCCCGAGGTCAAAACAACTTTTCCAATTGAAAGTTTTGCTGGAAGTATTCCCGCCGTTATTGTAATAAAGTTTGAATGAAACATAAATTTAATCAAAGTTAACGACAGAAGTGATAATTTTGGAGGAGAGAAACAAATTTAGCCCTTTGAAATATATTTTTTCAGTTGAGGTAAAAATGTTGCAATTTGCATAATGTGAAAGTAATTTGAAACCTTTCCAGTAACGCATAACGCAGCTGTTTCATAAAACATCTCGCAATCAGACACACGAAAATATATCCAGTTTTTATTCCTCTGTATCCGAAACACAGAAAAGAAAATTAAATGAAAAAGCGATCGCTTTAAGGTTATTTTCGCCCGAGAAACTAACTAGCTAGCGGAAGCAAAACTCGCAAGAAACGTCTCGCAAGACACCGCGTGCATTGTTTACATCTTCTCTCGGCGGTGAATTTTTGCACCCAAAGTTTCAGTTGGCTGTTCTGTTCCTTCAACTTCACGAAATCAAAATTAATGAAAAGCAAACAACCGAAAGAAGTGAAATTAATTGGGATTCCTACCACGCTTATATTTCTTCCTTCGCTGTCCACTGTTCACTTCTTATTAAATAAGCGCTATGTATGTATTCGTCTAAATTATCTTCTTCATGTTCGTTTAAACATGTTTTAGCGGGTTTCCGTCATGAAGGTATCGTAGAATTAAATCGCGAGTGCCAAATACTTTCGCAGTGTCTTCTTGAGTAATTTCCTTACGCATATTGAATATGAAACTGTTAGATGCAACAGAGAAAACACAACTCGCACTTTGTGACGTTCGCCTCGCATCAACAAACAGTACTCCACTGCGGTCAAACGAGAGAAATTTGCAAACGTTAATCAAAGTACTTCAAAGTTAAGGTTGTCATTTTTACTGTTTATTAAAAGTTTCATATATTAACAATACACTGTCAACTCACTAAACGTTTTGAAAGTTTACTAAAAAAGTTCTAAGCGTTTGAAAACTATGAACCGCAGAACTGTCGGCGCCATTTGCCAACACAATTTTGCTCAGGCACGAAGCGTTTTGATCAGTTTTCAACGATCGAAAAAAGCTCGTTATTTTGAGCCGGAAAGATGAAAAGATAGTTACATAAACTAATTATTTTATACATCCTTGCCCACGCTTCCACTTAATACTAAATGAATCCCACCAAATAAAACGAAAAACGCCTCGGACGTGTGATCGCGGTGAAGGTTTGAACAATCCCGCCATCCCCAGAGTTGCGCAATACTGCACATTTGTGGACGACCAAACTGCATTTTAATACTTGGTCGCTACGCCCAAGTAATTAGCTATAACAAAGTTGAATTTCTCCCGTGCCTGGAAGAGGAGGATTGGGGATCAAGGATCGAGGAACACGGATCAGGGATCGGGGATCAGCGATAGGTCATGATAAGCATCAAGAAAACAGTTCAAAATAAAAAGTCAAAAGTTAAAGATAATGAATAAATAAAATGTTAATCTTTCTTTCCTTCTATCGCGCTTTCTAACATAGGACTGATTGATTCAGGCTTTTGTTTATTTATTTATTTACGATTCCTTAGCTCTAAAATTCGAAAATTGTTTTGCCGTAGGGTTCTGGGCTTCAAACATAGACCATGAAAGACCCGGCGAAAACTTCAAGGATCGGAAGGTTTGCTTTAAAAAGCTGTGACCGAACGCCGATGGATCAAGGAATAAAAGGATATGTTGATTCAGGCTTATAAGAAGATGGTCTTTACTTGCTTATTGACGAAAATCATTTCAGTGCATTTCAGGCAAACATCGCGTCTTTGTCGCGTGCAATTTTTTGTGTCAGTAACAGACACTAATGTGATTGGATAGACCATTTTAATCCCGTTTGCACTCCCTTATTTGGCCTAAACGGGTATGTGCCGCCCAACAGGGTATGGTTTACAGTAATTTCACTATTTAGCGTCTTTAACAGGGTGTCTTTCTGAACCGTACGGGGAGCCATGAACAGGGTGTGAACGTTGGCTGTGCGAAGTCTTCAATGTGGCACCAACAACTTTTTTATCTAACTCTATGATGTTTATATAAAAAAGTTCTGAATGGGAAACGAAAAACAATGCAGACAACCCACAAACAAACGCAGTTTTGCTTCTCCACATGTGAATTCAGTTCTCTTAAAGCTCTTTAGAGTGCCGTCGCTTTAAAAAGGAGATCCTGATGTTCTTAATCTTGAACAGGGTGTTATATTTGGGCTGCACTCTTAATCAGGGTCATGAAAAAAGGTCTCTTGGAGTAGAGAAGGGAACAGATTTTGCCTTAATCCCCGCGGGCTTTATGAATCAGCACGAGTAGCGGGAAATTTCATCAGTCACGTTTAGAAACTGTGAAAAGAACACTTGCTTGTTCAAACAAACAACCAGTGGTTCGGAAAAAAAATGAAAAACAAAAAAAATAAAAAATAAAATTCGCTGTCATTCCCGAAATTGTTGAGTTGAGTTGTATCACATTACTTCAAACTTGCAGTTGTGATTAATTAAAACGATCATTACATCACTTCATGATCGACCACTCTAGTGTGCAGTGCGTGGGTACTTTTACGTTTCGGGGGAATGTCAAAAAGAAAATATATTTGGATGTTGTGTCGGGTCGCCTGGAAGAGGCCTCCTCAGGTGGCCCAAGTAGTTCTACTGAGCAAAGCTGGCTGAGGAAGTATCAGCAGGAACTGAACGAAGAAGACGCACTGCAGAAGGCCATCAAAATAAGCAAGGTACAGTCAATTAGGGAACATCGTTATATCGGGGTTGTGTAACATTATCTTCGTTCTATAGGAAGCCAAAATGCCGTTTAGATTGTCCTTTTCACAATTACAACTATGACTGAAGCAGAAGGTAAATAGTTGCTGATTTCACTAAAATTAGTCGAAATGGTCTTTTAATCGAAAGAGGCACCTCAGCCACACCTCGCGCACAATCCAGTTTACGGCCGTTGGCCGGTTCGCACAATTTTTTTGTCGGGAACAAATTTAAGCCATATTTCTACAAAAAAATTATTTTGGCAATCGAAGAAAACAAAACGTACAAGCTAAAGAGTTCTATTGTTGTTGTTGTTGTTGTTCATTGACGATTTGATCAGGGGCCGGATTCACGAAACCCTCCTAAGTTAAGACATATCCTAAGTATTGTTTCTTAACAATAGTCTATTGTCATTCCAACAATAGGCTATTGTTGAGAAACAATACTTAGGATATATCTTAACTTAAGAGGGCTTCGTGAATCCAGCCCCTGATTCACTGGAATACACAGAGACGTGACAGCAGGGCAGTGCTTGTTCTGCCAATCTGCATATACAACTTTTTCTGATGGCCCATAAAAATGTGGTCGTATTAACGGGGTGGTCGGGTTACACAAGGTTTCTCAGATAGGGAAATCAGGACTGAATGAGCGCTTATTCGTGACTCCAAAACTGGGTGGTCCTAAGGGGGTGCCCCGAAAACTCAGACTTCAGATCTCAGACCCTGAAAACTCGACCTGGAAAACTCAGATCAGATCTCAGACTGGAGATCTCAGACCTGCTGTTAGTTTTTCCCTGTTTGATCGACAGCAATGCCGGGGAAGATGAATCCCGGGGGAGGGGGGTACTTTGCAAATTTTTGGGTGGGGCTGTGCTGCTGGGACTCTGCATTTTGCAACCCTATACTAGACTAAACACCGAAAAACCCTACCATACCCTAGACCTGTTCCAGACTCGCTATTTTCCAGAAACTCGTTCACTATCACAGTTATAGTTAACAGGCCCGTGGAGGTACCCCCTATAATGGACTATACGGGGATGCTCCGCCCGAAAGGGGTACCTTTTTGAAGCTGGAGGTATATGAAAGGGTAGGGATTTCACGAAGTATAGGAAACGGTAGGGAAAACAGTTGAAGTATAAAAAGTGTAGGGAAAACTGCCATTTAAGTGTTATAAAAAGGGCCTTTCAAAATATATCAAACAGATGCACGTAAAGGCTATATGAAAAGGGTACCATTTTCAATGAAAGCATGAAAGGGGTACCATTTTCAATGAAAAGTATATGAAAGGGGTACCTTTTCTGTCAAAACGGTATATGAAAGGGTAAGGGTTCGGACCTCGGGGCGGAGCATCCCCGTACAAAACTTTGTTGAGTACCCCTCCCCCTGGGTTAACAGGGGTCAGTAAAAATGCCGTACTGCCCGCCATACCGATTTTTAAATGCCATTTGCCAGTAAATCTTGTCTAGACTGAATTCTTCACGCAACTGATCAGTTTCGAGGAAAATGATACCCAATTCTGGACCAAAAATCTCTGATTACTATACCCTATCCCAGACTAAACTGCTTGAAAACCATATCCTTCACAGCGGCACATACCTATATAGCTCATTTATGGGAGTACCCCCCGGGCTTACGGCCAACTTCGCCGGATTTGCTATTCGTACGGGAGTCTAAAACTTTCGAAAATTTTCGATGTTATTCTTCACTTTTGCCAATCCATAATATTGTACGTTTGTTTAGATTCACGAAGCGCTTCTTGTGAGCGATGTTTATTCAGCTACGTGTCACGAAATGAGTCGCTCGCGTTGTATACAGACAAGCCAAATCGACATCGTTTACCAGAAGCGCTTCGTAAAACTAAAGGAACATTTAATATTGTGGACCAACAAAAGTGAAGAATAACATCGCAAGTTGTCGAAAGTTTTGGACTCCCGTACGAATAGCAAATCCGGCGAAGTTGGCCGTACGGGAGTTATTCTTTGACGCGAAAAATTTCTAAGTGTCACGAAATGAGTCACTCGCGTAGTACATACAGTTGTTTCGAGAAAGGTTGTCGGAAAAAAGCGTAAAAGTGCACGCGACAATCCAGAAAGGCATTGTGGGTAGTCATCCACGCTATATCCTAAAAACTCATTTATCCCAATGGCCTGCCATCTAAGATCGCCCCTGTACGGACGAGGCATCGCGTGTTTCATGTATTTATGTGACTTATTAAAATTCATTGACAGGGGCGGATCCAGGATTTTTCTTAGGAGGGGGTGCACCTCTAAGGAATGACGTAACTGAAGGGTGACGTAAACAAATTTTCAAAGCGAACAACGCAGACTAGGTCATCTCAGGGGGGAGGGCACCCCCTGTACCCTCTCCCTTGATCCGCCCCTGATTGATCATATCCCATATTATTTTTCGGGATTGTCGCGTGCACTTTTGCGTTTTTTTCCGACAACCTTTCTCGAAACAGCTGTATACGAGTCTTAGCTAATTCAACATCGCTTACCAGAAACGCTTCGTAAAACTAAACGAACATTTAATATTGTGGACCAACAAAAGCGAAGAATAACATCGAAAATTGTCGAAAGTTTTGGATTCCCGTACGAATAGCAAATCGAAGTCCGCCTACATAGTACGGGTGCCGTACGAATAGCCACTGCGTAAATTTATCCCGTTCAGAATCAGTGATCACGGTGGCCGAATGGTGTAAAGCGAGGAATGACAGCCGAAAGGCCCACGGTTCAAAGCTCGCTTGTGCCGTCCATTTCTTTTGTTTTCTTTTTTCTTCAGACTGAACATTATGAAAGTGATCTGCTGTATTTTTCCTTTTCTTTTTTCGGTCTGTCAAAAAACCTTACGTTTAATTTTAAAAAAATATATTACACCGTGTCAATGTGAAAACAGAACATAAGCTTACCACAATATTGCGTTACGCGTTAGCATTTCTTATTCACGTGTTGACTCTTAGGAGCCTTTGATTACTTTCATTACAAAAAACAAATTATAAGTTAGCCAGCTGGGAACTTGTCGAACTTCAAATTGATCGTTATTCGCATGTCCAACAAGAGCATGAGTGAAAAACCAGTTACGGGGAGTAAACAATTGTTGTGGCTGTGAAATGAGAACAATGCAACGCTTCACACTTGGGAATGTAAAATTAACACTTTTTCACCCGTAAAAAGAGAACAGACGGCCTATTTTCTGTAGAAAAGATCTGGATCGTGCATTAACCACTTTTAAATTAAAAAAATGAAAGCAACGGTAACTCAAACTTAACTCAAACTCAACTCAAACTCAACTCAACTCATAACTCGGTCATTAGTATCTCTCAGTCAATAAAACCAAATTCTAGTGCTTCACCCCCCACTGACGCAGCACCACAGTTTCTAACCCCATTCATTTAATCCCAGAAAATAGGTTTTGGCCAAATTTCACAAACATCCTTCAAATCTACGTACCCTATAAATTCAATCGTTTACAACAAATTAGTTATTGTTGTCGCTGGATTCACATTGTTCTTGTTAAAAACGCATTCTTAACAAACATCACGTCACTACATTTACAGCTGATGGAAGGAGTAAGTGAGTGAGTGAATTTAAGCCACCGTTACCGATAACCTGTTCATTATGCATACATGTATTCACGGGTTAAAAATGGAGCATGGATACTTTGTTTACACGTCTCTTTTTCTACCGTGCCAACCACAGCGAAAATCATGTTTTGGTACGGGTGCTGGGCTCAAGTTTTGGTCAGCATACAAGAACTTACCGGTTTAATCAGCAACGATAAAAGTATAGATTTTCTTCTCATCCTTAGGCTGCGAGAACAGAAGTTTTCCAACTGAAAAGCTTTAAAGGCAGCTGCTCTTGCTGGCTATCATTCTTTTCTTATACAGAAGTGCAACAAGCATAAATATGCTTTCCAGTAAAGGTGGAAAAAAAGGTCTCACTTGTAATTTTCCTGTCAATCAATCAATAGATGGTAGAGGAAAAGATTTAACATCTGCTTCCTTCCAAATAAGAAAAAGGCGAGACTTTTGTGGCGATTTTTGCTTCTTGCTTCCAGTCTCAAGTACTTGCACATACTCTCAGAATGGCACTGACCAAATAGATAACAGCTTGTCATGAAAAAAACTAGCTGGCTCGGCTGGGTTAACTGTTTATACTACGCATTTTATAATTATCCAAGCCGGGCTAGTATTTCTGGTAACCATACTAATTTTACCCATACTCAGACTGCCTACCTTTTCAGAAGGTCTGAGCACGGACAAAATTTTGGTCCGGCACAGGCAAAATTTGTACAGCAAAGTCATTTACGCTGTACAATTTTACTCGAGCTGTGCTACATTTTTTGTTACCTGTACCATTTTTATCTGAGCTGTGCTGATCTCAGGTTGTGTACTGGTTGATATCAGAGAATTAAATCGTTCAAGTAAAGAGGAGCAAGGTCATGAAGGGCTTTGTAGGTGAGGAGGATCTTGAATTCAATATGTACAGTAGATGTATAGGCAACCAGTGCAGTTCAACAAGGGTATGTGTAATTTATGCAAATCTTGGTGATAAAGATATTAGCCATGCAGCAGCCATTTTGTACATGTTGAAGTCTTTTAAAGACGTTCACGCTAATTGTTTATGCGCATCTTACTGTGCACGCAATTCATGTTGCAATGCCATGCTACGTCATGCACGAGTGCACACGCAAGAGAAGAAATGTAAGCACATAAAGGGCTGGTAGCGGTTGCGTTAACTTTGCTTAGATTTAACTCGCTTGGATGGTGGGTGACCCCCAATTTTTTTTTTGACAGATAATTTTCTTTGCCAATTCTCGACAAGATTGTGAAAAAATGAACAAAAAAATCAATGTACTAGGAAGTTTAAATTTTTTCCATTTTTCTACACGCATGAAGTCAAATCCTGCCAACTTGTGGCTGTCAGTGTTTGCAAATGCTGTTGTTTAAAGATCAGATTTCCTTTAAGGGACGTCACCACTTGAATGAATTTGCTTAACAGACCAACTCGCATAAAATTTGGGAAAGAATGTTGCATTTCAGAGATTAATTTGCAATATTTTTAGACTAGCAGACATTGGGGTCATATCCAGTAAGGAAAATTAGGGTCACCTTTCAGATATCTTATCTCGGAAACAAAGTCAATGACCCTTCCATTTTTTTGCATTTCTGATTCGAATAGCTCCTAACCTACAATCAAGGACAATAGTGTTGGGACAAATTTGCATTTACGATGTTTTCCAATGCGCGCGATAGAAACACGGTATGCGCAAACGATAGGTGTCCATTTCCCCACCCCTACCCCCTTACAATGTTGAGCCCGTGTAATAAAAATGATTTGTCGATTTCAACATTGTCTCGGGGGAAGGGGTGGGGTTGCTGAGATGGACTTCAAACGAAAAACATGGCTGTATTGGTGGGTCATACTAAATTAGTAATTGATATGAGCACTTTGTAACATTATTCCCAAAGACTTTTGTCCTTGATTGTAGCTGTAGCAAAAGTTTTATAAAAAAATCAATGTTAGAAGATTTCCGCGCGAATGTTCTTAAGGAGGTAGGTAGGTAGGCAAACCATGCATCAGCGTGTTACAAAAGTTATTTTTCGAGGTAATCAAAGCATGATTAAGCATGTTGTACAGCTTGCGATGTGAGGTACTTGCAAATCATACCAATATTGCACAGAAGAAGCTGATTTACACACAGATGTCACGTGAGGAACCATACAAAGAGATTGATCAAAAATAACACCGTTACTGAAATTAGAAAAACAAGATACTGTCTCATCACATAGCGATAGATGATAGAAGAGGCTGCGGTCGATGCAAGGAAAAAGTGTCACCAGATTCACTTTGAACACCCTTTTACTTGAATGTATTGTTGCAGGGATGACCGGTTCAGGAAAAACTTTTTGGGTTCAATTTTTATTACAACAGGCCTCAGATGTAATGAGGATGGCAGCCCGCTTTCATGCAAATACTAGTCACAATACCACAAATTGAATTTGTCAAGGGTATTCCTCCTGCATTGGAACACGATTCCTTTTTCGATGTTGACAAACGGAACTTAATCATCTTCAATGATCAGATGCTTGATGCCGGCAAAGATAAGCTAATAGAAATCCTTTTTTTTACAAGAGGTTCTCATTACCACAACCTGAGAGTGATTTATATCGTGCAAAATCTTTTTCATCAAGGGAAGAGTAGTTGAATCATCAGTTTAAACAGTCACTACTGTCTTGGTCCTTGTCAAAAACCCCAGAGACAAACTGCAAATTTTGACTCTAGCCAAGCAAATGTATCCTGGGCAAACTGATTTCTTTATAAATCAGAGGCCATACAAAGACCCTTTGGTTATCTTCTGGTCAATATAAAAACAACCACACATTCAAGATAATTGTAGACTACGAACAAATGTACTACACGGTGAAGAACGATTTAATCAAATGGAGATTCAAAATAACATTTCTCAGGAGCTACGAAAGTATCTCAGACAACAGAACCTTTCAACAGCCCAGTTCTTCCAGCCAAGCAACAGTATGAATAGCCTTCTCTCTTGTACAGACCTTGGGGATCAAGCCAAACAGTACCTTGAGCTGCAAAATCAATTGAATGGAAGACCTCAACAGCCAGTTGTGATTCAGTCTGAAGAGACGAACAGAGTTTTCAGTAGTCTGGAAGATAATTTATCAACCTACAGCAGTAACAGTGGTGACAACCTCCACTCTCTTAAAGCCATTTATCATGACACCCCTTCCAAATCCAATGCCCACCATAAAAAAACTACCACAGTGACTGAATGCCACTACCCTGAAATCCCTCCATCTTGACCCCTCTGCCTACAGTACAAACACCATCACCAAAGCTTTTGTATTGTGTAAGAACAATGCTGGCATACATTACAGTTCAGTGGTTTTCATTTATATGAATAAGAAATGAGTTGGCCCTTAGTAGGAAATAAACCTTAATGATGTTGAAACAATAAAAGTACAGCAACCAACCAGAATGCTTTGTCAAAACGAGACAGCCAATGAACATCTTTCTAATTCCAGTCAACCTATCAAAAAAACTATGACATCATGGTACCCCAAAACAAATCAAACCACTAAACCTGTCAAACCGGCAAACAAACCAGTTGGTATATCTAAAAATAGAACCTGACATCATCCTATTATAATGTATTCTACAGTAAGTTAACAAGATTCCAAAGCATTCAGGAAATCGAGACAATAGCTTATGATGTCATCAACGTTAATGTATTCCTTCACATATTAGTGAGATTCCAGCTCAAAAAAGGGGGTCAATTTCATCCTTACTATACTACTTACCTGGTTCTAAACCAAAAAGTAGTTATTCTTCACAGAACAGTAACTTATTGCGTCTGCAGATAATGAGTGCGGTTTATACTTTTTATCACGATCTCCTTTTGAATTTGCTATTTGCAACGTGTGAATTTTACAATAAATTTTTTGACATCTATAGTAGGGAGATGACATAGCAGCAAGCCTAAATTGCGCTCGTTAAAAATGCAACTATTATTATCACAAGTGCTGTGTCCTAACCTTGATCCCAAAAGTGGAAAACTCATTACTATATCTTATGAAGTAAGATTACACAATAGCATCAAAACCCATGGCAAAGATCAGAACTGTCCTTCCCCGCCTGATCCATACAGACCAAATGATGGAGATATATTGGTGAGAAACCCAGACCAAAAAGGGATATATATTGGTGAGAACATCAGACTCATTAAGTAATTTAATATAAGACAAAATGACAAAAAAAATGGTATACTACTTTGGAAAGCTTTTGATACTCTAGAATGGCTGTTTATGCACCACGCAATTTAAAGATAAAGATGAACAACCTTAGAGACAGCATACGCAAATGGATTGAGATATTTTATACAGATATAATTGAAAGTGCAGTTCTTAACAATAACCTCTTTACCAACTGGATTAAACCTTTAGTGGGAGTTAGGCAAGGATGCCCACTCCCCCCTTTTCCATTTGTCGTAACTGTTGAACTCATGGCAAACACAATTTCCCAAAGAAAAGGCATATACCAAATGGTATTTCTATCTGTGGTAATGAAGTCAAACTAAGTTAGTTCCCAGATGACACAAACCTTTTGTGTGCAGATATAACTTCAGTAACAAATGTATTGTCAATCATAATCAAATTTGGTTGAATCTCAGGTTTATGCTTAAAGAAAGAGAAAGCGAAGGCAATGTGGCTCAGAAAATAAAGTACACAAATAAACTGCTACAACTAAAATGCGAGAACTGCAGAACAAGATTTGTAGATGTTGACTTATCTTATGACAAGAAAGAAAATGGCCATCAAAATTTAATATAATTAATTTTTTAATTTCAGTCAAATCTAGATATATGGAGATCAAGTGATTTAACTTTGTTTGGCCAGGTACTGAGAATCAAATCACTCGGAATATCTGTGTACCTGGTGGCACAACCAGCAGCTCCTCGCGGACGAAGCCACGCTTTGGTCTGTCGAGAAGGTAGTACAAAACTGGTTCTCCAGGCTTTGTTACAGTTCTTTTTCGATGTTTCTTTTTCGTCCTCGTGGACGAAGCCACGCTTTGGTCTGTCGTGAAGGTAGTACAAAACTGGTTCTACAGGCTTTGTTACAGTTCTTTTTCGATGTTTAAGACCCTCAAAGACCAGATTGGGTCTGTAGCGCACGTGCTGCCCCCTTCCAATTCACCAGGCTGGTACAAATATCTCAAATTGAATAAATGGGGT
This sequence comes from Cladopsammia gracilis, assembly GCA_022457155.1. Classification (NCBI taxonomy): domain Eukaryota; kingdom Metazoa; phylum Cnidaria; class Anthozoa; order Scleractinia; family Dendrophylliidae; genus Cladopsammia; species Cladopsammia gracilis. Next base: position 552,418 of record JAJGOT010000308.1, on the reverse strand, counting down.
GGTTTTTTTTCGTTCACTCCCACAGGTCTAGAATATGTGGTCGAAGGCTTGGCAGAAACGGCCTTTTCTTTTATTGCTTCTGCTGGTTTCTTACCAATCAATCTGGTTACTTATTGTTCAAAGCAGTGACAACTTCAGGAAGTCTTTTCACCCATACGGCAGACCTCTGCTTATTTGGCAGCCGCATTTTGACAGCATACTGGTGACTAAACAAATGCTCAGCTAGAGTGCGGTTGAAGCGCTCCACGATTACCTGGTCTCTGTGAATATCAACACGACCGCAGCAAATAGAATTTTTTTTGTTTTGTAGTTTTCCATCTCTTTGGTAACAATACCCATGAATTCCCATCCAGGATCCACTTGCAACAGTTGAGGCCACTTCAAAGGTCCTCGTTTGTAAATCGTCTGAAAGGCTTTCGCAACCTCATCAGACTCTTTAGATGTCAGAGGCTCTGCTTCTTTGTAGCGACTGGCAAAGTCAACAACGGTGAGTGCATAAAATTATTTGAAAGTCTTTCATCCTCGCCCTCTACCCGGAGTGTCATGCGGCAAAAAAGGTCTGCTTGATGCACAGCATTGGGCGATAAGACATCAAAATTTGGTCTAGGAATGTGACCCAGTGCGGGTAAGAATACCTGCCATAGCGCTTGCTTGGACAACCACCGCTTCCCAGTATCTTTGGAGACCTTTCCTACGATGGTGAGTTTTTTCACAGCTCAATACCTTTACATTACCCTTATGGGCTGTAATAGATCTTTGCGAGTTTGGCTTCCATGTATAATATGAGTTTCCTAAAGGAAGCGAAAGGTGGCTCTGCTGGAAGAACTTCTCACAATAGAGCTGGACCTGTGCCAAAACGTTTGCCCTCCTGCAAGGGTGCCCACCGTTTTCACGATCAAGGATCAGGCCGTTGACATAATCCTCATGACCGCAGAACAGCACCAAGAATGGCAGGCGGCCCCGAAACACATGGTTCGCCAGCAGCTGGGCCACCCATCCGTTCCCATCCATGAACTGATGCAGTAAGAGGAACCACACCAAGAGCCAGGCTGCCAGGTCAGCCAGGTCCGTGACGTTCTCGGCAGCCTTCCACTGCACCCACGCGTTGAACTCGTCGCAGAATACTACCAACTCGTGTTCCATGTCATCAGTTTCTTTGAACCAGTGCACCCTGCCATTCCATTGCGCGTACTTTGGATAAGAACTGACCTTGCCAGAATGTTTGAAATGGCTGCGAAGACAGCCCTATGGATGCCACAGATCAGGCCCGCTTCAAGCAGTTTCTGGTCCATCAGTAACTCGGCCTGGAGACAGATACTGCCACCCTGCCAATAAGTCTCCTCCGACATCACGAAGAAGTCCTCAATGCCTTTCAGATGGAGGTTCTTCTTCATGTTTATATACAAGGCCGATGACCTCTGAGAAGACATACCGGTAGTTAACTTTAAGCCAATATAAAGTGAGGAAAGCCCATCCACCAAAGTCTCTGAAAAACTTTGCCAGAATTCATGGTATATAATAGGAATTTCCTAAAAGAAGTGAAAGACTGCATAGCCAAGCACAAGGGCACCAGTACCGACAAACAGGAGTTCACCTTATTTTTGTTGCTCACTGGGCTGATAGAAGTCAGAGAACTCAGGCTCTTTGGGCATTGTGAGCTGCTCGGTTTGGTGAGCTTGGTTGTAGAGTTTGAAGGAGTAGTCAGTGTCAGTGAAATTCTGCTTTGCCTGATCTTTGATCCAGTCATTTGTTGTGACCCAATCGAGAAGCTTTGTTCAATCTTTCTTATAGTTAGCATAAGCTGCCTGGTAGGCCTCAAGAGCTTTTTGTCATGCCTAAACTTTTCTTCTTGTGCGGCTTTGGGGTCGTTGCCGGTCAAATGTTATGCGAGATAATTACCACCGATGAATGCAGAGGCATTGAGCAAAGCTCCACCAGCCATGATAGCAATGCTGGCCATTGTGTATGTTATGTCAGACTAAACAGTTGTTCATCTTCACAACGAAGACGGGAGGATTTTTTGGGCCTCAAGGTATTGCTTGACTGCCGTGAACTTCGCGTAGTTCATAACATTCAAGCTGGGGTCAGCTGCGACCGTCTCTTTGACGGTTTTTTAGCAACCCATCCAATACTAGCGACAAGGCCAGTAATTGTAGTGGCAGTTTTCACAAGCTTGTTGTCAGACATGGCAGCCTATATATTAATGTTTCCTAAACTTACTTCATCTTGAGAGTGTGGAAGTTACTTTTTGGTGGATGCGTACTTGGTTGTGAGGCTGGAGGGGTAGCTTGGCCCTCCTCTATGCTTGGTTGCTCAGGTGTGTTGTTTCTCTGTTGGTTATGCCCAATGGCACTCAAAATAGCCTCATGTTGGTAGTACACACCCAAAGCTGAGACAATTAAGCCACCAATCCCCAGGATGAAGTAGCCTGAGATATTGCTGCCTGATTCTTCATCCATAGATGGCGAGGCAGCAGAAGGTGGGGGCTCATTTGGCGCGGTTGTGGAGTTTTCTTGCTGTTGCTGTAGTTTTTTTTGCTTCACGAACCTGACAGTTGTGTTCTGCAAATCTTTTATCATGGGCAAAACTTACTCAACGGAAAACCCTCAAGCATCTTGGCTCGGTTTGACATCAGAGGAAAACCGTTTGAGAAAGTTCACTACCAATCATCTCCACAGCATGTCTTGCGCAAAGCTTCAACGGGCGAATACATAAATAGCCTAACATCTCTGTTCGTGACAATAAAGGTGAGCTCGTTGATTTCGGTAAGTTTCTGCTTGAATTTGAGCTGGACATAACTTAGGAGAACCCTTTATATAGACCACGGCTTCATCAAAATAATGTCATACCACCATCAGCTCCTGAATACAGCCACACTGAAGCACTCTACCCATCTTTGCCATCCTCTGATGGAGAATGAGGCTGATCACTACCGCCGAGTAGCAAAAAAGTGTAAGGCATTTAACATTGCCCACAGCTCTGCTATCGGCCTGGGCTCTTCAACTGCTTTGCTTTTTTCGGCTGGAATAGCAACAGCAGTCTCTGGTATTGGTGCTTTCGCCACCATACCTATTGACAGTGTCACTGCCTTGACTGGCATTTCATTAACTGGTTTGACTGCACTCAGCAAAAAGCTTCAAAGCAAGCTAACAAAGCATGAACAGATACTTACACTCGTCATTGCCAAACACAACACGGTTTGTGACTTGATCAAAGGCCCTCAGTGATAATAAAATCACAGATGGTGAGTTTAGCCTCATACTTCGCAAACGACAAAAGTATCATGAGCCGAAAGCCTCTATTCGCTCTGGCAGCAGCATGAACTCAGACCAGCCACAGCAGCTGCAACGGCCTGATGTAGAGGAAATAAGAAGCCAAGTTAAGAAAGAGAGGAAACAGGAGCTCCAAAAAAAGTTAGACAATCTGGATGCAGAATCAAGGTTAGATTTGAGAAACTATACTCAGGTTCCTCTCTTTATCAAAAGAATAGCAAAAGAACGTCAAGTGTACGGCGCATCGTCACATTCTACGTGTGTAGGTTCCCGCTTTCCTGGAAGGTTTTTTGTGCCGCACTACTCTCCCAAATGCCGGGTTTCGTTTCATTATATCACATGCTTGACATGATTTGGGAAGGATTAGATCTAGTATTTTTGGCAGTAAGTACTTCATGCTTAGTTAGTTGGTGCCATAAAGATCTGTAGACGTCGGTGGCACATTTTAGAATGTCTCTTGTGTCTATCTGGCCTCCAAACAGCTCTTTCATTTTCTTTTCTAGTTGATATCTACATGTCAGCGACCTTGTTTTCGGCTTGTAGACAAAACTAGTGACGCCTATGCCATCAATAGGCTTGTAAAGCCGACATTTGGGGCAAACAAGTTCCGAAAGGAAATATCGTCAAAACACATTGCCACTTTGCAGTCAGTGCAAACGTCAAACTTGTAGTCTGCGAACTTGTTGTGCAAGTTCTGGGATATTACTCTTTGGAAAATGCAGTCAATGCATGACTCGGCCTTTTCTGTTAGCTTGTGATGCCCATGCCCCATACTCTTGAACGTGCGGTGTATGCATGGCTGGATATCGCTTCCAGCCAACTCTAAGCTGGCACGAGAATCGCACTTAGGAAGAGAGTTATTCATCTCTATTTATTGAGCCTTTTTGTTCGATATGCACCTATCAGCTTTGTCAATACATCCCTCAGAAATCTTCTTCAGGATATTTCTCGATCTCTTTCTGAAAGAAGGCCGCCATAAGCTCGCTGTCGTCACCAACTGCAGCCTCAGTTGGCCTAGGCTTGCACTCAGAGTCTACTATTTTTTTTGCACAGGTCAGATAGATTCTGATGGAAGTTTTCTAGCTTTTCTTGAATGCTCTCCAAAAAATTAGATTTTTTTCTGACCTGGATTTCTTTCAGATCAAGAAGCTTCCACGCGAAGTATCCCGTGGGACATACTTCATCTATGTGATATGAATTGGCGTTCCTAAATGCTTGTTGCATAGAATGCAGCCACCACCGCTCATCCTGTAAACCCCAGTCTAACTTGGAAACGCGGCGCATTGTTTTCTCAAATTTCGTTTTGTCTACAGAAGAAAGGTCAGTGAGCCGCTTTTGTTTGGGTCCGTTTGTTTTCCTAAAGAGGTAACAAACCCCCCACGCCAAAGGTTTAGTTGTTTTTGTGGTGTAAATCCTTCCTCCAATGAAGAGCGGATTGTGGGCTGTGCTTGGAGTGCATAATTGCTTTAGAGAGCACTTTGTGGTGGTTGTTCCATGCCCCGTCACAATATATAGTATGTAACATAAAGGTTCAATTGGGCCAATCACCGCTAAACTAAGGCCTGGTTCAAACGTCGAACTTCACATGTGCCAAATCTAATGCAAATGAGCAAAATCTATTGTTCTTGCTCATTTGCATTAGATTTGGCACATGTGAAGTTCGACGTTTGAACCGGGCCTAACGTGCATGCAGATTTTCCAAGATATTTTCATTCCAATATGCTCGATACAACGACGCCCAAGTATACGCTCCCACAGCGTCTTGTTACTATCATTATTGCCTTTGTATCTCGTACTTTTTATACACTGGATTTCATTGATACTGTACAAGACAGGAGTTGCAATACAAGCTTTGGTTTTTAAATAAGAAAGTTCGCTGCAAGCTCTACTTCGGACAGCTTCTTGGTTATTTTTAAAGCAACCAGGCAGCTGTTTCGGTGTATAATAGAAATTACTTTTTATTAGCTCAGCACAGTATGCTTGTTTTCATAAACTTCTTTGTTTGATTTGTAGGATTGCAGTGTGAATGGCTTCTTCACTCTCTACAAAGTTCACATTTTGGTTTTAAAATTGAGAACAGGAATTCACTCTAGATAAATTTATCATTTGTGAATAGGACGTCTGTATTTTTCGTTTCAAATCAAAGGTCACTATTTTAAAAGAAAGTACATGTATACATACTATACAACGAAAGTACAGAAACATCATCCCTCGAAGATGCCATGCAATATCACTTCTCATGGGTATGTAATTCCACGCTAATACCCTCGCTTCGTTAGCCAATAAGAATGTGAGTTTTCTTTGATGTATGCGATTCTATCCTTAATATTTATTGCAGCCGGCCCCATGCAATAACCTATATATTATTTTTTTTCTATACCCATAAACAACTAGGTACATGCATGGATTGATTTACCTCTTGATTCTCATGTCCTAAAAGGTCACTTAGCACTCGCAGAATGTGAGCAGCATCATTAATGCATCTTCTTTTTCCTGTGAGAATACATTAAATTTCTCAAACTCATTAATTATTCATAACTTAAGACCACCAATCACGGGATGTGTACCACAGCACATACATGCATTTGGACAGTCAGTAATTAAATCGTTTAGCATTCATTTTTCAATACTTTCTGTTAATTCTTGCACGTCCAAATCAGTGTCATTTTTAAACAGTCCACATGGCTCAATTGTACAGTTCTTGACCATTCTCAGGCATTTTGCTATTCATAAAAAAATCCAAACAGCTCATTTATTCTTGTGAACAGTAGAGTTCGAACAGAATTTTCAACACAAGATCTCTCCTGGTCATAAGTACATGTACCATTAGCCATGATGGTCAAAAACTAAATAAAACCCTTGCACTCGTGTTTGATATAACTATTACATATTAAATAGTATACTATTATGTACTTTAACAATCGTTTTGTGACATCAAGAAAAATCAGCTGAACATAGTCACAGTGCAAACAAAACATTGTGGGAGGTTGGGTGTGTTGGTAAGATACATGGCCATTACTGGCGAAATAAAAACCCTAAACACATCCCTAACCCTAACAACTTCATCCTTCAAACAATGGGGGTGTTGCTTTTCACTTGGTATATTCCCTATGCCATTGCACTTGAGCAATGAGAATTTATTCATTGTTTGTACCATATGCAGTGTAAAGAGTAACCAATGTAATATGCATTATTACCAAAAAGCATGAGAAGCTAGTCATGCATTTGAATTGACTCTTGTCCAGGCAAAGGTCATGTACGAAATTTGGCAGCACTAGTTCCCCTGAAATATTTGAGCTCATACTTGAGCGACCCTTCCTAACAAAAGGTATTGAAATGTAGTTACACTGTAAATATAAATTTTAAATTTCGACATGTGCCTAGGAGACACTCAAGTTTAAACTTAACTGTCAGCAAGTTTCCACAAAATCGGCTGCATAGAAATTGATGCACAGTCGACTGCTGAATTTAAGCTTCCAAATATTATACTTGCGTATTTGCCTCAGTGATTGGAAAAACGCTAAAATAAGGCTACAATTGCACCCTATTATTTGAAAGCTTGATACAACCAAAAACGTTGCTAAATAATCGGAAAAGATCGGAAGTAATAGATCAACAACAAGTGCGAGGGTTTGATCGGGCCATCCAAACACCGAGAAGCAATGAAAGCACGAGGCCGCTTTGGCCGAGTGCTTTTATTGTTTCAAGCACAAGTTTTTTTATCTGGCTTCTCAAATGAAACAATACAGAATTATTCAGTGTTAGTTTTTTTGGCTTTGTCCTTTTCAAATGCCATCACATGCATAATTTTATTCAGTGAGCTTGTTGTATTTCGCCATTTGGTACGAGACCATGTGCGAAGCAGAAGCGTCTCGGTTTTGGGAGGCTAAAACGGTTGTCGAAAAAGAAAATCTAGTCGATAAAGCTATTTCCCCGTCAGCGAAATATAAAAAAACAAATAGGCAAAATCTATTTTCTACGAATGGCAAACTTCTTGGAAGGTTCAAGTTCCCGTTCTCTGAGATTCGAGAGGAATGTTTAAGGACTATGATTTACACAAGACTAAGCCACTTTCTACTCGTATTAAAGAAACGGACGCATTGAGTTTGAATTATTGGCTTAGCAAATTTGTCATGGACGTGGCCAAAAAGTCGCGAGAGATATCCACTGAGGACTGTTTGTGGCATAATATGCGGTATCCGACGCTTTCTAGAAGAGAACAAAAGGTGCTGAAGCATTGAATCCTCTTGATAATGGCGACCGAAGGTGAGAAAAATTGTCCATTTTGTTTTTAAATTAAAATGTCGATGTCATGTTGAAGTTCCAGTTATAATACTCAGATTATTGTTTTGAAGGTTTACTCTGTTTCACCGAGCATTGGATGCGGAATCGAAAGATAGCACACGAGAGGGCTTACATTTGAAGACCAAGAAAGGAATGTAAAGTGGAATAACATGTATTGTTGCAAAACTCATTAATATGCAAGTGTTTGATTTGAGATCAAACACGGTTTTGAACTGAAATCAAAACCCTTAAGATCTTGATCTGGTGTTTCATTGGGTATCAAGACTCATCCACCTGACCCAAATGAACGTCATTGATCGGCAGGTCACTTTATAAATTATTAATGAGTTTGAGAAACTCCAAGCAAACACCATAAGCAAAGAAAGAACAAGATGTTTATAGTGCATAATTTGTGAATTTCAAGATAGTCAAGTTTGTTACATGTAGACTCGTCAAAAAACTACTGATTTGTTTTCTCGTATTTTTAAGTATGATGACATTAAAAGTATGTTGAAAAAATACGAGAAAATATTTCAATTTTCAGAGAAAAGTACAAGGATGTCACAGATCTTGGTTTGAAATGGGATGTCATCAAGATGGAAATTAGAAGCTTCACACTTCAGTACTCTAAGAAAAAAGCAAAAATAGAAAGAGATAAAGAAAATGAGTTGCTAATTAAACTTAACAACCTGCAAGAAAAACTATCTTCCGCAAAAAATAACCACAAATTGTTGAACGAGTATAATGCTCTAAAAGCCAAATTAGAAAAAATATTAAATAAAAAAATCAAAGGGACGATCTTACGCAGCAAGGCTCGATGGTATGAAAATGGAGAAAAAAATTCCAAGTACTTTCTCAATCTTGAAAAACGAAATTTCCTAAGGAAAAAAATCTCAAAGCTTAAACTATCTAATGGTGAAGAAAACGACGATCGAAAAAAAATTCTCGAAGAAGAGAAAATATTTTATAAAAACTTGTATTCTACTAATAATGTCGATCCCGATAACTCTGAGTTTGACATATTTTTTAACAATGACCTGTTAACACCACTTAATGAAGATCAATCTATGAAGTGCGAAGGTATGCTATCTGAACAAGAGTGTTACCAAGCTTTAAAAGATATGGACAACAATAAAACGCCGGGCTCGGATGGTTTTTCAAGTGAATTTTACAAAGTTTTCTGGGATGACATCAACCAAGATGTTATTGCGAGCATCAACTATGGCTTTGAAAAACGTCAACTGTCAATATGCCAGAAAAGAGGTATTATTACACTCGTACCAAAAAAGGACAAACCGACTAACCTCCTAGGAAATCTGAGACCTATATCACTTTTAAATACAGATTACAAAATTGCTACGAAAGCAATTGCAAAAAGACTTGAAACTGTTTTGCCACTTGTGATAAACCCTGATCAAACCGGCTATATCAAGGGACGATATATTGGAGAAAATGTAAGACTTATCAGTGATATTATCAACTACACCGCAACAAAAAATCTTCCCGGCCTCGCTGTTTTCCTAGACTTTGAAAAAGCGTTTGATTCTATAGAATGGAATTTCCTTTTTAAAGTTCTTGATAAGCTTAACTTTGGACCTGACTTTAAAAATTGGGTGCAAACTTTCTACTGCAATATAACAAGCTGTGTTACAAACAACGGTTTTGCATCTGATTTTTTTAACCTGGAGCGAGGAGTCAGGCAGGGATGCCCTTTGTCAGGCATGCTTTTTGTTTTAGGTATTGAAGTACTAGCACTTGCAATCAAACAAAACTCTAAAATTGAAGGCATCGCAGTAGGACAACGTGAAATAAAAATAACACAGTATGCAGATGATACAACGGTTTTTCTAAAAAACCTTAGCTCGATGAGTGCATTGTTGAAGCTCCTGGAAAAGTTTGAAAGATGTTCAGGACTAAAAATTAATCCCACGAAATCAGAAGCTCTTTGGCTGGGAAAATGGAAAAACAGAGAAGATACCCCATTTAACGTTAAGTGGCCAAAAGAATCTGTTTTTGCTTTGGGGATACACTTCTCAAATTGCAAGAAAACAAGCGACAAATTGAATTTTTGTGATAAACTAGATGCTTTGGATAACACGCTAAACAATTGGAAGAGACGAAAATTAACCCTATTAGGCAAGATTAATATTGTAAAATCCTTGGGCCTTTCAAAGCTTATTTTCAAATTATGCATCTGTACTTCCAGTCCCTGAAAAATTTAGTGACCAGGTAAACAAGATCACCTTTAATTTTATCTGGGGAAACAAAATAGCCAAAATTAAAAAGACCACAATCATTGGCGAACGCGAAAATGGAGGCCTGAACATGATTGATTTTACCTTAATGAACAAAGCTTTAAAATGCATATGGATAAAGCGATTTAAACTAAATGAGAATTCAGCATGGACGGCTATTGCTAATGAAGCCACTTCACACTTGGGGGGGTTTACTTTCCTCTCAAACTGCAACTGTAACGGCAAAGACATTAACATTAAGGAGCTCCCACTCTTTTACATAAGAACACTTCAGTACTGGTTTGAATTAAAAGATGTGCAGAATAATATCAAACCATGCACAAAGAAAACGGTTATATGGAACAACAGGGATATCAAAATTGATCATAGAATGATTTTCTATCGAGCATGGTTTGATAAAGGAGTTTCTACTTTAGAAAACCTTCTCGACCATAATCTTGATTTCCTCACTTACGAAGAATTTAAATCCCGATACCAGTTAAAAACAAATATTCTGACTTATTACGGAGTAATAAACGCTATTCCCCATGAATATAAAAAATCTATAAATCAAATGAACAAACAGCAAGAGTAACTTACACAGCCATGTCAGAATTTGAAAGCACTAACAACCAAAGCTATACATAAAAGTTTTGTTAATCATATATTTGAAGAACCGACCGCCAAACAACGCCTGATTGACAATGGCTTACCACCGGACCAAATAAACAATTACTTTAACTTAGCGTTTTCTATCACCAAAGAAACAAAGTTGACTATGTTCCAATACAAGATTTTACACGACATAGTTTTCACTAAAAGCAAACTGTTTAAAGCTAAACTCGCAAACAGTGATCTCTGTTATCTATGCTTAGAAATAAAACAAGATTTGAAGCACATGCTTGTCTTATGTCGGGCCGTTTCGGAGTTCTGGAAAGCTTTTCTAGACTGGTATGAAACATACCTATCAATAAAACTAGAATTATCAACTGTTAAAATATTGTATGGTATTATTGGCAACGATTACCTCAATAAGTTAACTAATCATCTCTTGCTACTTGCGAAATACTATATATACTGCTGTAGTATTAATGAAGATCCTCTGTCATTAAGTGTTTATCAAACAATAGTGGTAAACAAAGCGGAGATAGAAAAACAAATATCAGTAAGTACTAATTCACCTGAATATTACTATAAGAAATGGAAACCTTTAATTGACAAGAAGTTTGTTTACTAACAACATCGATTTAAATGGTAACACTTAGTAACACTACTCAAAATCAGACTTGTATTTTACTGTACTTTGTATTTTGTACATGACTGTAATGTAATGTACTGTAGTATTGTAATTAGATGTGAGTAATATCCAATAAAAAAAAAATAAATAAATAAAAAATTAAAAAAAAAAAAGTATGATGACATTCAGTATAGTACAAACGGCGTTACCTAGTTTCATTTGTATGGTCTTGATGAAGCTCTGTGAATTTGAGTCGTCAAATTTGCTACTTTATCTCTTCCATTTTCTAAATGCCTTGAAAACCCTTCGTGTCACGTAAATTATTCAACCTTCCCACGTTCTGGGATTTATCTCCCATTTGGGAATCACAGATCATCGATAACACAATTAAATGATTTTGATATTAATTTTATTGTTGATGATCGGTGATTCCCAAATGGCAAATAATTCCTGAATATTCAGCAAAGTTTTTGGTTGTATCAAGCTTTCAAATAATAGGGTGCAATTGTAGCCATATTTTAGCATTCTTCAACAGCTGAGGCAAATAGGCAAGCATAATATTTGGAAGCTTAAATTCAGCAGTCGATTGTGCAACAATTTATGTACAGCCGATTTTGTGGAAACTTGCTCACAATAAAGCTTAAAGTTTTGGAACTTATTGAGCTTAATTACTAGAAAAAATATGTTGTTTGATGAAAATATTTGCGTTTTCTTAATCGCTTATCTCATTTGCACTAAAATTTAAAGTCCTGTATAATTTGTATTGTATGTAATCTGTATAACGTTCTTTAATGTAACTTATTCAAATGCGTAAGGGGGAACATAACAACATAGTGCAATGAAAACTTGTACAATGTCAAACAACAAATTTAAAACTGTACTGACCGCCAATGATCCTCATGAAAACAAATGGAAATCCAGTGGCAGAAAGTATATCCTTGGAATTGGAAGAGGAGAGCAACTAAAAATGGCAAACGAACACAGCGCAGAAAAAGCGCTACACAAAGGCGAACCGCCACAGAAAGGGAAACAAATGAGAAATAAATCAAAAAACCTCTCAGATACTACACTGAACTGACAGCCAAGTCAGCGTTATCAGCAAAGGGCTAACATTTATTCAAAGACCCGTGAAAAATGAAATCTTTATAAGATGACAATTTTGAGGGATTTTGAACATTCCACAAGACACGTCTTCAGTCATGATATATTTCAGTCAAAACAAGGAACCTAATCCGTTCCATGTAAAATCTAACTGCATACCAGTCCAGCCACCTTTTGCCCTTGAAAGGCAACTTGCAGAGGTCAACATAACAAAGCCAATGCGTCTGTCACACAACGAACAAAAAGCATTAAAGGAACTTTAAAACAATGCTGAGGTTAACCTTAAGTGAGCTGTTAAAAGCACCACTATGGTTATCCTGAAAACAAAATACAAGAGGCACAAGTTTAACTAAACAACAGCGATCGTTATCAACCTCTTGCTGTGCCCATGGCGAAAGAAACATTGCAAAGAAATATTTCAGTTGCACGTCTTTTAAATATAATTTGCTTCAAAATTCTAATCAAACCAAGATTTTACCTAAGCAAAAAAAGAAATAGAAGTTCATAAAGACTTCTGATTGTGTTAGCAATGGTCTTAGTAATGACGCATGTTTTTTGTCAGTTGTTAATGCTTCAGTGGTTAATTGACGACTGGAGGTGAGAATGGCCAGGCCAGGCTCCTTTTATTCCGGAACTTCATGTTTAAACACCTTGTATACCACTATTCTACACCCTCACAAAAATCCACAAAGCAAAGCCGGTTGAAAGACTGTTATTTCTGGATGTGAAGGGCCTACAGAAAGAATATCATCCTTCATGGATCGTTTGCTCCAACCTATTGCTAACAGCTAAACTTCAAAGGCAAACTAAGAATGTGTCACTAACACAAAACCATAGTTGGAAGTCTGTATAGGCTTTGTGATTTTTTCAGGCAGGCCCGTTCTTACTGTGATGTCACACAATGAAATAGATTGTACAAATGTACAAAACAAGAATACAAAATCACGACTTGCATGCTATAAATTAGCAAATTAAACCTCTTGAACATACTGCAAAGGTTTAGTATAAAAGGCATATCTATTTCACAGTACTCAAAAGCGACAAAACGTCATCTGAAAACAGCCTTTGAAAGAAATACATTTTCAAAAAGCCTCCTATTATATTATATAAAAGAGGAAAATCATTTGACGACATGCCTGTAAGAGCTAAACTTTGAAGGCAAACTAAGAATGCATCGATTACACAAAACCACAGTTAGAAGTCCCTGTAGGCTAGTCACGTCATTTTGAACTTCGCAAACTCGCAACTCTCAAAATTGCCGACCCCTCCTTTAACACCCTACTAAAACTTACAGTGCCATTTTAGCTTCAAGGGGTAAGGTAGCCGGTCTACAAATTTCCGCAGGCTGTTGGGATTTTCAAGGTGGTTCAGATAGCCAATTTCTCTTAAGGTGTTGCTGCAGCTAGTAAGTTCTCCACGGATCGACTGGCCATTAATCATGCGGTCAAGATACGCGGAAGCGATTTTGTACGGTTGCCCATACTGCTTTGCCAATAGCTTGCTTGCCTCTCGATAACCCCTGTCCTCTTGCATCGCTAAACAGCTTCGCACGAGATATTGTACTTGGCCGCTTGTGTACTGCAAAAGGTAATAAAGCCGGGTGCTCGGACTGCTGGTTTTTCTTTCAATAATATTTTCAAAGGCCCGAATGAAGTCGCAGTATTCCATTGGATCGCCGCCGTAAATTGGAACGTTGGGTTGTGGCAAGGTCAACGCCATAATCACCTCTTGTTGCTGCCTTAAGAGATGCTGCATATCGCTCTCTTGATTAGCTGGAGGAACTAAGACAGTCTGAGCTGTTCTGGAAATCACTGGATCAAAGTTTGGTTTTTGCGGTACCCTGAAATGCCACTCGCGTGCGTATGGATTTAAGGGACACTGACTTGTGAGGGGATTCCCTTCCATTCTTTCATTGGAGGGCCTATATGGTTGGCTCGATTTGAAAGCGGTGGATTCATGTCTATGTGGACCATTGTGGATAACTTTGCTTGCGTCCTTTGGTGTTGTCCCGCTTGCGCCTACTACATTCAGATTTTCGCATTCAAGAATGGGTTTTTAATTGAAGGTTGTGGTGCGTTGTGGAGGCGGGAATACTGGGAATTGGGCTGATTTGCTTTCTTCCTCTTGAAATAAATGTGTGAATGTTTCTCGCTATTCGACTTCAGCGTACAAGTTTTCTTCAGCCCTTGCCCTAGCCATTTCTATTTCAATTTTAATTTCATTTTTTCTTTGTCGCAATTTTAATCCTTTTTCTTCGATTTGGTGCAACCTTTTTAAGGTAGTGGCTCCAGCCTCCAAAATCGCCCTTTTTGCTGCGGCCTTTGCTCTGGCAGAAGCGTTAGATTTCAACGATCTGCGTGACGTTACTGACTTGTCTGACTCCTGCACGTGCTGGGATCCAACGTGGGATGCCGTCTTCAGGTTTGACTTTGAAAGATCTTAAGAACCCGGAAGCCCCGATTCCCGCGGACCAAAGTTCTACATTCTCTTCCAGCTGTTGTACTTGTTGCGAGACTAAATTAAAGTACATCAATGACTCTTTGATAGCTTCTTCGTCTTTCAATACACTATGAAAGGCGTTATGAAAGGCTTCATTTAATTCTACCATTCTCTCCTTTACCAATTCAAAATTATTTCCATCTGTAATTAGGTCCATAATTTTCCTGATTCTTTTTGTCACGATTGCTTTTGCGTTACCACACGTTTTCCTTGTGGCCATTGGGTCAATTGCAGCGATCGACTGTTTATCCTTTAAAACGGATCGGAAATTTCTTGTGGGCTGCTGACTAGCCCAGGCCTCCTCTGACTTCCAAAGGAAGTTGGGTCCCTTTAGCCACCCCTCGTTCCTTAATAAAGTCACAGCAGAGACGATGTGTAGTGTCATCCGCTGGGTTCTCCTTGGTGCCAACGTTCCTCCATTGAGAGGGTGAAGTGACTTCTCGTATTGCTGCGACACAGTTTGCGACAAATGTGTGGAAGCGTTTGTCTTTGTTGGCGATGTAACCCAAGATGCAGGTGCTATCAGTCTAGAAGATGGACTTGCTAATTAGTATGCCGAGTTCTTTCCTGGCCATTTTGTCCAACCGGGTGGCCACTACAGCTGCAGAGAGTTCCAGTCGGGGAATCGTCAGCTGCTTCAGTGAGGATAGCCGAGACTTGCCCATGATGAAGGAGCAGTGGACATCGCCTTCTGTGTTAGTAACCCTGAGATATGTAACAGCACCGTATGCACGTTGTGAAGCATCTGTGAAATGGTGGATCTGACTAGATGCGATTTCTCCAAAGTTGCTTGGCTTAAAGCAGCATTCAACTTTGAGGTTTTCGAGTTTAGGAAGATCTTCAAGCCAACTCCATCAACGAGTGAGGTCTTCATCTGATAAGGTGTCATCCCAGCCCAAGTTCTTACGGCACAGGTCTTGCAATAAAGCCCTTGATGGCAGCATAAAGGGAGCAGCAAGCCCTAATGGGTCGTACACAGAGCTGACTACTGAGAGAAGTCCCCATCTGGTTAGAGGCCTGTCTTTCACAGTAATCTTGAAGCCAAAGGTATCAGATTCTACATGCCATTGGACTCCTAGTGCTTCCTCTATGGGTAATTGATCGAGGAGAAGATCTTTCACAGAACCCGCTCTTTCTGACACTGGGATTGAGTTGATGACCTTTCATGACGTGGAGATCCATTTTGTCAGACGAAATACCTCTTTAGAGGGCAAGCGAAGCTCATCAACCAACACGACGGCCTTTGTTTCGGTTGGAACAGACTTGAGGCAATCGTCTACGTAGCAGTTTTCTTGACGGTATCAACTGCTTCCTTGCTAAACTCTTGTTGATTGTTGTCTGCTCTTCGATGAAAAGGTTACTTACTTACTAACCAAAGTTGGCACAGCTCGGGGATGACATGGCATCGAAAAGATGCACCATTATCTGGTATTCTTCTGGCTTGAGGGTTCAGATTGTTCTCCGACCACCACAGGAAATGCAGAGTCACAATCTGACATGGACTTGATGGAACATCGATTCTACGTCGGCCATAAGAGCAACAGGCTCTTGTCAAAAGCACGTCAAGACACCCACCAAGTTGTTCATCAAGTCAGGTCCATGGAAAAGTTGGTCATTGAGAGACGTTCCTTGATATCGCGCTGCGCAGTCAAACACGACGCATACTTTATCCGGTTTATTTGGATTGAGAACTGGATGGTGAGGCAGGAACCTGTGAGCCTATTTTGGAAAAGGTGGTTGAAGGTGTTATATTGATTAGAAAAAAAACCTTATTTGCATATACTTTCAACACACCTTTACATATGCGATTACACAAAACTACAACGTTTCATCAAAAGACCTCATTAGTTGGTAGCCATATTTGTTTTGAATATGAAACGACTTCATGTAGCAATGCATGAAAACTAATTTCCGTAACCAGGTAACTAAAAATGAAATAAAATAACATAACAAAATATACGGCAATATAGTAAACATTTCACAATTGTTACATGGAGTCATGCTGTCCGTAGCTTTAGTTTAGGTGTATCTGTTCTCTACCCCGTGATAACAGTCCTTGTGATGCGGGCATAACTCCATTCACTTTTGGAGTTGATTAGTTCACTTTCCTTAACCTTATTGATCATGACTGCCTCTGATTTGCCTCAATATCGCATTGTCACGAAATGTTCCTGTAACATTCATGGCGAATTCCGGCATATCACCTCCATGTTTATCACATGAATGTCTCCACATTACTGAACTTTCCTCTTGCTGTTCCAGAGCACTTCGGTGTTCCTTACCGCGAGAGTAAGCACTTCTTGATGTTTCTCCGACATACTTGTGCCGGCAAACTTAACACACCAGCTCGTAAGTAACACTGGTACTATGGCAAGATCCTTTTCCGTTTTAAATGAAAACGGGTTGATACGTATTTAAACACCATTTAAATACAAGAAAGTGTTTTAACGAGTTTAAATAACGTTTAAACGCATTAAAGAAATGTTTAAACACGTTTTAGGTAAGGTGGATGTTACATCTAATCGAGTGTTTAAACGCAATAATTATTTTTAAATTATGTCAGACCAGTAACATTCCCCCGGGTTTTGAAATAAAGGGCGTATAAAATGCCGTTATTTGCAATATCTGCTTAAAAATACTAAAACAAGTTATATTCAAGGCGACTAAGGAAGATCTATGTATTTAGATATTTTCGTCAGTATTCAATGTGTAAACTACATACCTCTCGAGTGTGAAGTAAAGTAAATTCCAGTGACATAGCTACTTACAACTGTAAAGGTTAATACGATGTGCTGGCCTAGTATTATCATACTTTAATCGAAGAAAACTTGCCAGGAGCAACTGTCTAAAAAATCGCTGTAAGAGATTTGTAATTGATACTTGGGGCGATCAAAATAAATAAATTGAAGTTCAAAATTGAAGCTTACCAACTCTTTACCTCATGCCAGACTGCATTTGTAGCACAAGTCTCATCTTGGACCATCTCCCTGAGGTTTTTTCACATTATGTTTGGTTCGGTTTTGAGTGCATAAAACATGAACCACGCACGTCGGAGAAATCACTGTATTATATGAACTCCAGTTCAAGAAAAACTTGTTACACTCCACAGCACTGAGTCAATTTATCTCTTTTTAATGTTTCAAATGATTTAATTCACAAAAGTGAAATTTCCTTTGAGTAAGAAGATCAAGAGCGCAAATATTTTTGGCTGTTGAATAGATCAAGCACCAGTCAGGAATTTATAATTGCAAGCGGCAGGTAAGCATGAGTTCAAAGTAAATGGCGTGCCATTTGAAAAATGCCTTAGCAAATAAATTTCCAAATCTAATTACATTCCTTAAAACAAATGTTTTCGCCTGTACTGTTACGATTTCTAGTGTTTTATGTTATTTATATTCAGTTCTTGTAAGAGCGGTAATAATTTTGGCAAGCATTCTATTTTTACTGGATCAACAGCTTCAAAAATACTTCTTTTTCCTTGTCATGTGCAATTTTAGCTAGTTTTAAAAGCATTGTTTATTCAACAACACACGGTGATCTACGGTCGATGAAAACACGCATTAATTAGGAAGCGCTTGTTGTCTGCTGAAATCAGGATGATTATAGCACGGTATGTGTTCATTTTGGATCACAAAAATAATGTATGCAGTCGAGTCTACAAAGCCACTTTTATACTAAATGTTTTCCATTTTGTAACAGATTTCCTACTTTGTCTTGTGTCAATCGCTGCTGTCGTAATCTGGATTATTGTTCTGTAATAAAATTGCATGTTTTCCAGAACCATGCACAGTCGCTGACATGATGTGATCTCTCGTGTCTTGAGCTGAGCGGTGAATGTGGCAATGAAGGATGGAATCGACCTGTTAAAGAAAATGTTTGCTGTAGACATCTTTCTTTCGTATTTATTCAGAATGAAAAGGAAAATCGCCATTGGTATGTTTTGCTATGGAATCGTTTTTTTTTAAGACCTTGAGCTGGTTAACAGAATGTTGCTTTGAAGATGCTTGTCATGTTTGCTTATAAATGAGAATGACTGAGGGTAAGCTTAAAATATAAAATGTCTATGACTAATATTACCGAGACCAACCTTTCACATGCAAAGTTAAGTTTATTTTAGCACTTTCACGGGTCATTTAATTTCTAACACTAGCAAAAACGAGGAAAACATCGCTCCCGTGGGGGAGCAGCAGTCGTCAACACCAGACCATGACTCTAATTTATGAGCAAATTTATTACGAATAATAATGTGGAAACAAGCTAGGATGATAAGTTATTGGCAAAATAAACGAAGAACATTTTTGAACAAGCGTTTGAACGCTTGTTCAAACTCAGCACGCAATCACGCAATCGTTTAAACGCTTGTTCTACTCAGCACGCAATCTTGGATATTGTGAATAAAATTCAAAGTTATATGGACGGAAAATTGTATTAATGTGGTATTTTTATTGATTTAAAAAAGGCCTTTGACACTGTCGACCATTATATTCTATTATGTAAATTAAAGCATTACGGAATAAGAGGCATCATCAATGAATGTTTTTTGTCGTATATATCAGGCAGAACGCAATCAACTCAAATTGGATCCAAATTTTCTAACAAAGAAAAGGTATTGTATGGTGTCCCTCAAGGCTCTGTCCTGGGACCATTATTATTCCTATTATATATTAATGACATTTACCGCTCTTCTCGTACATTCAATTTCTATTTATTCGCCGATGATACAAATCTATTGTATGCAGACAAAAACTTAAAAAGGCTTGAATAGGTAGTTAATACTGAACTAGTAAACATATCTGACTGGTTAAATGCAAACAAATTATCACTTAATTCCAGTAAATCTAATTTCGTGATCTTCAATCCCCACCAAAGAAAAGTCAATTATGAAATAAATTTAAACATATTCGACAACAACTCTGTGAAACTAATTCCACTCGTGCGTAAAGACTACGTGAAGTATTTAGGTGTTCTAATTGACAGTAATCTTACCTGGAGAAACCACATTGACTACATTTCATCAAAGATTAGTAAAGGAGTTGGCATCATCGCTAGGCTCAGACATCTTGTACCCACTACTACCCTTATGAGTATTTATCAATCCCTGATTGAACCGTATATATCTTATGGCTTAAGTGTATGGGGCCAAGCTGCTCATTCACAATTGAACAAAATTCTTCTTTTACAAAAACAAGCCCTCTGCTTAATGCATTTCTCAAATAATCGAGCACATGCTATTCCTTTATTTATTTCCTCTAATATTCTGCCATTGAATATGCTCTACTTTAAATCAATTTCTGTACTAATGCATGATGTTGCAAACCATTCTGTACCATCTAATATTTCTGACCTTTTTATTCGTTCAGACCAGATTCACACTCACAACACCAGGTTCTCAGCCGCTGGCAACTTTTATGTCAAAAATTCTAGAATCAACCAACAGTTACACTCCTTTTCTAGAACTGGAACTAGAATTTGGAATAATATACCTATAAATTTACGTAACCAAAGCAAAACATGCTTTTAGTCCAAGTTAAACAGATTACTATTAGAGGTCTTGGAGAGTGAGGATATCTATGTTGATGTCGAATTTCTTTGTACCAGTCTTTGTAATTTTAAAACACTTAATTGACTTTAATCTGCATTTTATTGCCCCTTCTCCTTAATTTATATATTTATTTTTTATATATATATTTATTTTTATTTCTTTTGTTAATTTATTTATTTGTTGTTGTAACTAATCATAAATTATTCATTCCTTATTTTCGTATCTAATGTTATCAGTCATTTACTTTATAGTGAGCTTCTGTAATTGTTTAGTGTGCAGCAACCCGCCACGATTAACTTTAGTTATTTGCGGGTTGCTAATATATTCTGTTTTATTATTTGAAAATAAATCGTTGTTGTTGTTGTTTGTTCTTCATGAGGTCGTCCATGAACGAAGAATACTTCGAGAGAAGATCTGGGTTCTTCTGTAGTCGTCTTCGCAGTAACTTGAAGTGGTACTCTGCCAAGGTTCAGTTATCTGGGAAGTCAGGTGGAGCGTTCTTCCAGGGCAAGGCTATCTCATAATGTCCTTCCTTCAGGCTGACGGACTCTTCCATGATGTTAATTGCACGCACGTCTTCCTTTGACATCCCTGGCTGATTGTCGAAGACTGAGTCGCTGAACTCCATGTTGCAAAAACCTTTCAAACTGCTGGTTAAGTTCATTGTCTGCTCTGGTAAAGTTTACTGTGGGGGATGATTTTTCCTTTCCTTCCACAAGGACCATTGATTGTCCACCCAAAGATAGTTCTCGTTGCATATGGGCCGTGACCTCCACTCCCTCTCACTTCTTTAGGTTCTAAGGCTTTAGGCACGTCGTTACCAATGAGCAGGCCAATGCAGGCATTGATCTTGGAGATTTGGATACCCTTGAGGTGTGGATACTTGTTTACATCACCTTTCACCTTATTGTGGGATGCCATCTGATCATGACTGACTGGCAGCTTCAGAGTGGAGAAGACGGTGGGGAGTTCCACGAAATCGTTCTCGTCCAAATCGAAGACTTCCAGCTTGGGTACTGTGCACTGCGTGATACAGTTCTGCTTGCCCAAGGTTGTCAATGAAAGGGTGGTTCTCTCTCCTTCAATGCCTGACATTTCCAACAGTCAATGAGCGCAGAAGGATGTGTTTGAACCCCTGTCTAGGAAAGCATAAGTCAACACCATTCTGTCCGAACCGCTGGCCTTGACCTTTACATGGACTATTGATAAACCGGTTGTTGAGGCGACGGCTCCAGTCAGAGCACATCGGACACTGATGTTGACGTAGCCATTTCGGGCATTACCATTGTTGTTTCCATCTGGTCTCTCATCGCCTTCTCCGCTCCTGCCTTCGTTAGAAGGGCGGTCCCCACTACTACTGGCCGTCTCTTTCAGGTAAAGGTATGTTGAGTGCTTGCTTTGGCAACCAGAAATCTTGCAGAAGCTGTTCATCGGACAAAACTTGACCGAGTGGCCAGGATGGAGGCAATTGTCACAGAGAGCCTTGCTGCGAACAAATGCAAGCCTCTGCTCCAGCGATTGTCTTTTGAATTGTTTGCAGTGAACCAACCAGTGTTCACCCGTGCACATGACACACCTGGGAGTAACCCTTCTCATTCCGGCTCCACTAGTAGAAGCGTTCATGCCTTCATTTACGACTTCGTCGGTTAACTCCGTATCACCCAAAGTTGCGAAGTTAGAGCCCTTTCTATTCTTGGGGTTCTTATTGTCCTTGGTCTTTGAATTTCCGAGAATGTTTCAGAATATCAGGTGAGTTAATGCTCTGGCCTTTCATTCGACGAATTTTGCAATGTCTGGAAACGTGATTTTTCTCTCCTTATTGTTAGTGATGTCATTGGCAACGTCACGCCATCTCTGCCTGAGAGGGCAACGTAAACGACCCTTGGTAGACTGTCAGGATTTTCAACCTTGTTTAGGAAACTGATCTCTTGTAAGGTGTTTTTACAGCTCGTCAGTACCATCTTCGTTCTTTATCAGGGGCCCAGGGGCAGTGGCTATTTTATAGCCCTGTCCATATCCTTCCTTCAGCAACTTCTGTGCTTCCCGATATCCTTCCCCGGGTTTCATTTGACAGACAACTTCACATGAGTTCCTGAACATCACCGGAAGTGTATTGTACTAAATAATATAGCCTTGCACTGTTGTCCTTTGTCTTTGCTTCAATCAGGTTTTCGAAGGATCGGGTGATGTTGCTGTAGTTCACTGGTTCCCCATCAAATGTCTGCACGTCTGTATGAGGCAGTGTCAGCGTCAAGGCGAGTTGATGTTGTCCTAGTAGCTGTTGCAACTGTTGGTCTCGAGACTGTTGCATGTACATGTGTCTTGTTGTGTTGTTGTTGCCATTGTATGTCTATCATATCTTGTATGAACTTTTCTCCAACTGATGAATTACTCGTAGATGGCCTCCTCTCTCCACAGGCTCCGGTTTTTATTCTAATTTAATTTCTTCCTATGTATTTACAACTACAACCGTGGACAAAATAGCTTGGAACACTTAAGAAAATGCTACACGATGACAATGTTTTTCGAAGAGAGAAACCATCGTTCCATTTCCTGGTCCCCCCTTCCCCCCAATACAAAGTTGAGACATTGTGGCTTGGTTATATGCATAAAGCTCAACATTGTATTGGGGGTGGGGAGGGGAGGCAACGACAAAGGCAATTTGCGGGAGAAAAGGTTAAGTGTCCCAAGACTTCTGACCAAAATTGTCTGAATGTGTTTTTGTTTAAGTTGCTCATTTTCGCAAGAAAATAACCAAATATTGTGTCTGAAGTGCCAATCTAATGGTTTCTTAACTGTGCATTAGGGTGTTTAGCATTAGAAAAATAAGCGTGTCATAACAACAAATGGGGGGAGGGGTGGGTAAGCTATATGTAAGTCACATTGTAACGGAAATAGGTCTTGGTGTGATATAATGCAATTGGTCTTTTATTTTTTACAGTCGACCTTATGGCCAATGATGACCATATCACTCTAAGAAGAGAAATTATGTATTTGCAGTAATTGTTATGCCTATTTCACCAAACAAACACTTTACATAGGTAAGCTTGTAAACGGATTTTTATTGCAAGAACCCCCAAATAAGGAAAAGACTCACTATCTTTGGTCTCTATGAGTCTTGATTCACGCTTCAATTGAAAGAGTTTCGTTTTCTTTGAAACAAAATTTAACATGCTAGCTTACCGGAAATTTGAAACCGGAGTTAAAGTTACGCACATCATGTGTCTTTATTAATGAGTAACGACAACAGTACTCGGCAACAGTACTCACCAGCATTTTCTTCTTTTTTCTTGCTCGAGCACAGAAAGATAGCCACGAAAGCAGCTAAAATGTTTTAACCTTGTTAGAAGAATTGTTTACGGAGGTAGTCTGTATCAGCACTGCACGTTTTATTCGATTTTCAACAGTGCTCCGCATATTAGCGTTAAAATAAACAAGAACTCAAATATTTCTCATCTTCGTTATGAGTGAGAACTGTTTATAAAATTACAAATTCAACAACTATTCGGGAGTTTTGAATGCAATTACATTGAATAGACTATTTCTCATATATTGCCATAGAAAACGTTAGTAAACGCGCGCATTTTACGTTGTTAGGGAGGGTTCATTATTTATGGGGATGACCGGGTCGGATAATTTGAAATAACTTTTGTTTTTTTTCCTAATGCCCGTCACACTATTACGTCAGAATTTCTAAGCCCGTCCTGATTCATTTTAAATTTTTCAAAGCCCGGTCAATGTAATTAATATTTAATTTGACGTAGAATTATGACATTGTAACAGTATAAAAGTCGTTTTATGTATTACAACATGACTTGTTTAATAATAAATTGTTTCCGGCAATTTGCGTACATCGCAACAGTACATTTATGCTTAGTAATATTATGATTCCGGTGGGACACAGCCATTGAAAAGTACAAAGTGCCACGAAAGAGATGAGAGATACTAATGACCGAGTTACGAGTTGAGTTGAGTTTGAGTTGAGTTTGAGTTGAGTTTGAGTTAAGTTTGAGTTAAGTTTGAGTTAAGTTTGAGTTACCTTTCCTTTCATTTTTTTTAACTTAAAAGTGATTAATGGAGGATCCAGATCTTTTCTACAGAAAATAGACCGTCTGTTCTCTTTTCACGGGTGAAAAAGTGTTAATTTTACATTCCCAAGCGGGAAACGTTGCATTGTCCTCATTCAGACAGCCACAGCAATTGTTTACTCCACGTAACTGGTTTTTCACTCACGCTCCTGTTGGACGCGCGAATAACGATTAATTTGAAGTTCCCAGCTGGCTAACATATAATTTGTTTTCTATACACGATGGGTAGCCTCTTAAGATAAAGTAATAAAATGATTCAGAAGCCCAAATACTTTATCACATCTCACGTCCGACAGAATATCCTTCGATGGCCTCCCTTGGCTGACTTGGCTGGTTAAGCATTGCTAGACAGGGAAGCAAATACGCCGAGTTCTTTTGCACAAGCTCAGAAAATTCATCAACTACAAAATCAAATTCATAGTTTGAATCGCTTGGCGTGGGCGAGCAAAAAAAGTCGGGGCCAGCGAAATAAAACGCGCTGGGATGGGAAAAGAAAGAGAGGCCTCCCCCAGTCCCGCGCGTTTTATCTTCGCTTGTCTCGTCTTTAAAATTTATATCTTCCACCACCAGCACAACCGTTTGGTTAGTACAATCTATCACACGATGTGGGAATATAGTATCAAATAAGCAACAAAGTCGAATTTCTCCTCCTTAATGAGTCCCATAGATTGAACAAGTCTACGAAATGTACAAAAAAGCCTTTTTTCTTAAAAATTAATGCCATCGGTTTCGGCATGCGGCATCGATGAATCTGCGGTCAATTTTTTTACATTCCATCGTGCCGCGCTCATGTTGTAACAGCAGCTATGCGTCTTTGTAAAACCAGGAATCGACCCGGAACACCTCGGAACCTACCCAGAACATCCCGGGACACCCCCGTAACATCCCCGGAACCGCCCGGAACCCCCCCGGAAAACACCGGAACATCCCCGAAACACCCCGGAACATCCCATGAACATCCCCTGAACATCCCGGAACGCCCTTGGAACCTAACCGGAACACCCTCAGAACCTAACCGGAACACCCTGAAACTACAAAAAAATAAAAAAAATAAATAAATCAAGGGCTCCTTTGAAAAAGATTCTGCACACCTTCGGGCCCTCCCCTCTCGTAGACGTTTTGCTCCACGGACCTCCCAACCCACTGCGTCCAACTCCCCGCCCCCAAAAAATGACTTCAGTTTATTCGGGATTTCTATCACCACATTTTAAGAAACCATGAAAAATTGGCCGATATAACTTATGCGACAAAATGTTCTTTTCGCGAACCGTCGTCACGCAACGCTCCTGATCCGGCTGCGTAACGCAAGAGACTACGGGAACCCTGGACGATGCGTAAAAGCACACTGTAATAAGTTATGTCCATATTAAGTTTTAACGATTCAGTGATGTTTTCGAAAAAATGAAAATCCAAAAAGGACCTCTGGCGAGAAGTTACGCCTTAAAAGTAAGAACAGCTACTTCTGCGACTTGAAGCGATGCAGTAGCTTTTATCTCGGCAGGAGGTAGTTTTCACGCCTGAGGCTGCGTTTTATTGGGAAAATCCGAATCCGGTTTTGAATCCAAAAAAGATTTTGCAGTTTTTATTTTTTACTAAAATCATGAATCCGTTGAATCCATACTTCGGTGATATTTTTCAGATCAAATCTCCATCCGGATTTTTAGATTCGTGGTCTAAGCGCTTTTTTGGGGAATGGATTGGAAAAAAGCATAAGCGGTCCTTCGTGCAAATTTACTCGTTTCGTTCGCTGTTTTGTTTCTTTAACGATTTCATATAATGTTATTGCGTATATTTTAAAAACTATTTGTCGAGCAGACTGATAAACACAAGCGCGTCAAAATAGCGAGGTTCATTTGCATACCAACGGTAGTTTTTTTGGTCACGAAAAATCCATATGATCTGAGATCACAAATCCAAGTTCGGATTCTCCCGAAAAAACGCAGCCCGAGTGAGCATCTCTTTCAGAGCACTTTGTTGGCTTCTTGGACGAGTAAGGGATAGACCATTTTATTTTTGAGGGTTGGGGGGGGGAGGGGGTTGGGCAAATTACCAAAAATAAATTCCTGCACGGCGAAAGTAGAGAAAAAAAATTCGTGCAAAGCGAGCCAAAGAAAAGAAAAGAATGGAACAATCTCGCAAAAAAATCTTGCACAGCCTCAATATGGTAAAAATTGTTCCGGGGATGTACCGGGGTGTTCAAGTGGTGTTTTGGGGGTGTTCCGGACGCGATCGGGGTTATTCCGGGGTATTCCGGGTCAATTCCTGATTTTACAGACCCCCCTCCCCCCCTCCCCACTCTAGTATCTCTCGCTTTGCTCTTCGACTGCCAAAATAATTGTTTAGAATTTTTTTTTTTACATAAATATGGCTTAAATTTGTTCCCGACAAAAAAATTGTGGCCTCTAGGGTGAACCAGCTAACGGTCGTAAACTGGATTGTGCGCAAGGTGTGGTTGAGGTGCATCTTTTCGACTAATTTTAGTGAAATCAGCGACCATTTACCTTCTGCTTCAGTAATAGTTGTAACTGTGAAAAAACGGCATTTCGGCTACCTATAAAACGAAGATGATGTTACACAACCCCGATATAACGATGTTTCCTAATTGACCGTACCTTGCTCATTTTGATGGCTCTCTGAAGTGTGCCTTCTTCGTTTTCCTGCTGATAGTTCCTCAGCCAGCTTTGGTAAAGGGAACTACTTGGGCGACCCGACCCAACATCTGAATATTTTCTTTTTGACATCGCGAAAAAAGACAAGAACTTTCCGATTTTCAAAACACTCTAACCGAAACGTAACTCAAGTACCGCACCACACTTGAAGTCGTCGATGATCAAGTGATGTTATGATAGTTTGAATTAAGCACAACTGCACGTGTGAAGTAATGTGATACAACTCAACAACTCAATGGCCCTTATCATAGATGAGTACGCCACGCCAGCATATCAGCGGTTTCTCGCTTTCTTGACCCTGTAGTCTCGTTTTGATGTTTACGCTCATCGTCGTCATAGCTTCGGTAGAGTCTAGATTCCATAGCTCAGATAGAGGTCGGACACCTTATTGAGACTTATATAGCGGAGTAACTGATTAGCTTTCAGTTGAGGTTGGGGTTAGCAGTTTATATAGTTAAATTTAGGCCTAAACAACCCGAGAAGTTAGGTGGTACAGTGGTACGGTAGGCTATGTAAGCCTAAGCCTAGCTGAGGTCACAGGTTCAATCCTGAATGGGGATTTTAGATTTTCTTTTTTACACTTTAAAGTGTCGACATTACGTTATATAATTCTCAATAAGGTGTCCGACCTCCTTCGGAGCTATGGAAGGTAGACTCTACCCACAGCTTCTCGTAAACATCAAAACGAGACTATAGGGTCAAGAAAGCGAGAAACCGCTGATATGTTGGCGTGGCGTACTCATCTACGATAAGGGCCATTCAACAATTTCGGGAATGACAGCGAATTTTATTTTTTCTCATTTTTGTTTTTCATTTTTTTTCCGAACCACTGGTTGTTTTCCTGAACAAGCAAGTGAATTTAAAGACTTTTTTTTAGTTTCTTTTCACAGTTTGTAAACGTGACTGAAGAAATGTTTTTCCCGCTACTCGTGCCATTTGTAAAGCCCGGGGGACTAAGGCAAAATCTGTTCATTTCGCTACCCCAAGAGACCTTTTTTCGTGACCCTCATTAAGAGTGCGGCCCAAATATAACACTCTGTTCAAGATTAAGAACATCAGAATCTCCTTTTTAAAGCGATGGCACTCTAAAGAGCTTTAAGAGAACTGAATTCACACGTGGAGAAGCAAAACTGCGTTTGTTGTCTGCACTGTTTTTCATTTCCCATTCAGAATTCTCAACGTTGTTCACACCCTGTTCATGGCTCCCAGCACGGTTCAGAAAGACACCCTGTTAAAGACGCTAAATAGTGAAATTGTATACACTGTTTAAGACACAAGACACTGATAACCATACCCATTTAGGCCAAATAAGAGAGTGCAAACGGGTGTAAAATGGTCTATCCAATCACACTAGTGTCTGTTACTGACACAAAAAAATTGCACGTGACAAAAGGCGATGTGATGTTCAAAGGTAAACAAAGACGTATGTTTGCCTGAAACGCGAAAAAAGATTTTCGTCAACAAACACGAAAAGACCGTCTTCTTATATAAAGCCTGAATCAATACTGATATCCTATTATTCCTTGATCCATCGGCGTTCGGTCACAGCTTTTAAAAGCAAACTTTTATTTTTGTTTTTCGATATTACCTGTTTTTATTTTACACAAAAAATTCCATCCGAGCCTTGAAGTTTTCGGTCTTTCATGGCTATGTTTGAAGCCCAGAACCCTACGGCAACACAATTTTCGAATTTTAGAGCTTAGGAATCGTAAATAAATAAAAGCCTGAATCAATCAGCTCTATTTTAGAAAGCGCGATGGAAGGAAAGAAAGATTAAGATTTTATTTATTCATTATCTTTAATTTGTGTCTTTATTTTCAACTGTTTTCTTGATCCTTATCATTTATCCCGGATCCGTGATCCGTGTTCCTTGATCCTTGATCCCCAATCCTTATGTTCCAGGCACGAGAGAAATTCGACTTTGTTTTTGTCTTTGGCTTATTTGATGCTATATTCCCACGTCGTGTGATAGGTTATACTGACCAAATTGAACGGTTGTGCTGGTGGTGGGAGCTAATTTTATTACAGGGATTCTGACAGGATGCGGGAAAAAATTAAAATTGTGCGGGAGTTTTGGGGCAAATTGTGCGGGAAATAATGTCGATTGTGCGGGAAATTGTGCGGGATTGCCCAATCCTGTGACCAACCAAATATTCAATTACCAGTGTTCTAGCCAGGCCAGAAAAAAATATGACAGGGAGAAAATTCTGCATAAATGAAAAATACAAATAGATGTTTTACCTTGGGGATTAAAATGTAACCAGCAATTGCCAATTTGCGGCTGTTTTTCTTCGCCAAAGTTTATTTGTCTCAAGAAAATCACATTGCGTGACACGATGAACTTGATCGGGTAAAACCGAAATACCACCTCAAAATAAAATATTTCCGATCTGAGCGAGTTCCTTTATGAAAAATCCGTACATTTTATGTAGTGCGAATAATTTCCAGAAAAGGTTCACACAACTTCTTCTAAAGTTTGCTGCAAAAACTCAACCCCCGAGTTGTATGCAAATTGCATGCTAAATGTATAATTTGATGGCATGCTTGTTTTGCATTTTCCTAAATAAAAACGTCTTTCACTTGATTGAAAAAATCAAATCCAGTATTCTGATCAGAACTTAATAATTTTCTCCTATCAATCCGAAGTTCCAGCGTTTTAATAGTTCGTTTGTCGAGCGCCAACTTGATTGATCAGTTCTTTGCAAAAATAATTCACACAGAGTGACATTCATTTCGGCGCGACGGTACATTTCTTTGGTGTTTCTTCTTCGGTCCCCGACATATTAAACTGAAAGAGGAAGCGAAAGCGCTCGAAAAAATATCAACAGGCTGCTAAGAAAAACGACATAATGTCTGGAAAACGACAACTAAAAAGCTACGCGAAAAATTCGGTAGGAAGTCGGATAGAGACAATACAGTGCATTAGAATGTACAATTTTCACTTTATCATTCCTGAAATGCGAAAAGACGGTTTTATTGTCCGTCATACTATCTTTTATCTGTTTTTCTTTATATAAAAAAGATCTTGTTCTACCATTAACGACGTTTTAAGAAAAACCGGTATAACTCAAACTTAACTCAAACTTAACTCAAACCTAACTCAAACTTAACTCAAACTCAACTCTAACTCAACTCAACTCTTAACTCGGTAAATAGTCGATCCCGAAAGAGATTAGTTCTAACCTGGAGCTATAGAATTCGGCTTATCATTAAATTACATTTAAATGGCGACAACAAATTTAGCCTTGCCAGCGCCGAACGAAGACGGAAACGAAAACAGGCCCGCGATATTGCCGAGAAAGCCAAGAAAAGGAAAATAAAAGCACAGAAAGAAAGAAGGCAAGATGTACTGAGCAAGCTCTGTTGCACCGAAGAAGTGTTGCTCGAAGTTGCCGAGACAAATGACGGAGGCGAAATCAAGCTGAAGAGGCCATTGAAAGTTGAGGAAGCAAATTTACCTATCCTTTCCACACTTCAACCTCGCTCCCATTTCAATGCCCTCTTGTTCCTGCAAAAGAATGGGTTCTTCGCAACAAGTCTAAATGAGCACGCGGAGAAAAAACTAAAAGAAATGGAAGAGAAAATTAAAGATTTCAAGGGATATTGTTCACGTTCTTCATCAGAAGTTAATATTGACAGTGACGATTCAGTAGACAAGCTGCGATTTGTCGGGCCGATTTGTGAGTGTAGGTTTTTGTTGAGGGTCGAGGGTAAAATGTCGAGGGTCGAGGGTAAAATGTCGAGGGTCGAGGGTAAAATGTCGAGGGTCGAGGGTAAAATGTCGAGGGTTCAAAAATTTCGGCGATTTTTTTTTATTTTGCACTCGGAATGAATTCGGCCGATAAAAGAACAGCCGGTACCAAAACATTTTATTTGACGAACCTAATCTATTAAACCTGTAGAACCTTTATGTCAAACATTAACACAGAGACGACCGGGCGAACTTTGCAAAACTTAATGAACAATTTGAGTGTAAACACTTCGGCTATATCATAAACAAGAAAGACAACGAAGGTTTTCCTCTTTAATATATTACAGTAAAACCGTTTTCATCGAAGTTTATTAGACAAGAGTTCTCGAGAAGAATCGTCAACATTACCAGTTTTTCATTTAAACAATTCATTTTTTCCCCTTCGAATTGGTGCGGCCAAAATAATTGCAGCCTTCGCATCATTATAAATTCGTTGAGCATAATTTATGATTCCCTATAGAAAAGAAAAGCAGCTTGATGTTTTGGAAAGGTTTCTTCGGAGAGATTTTCATTGAAAGAGATTTACATCATGTAATTTTAAAAATAACTATTCAAGAATAACTATTCAGGACAGTCATTTTTACAGTCATTTTTACTAACTTTTTCAGTTTGCTATATCACGACGAGGTTGCAAATTCGAGTCAACCGCACAACAATTTTACATGTAGACCGAAACTCCAGCGAAATAAACTAGGTCAAATGAATTAAATTGCTTTATAGTAAACCTCTGTTACCGTGGCGAAAAGTGATTTCAGTTCCGACTCGCGTGAAGCTTGCGGACTGGATTAAACAGTCGTAATAAAAGCCGTGCTGAAGATTTTAAAAACAAAGGTGCGAAAAGCGAAAATCACGATTGAGAAAAGGTGCGCACTTGAGTCGTCTTGCAGGTCAAGTTTTATTTTACGCCAAAGTTGTGATCAGTTGTGTTTTCGCGGGAACAAAACTGGTGACTTTTGAAGGCATAAAATAAATTCAAAACAGCAGTGAAAGTTATAAAACACCACCATCAATGTTAAATGTGTTTCTAAGCTAGGTTTATTAACAGAAATGAAATGAGGTCAAAGTTGACAAATTTTCCTTGCGTTACGCGTTACAACAAAGCCGGTTTGGCTGTCTATTTCAGGTCTTGTGCCATTTTTAAAAACTATCATCAATGATTTGTTTTGCAATTATGTTGTTGCAACCTCGTCGTGATATAGCAAACTGAAAAAGTTAGTAAAAATGACTGTCTTGAATAGTTATTCTTGAATAGTTATTTTTAAAATTACATGATGTAAATCTCTTTCAATGAAAATCTCTCCGAAGAAACCTTTCCAAAATATCAAGCTGCTTTTCTTTTCTATAGGGAATCATAAATTATGCTCAACGAATTAATAATGATGCGAACGCTGCAATTATTTTGGCCGCACCAATTCGAAGGGGAAAAAATGAATTGTTTAAATGAAAAACTGGTAATGTTGACGATTCTTCTCGAGAACTCTTGTCTAATAAACTTCGATGAAAACGGTTTTACTGTAATATATTAAAGAGGAAAACCTTCGTTGTCTTTCTTGTTTATGATATAGCCGAAGTGTTTACACTCAAATTGTTCATTAAGTTTTGCAAAGTTCGCCCGGTCGTCTCTGTGTTAATGTTTGACATAAAGGTTCTACAGGTTTAATAGATTAGGTTCGTCAAATAAAATGTTTTGGTACCGGCTGTTCTTTTATCGGCCGAATTCATTCCGAGTGCAAAATAAAAAAAAATCGCCGAAATTTTTTAACCCTCGACCCTCGACATTTTACCCTCGACCCTCGACATTTTACCCTCGACCCTCAACACTTTACCCTCGACCCTCGACAAAAACCTACACTCCCGATTTGTCGGCCACGACAAATTGTGCGCGCTCTTTGTACAGTGCAAGCATTGTACATGAACTTTTTTTATTTCAAAACTTTTCTGCTAAGAACTTCTTGAAGAACAAATGGTATCCAATAGGTTATTTAGGTTGTTGTTAGCTTAAATATTGCAGATATAATTTGTTTTGCGCGATTTCTTGTCCACATTGCGTTTCCGACACGCGAAAATCTAAATTGTCACTGTCATTTTTAATATCTTCTGATGAAGAACGTGAACAATATCCCTCGAAATCTTTAATTTTCGCAACGTGTAAATTAGCCTTTAATTAATTATATTTCGCCAGAAAATAATGTATGTTTTGACGGACAACTAATAATGTTTATAAAACCGCCAGGCATCAAAAAGATGTGAGAAGCCTGGTGTCTAGTAAAGTCGCTGAGAACATTCTCGATACGTCGCGACAGAATCTGGTCGTGTTGTCGTCGTGTTCATAGTTCGTTGGATTCGTATTTGTTGCAGATATGCATGTATTAAACCTTCATAATGCTGAAGCTTGGAAGTTCACGTTTTACAAGTAGTTATATAAGATATATATTTTTCAGTATGCTGGCGAGTTTAATTTTGACATTCAGTCAATTACACAAACGTTTCTTTTCCGAGAATTTCCGATTCCCCAATTGGGAACAGATTTACGAGTACAGTACAGTTTGTTTGAATATAAGCTTATTATGTCAGATAGTATTTAATGTTTCATTGAAATATGTGCTTCAGTACAAGTATACAGCAGCAGTATTAATTTGAAGTGACAAAATTTAATGTTATTATAATAAATTGTTAAAGGACTTTTTTTCAGAACCCGGTCAATTTGCCCTTTTAAATCTTCATAGCCCGTCGTTTCAGGAAGAAAATTTTTTATGACCCGGTCATTTTTTATCCGACCCGGTCATCCCCATAAATAATGAACCGTCCCCTCAGGCTTGAAAATTCGTGTGAGCACTGTCAAATTTCAGCAGAGAACTGTTCACACGGCACTTCCGGTGCTAACACAGATGTGTATTTTTGCAACATTTAGACGTCTTTTGTCCTTTAAATCGCACTGCTAGTGGAAAGACACTTCTTTCATCATATAGACAACCTGCTTTTAATCAGTAATAGGAACAGTTCCATATTTGCGCTTCTTATGACTCATGAAGACTTATGAAGGACTTATGACTTATGAAGGATTACATTTTTAAGGTTTTTTTATGGGCACACATCTGCTCAGTACAGACTATTTTAACGCCAATTTTACCGATTTGATGTTTTTTTCTGCTTTGTCGTCCAAATATTCTAAACCACTTAGAATGCAACCTAGCGGAGTGTATTTAGCGATTGTAGTTCTTCAAACATCAAAACTCAGTCTCTTTGACAAAACCCCCCTCCCCTCCCCCCTGGCAACAAAATTTGTGGCACCCCTTCTAAAATGGTTAGTAACATGCTGAGATATATTCGTACCAAGTTTTGTCCCTTTACGCGATTTGTCACGATTTCCTCAATTTTCGACCTTAACAGACCGGACTATTAGGAAAATGCTACACGATGACAATGTTTTTCGAATAGAGAAACTATCGTTCCATTTCCAGCTGGTCCCCCCTTCCCCCCAATACAAAGTTGAGACATTGTGACTTGGTTATATGCATAAAGCTCAACATTGTATTGGGGGTGGGGAGGGGGAGGTAACGACAAAGGCAATTTGTGGGAGAAAAGGTTAAGTGTCCTAAGACTTCTGACCAAGATTGTAGTTATTATTGTAGTTATTATTATATATAAGGCAGTTTATTCCAAGGAATCACATATTGTTTTGAGCTGACCTCAGATTCACTGATTGTCTTATACAATGTACATGTAATGTAATTTGGAATTTGATTAAATAAATAAAATAAACAACAAATAATCAATGAGATGAAATCAAAAAACAGATTTGAGTTACATTGACCATTAAAAATCTGACTACTGCTGTATTTTTATTACAATATCACATTATTGTCCCTAGCTAAAACTTCAAGAGCAAAACATGATTTAAAAACCTAATAGCAAAAAGCAGTAATATACACACTGTACATTGTTGCATCTGAACAAGAACAAAAAAACAACCTTATAGAAAGGCCGTAACGACCTGTTGAAAATTGAGATTAGGAGGACCTCAGGCAAAAAGGAATCCAAACTTCTGGGCTTGCAAATGAAAATGCAGGGTGTTTTGGCAGTCTACTTTGAGTTTGTGTCTAAACAATTTAAGGTAATAAGGAACCTTTTTTTCTTTGGGCCCTCTACTTGGAATGTAGTTAGGGCACAACAATCAGGACTGTTCACATGAGAACAACTGTACAGTGTACGTTCTTTCACTCGAGCACAAATCTTACTGAGGTAATTTATAACAAATCTGCAATTGACTCGTCATTGTATTGGGGGTGGGGAGGGGGAGGTAACGACAAAGGCAATTTGTGGGAGAAAAGGTTAAGTGTCCTAAGACTTCTGACCAAGATTGTAGTTATTATTGTAGTTATTATTATATATAAGGCAGTTTATTCCAAGGAATCACATATTGTTTTGAGCTGACCTCAGATTCACTGATTGTCTTATACAATGTACATGTAATGTAATTTGGAATTTGATTAAATAAATAAAATAAACAACAAATAATCAATGAGATGAAATCAAAAAACAGATTTGAGTTACATTGACCATTAAAAATCTGACTACTGCTGTATTTTTATTACAATATCACATTATTGTCCCTAGCTAAAACTTCAAGAGCAAAACATGATTTAAAAACCTAATGGCAAAAAGCAGTAATATACACACTGTACATTGTTGCATTTGAACAAGAACAAAAAAACAACCTTATAGAAAGGCCGTAACGACCTGTTGAAAATTGAGATTAGGAGGACCTCAGGCAAAAAGGAATCCAAACTTCTGGGCTTGCAAATGAAAATGCAGGGTGTTTTGGCAGTCTACTTTGAGTTTGTGTCTAAACAATTTAAGGTAATAAGGAACCTTTTTTTCTTTGGGCCCTCTACTTGGAATGTAGTTAGGGCACAACAATCAGGACTGTTCACATGAGAACAACTGTACAGTGTACGTTCTTTCACTCGAGCACAAATCTTACTGAGGTAATTTATAACAAATCTGCAATTGACTCGTCATAAGCAACCACCCCAGCTACTTTTATTAACAACCCACCTTTTGTTTCAACTCTTTCATTTCAATAAAAGTGCACCACATCTTGAAAATATTCAGACATAAAACCTTGATATCTTGTGCGCTGCAATTCCTTCCGAAAAGACTTGTGAAATAAATACAGTGATGTGATTGTAATACTCTGGGGAGTTTACAAGTTAACAACAGACCATATATGTATTCACGAGATAAAAATGGGGAAAAATTCATTATTATGTGGTACCTTGTAGAGTTAACGTTTTGTTTCTATGTACAAACACAAGGTGAGACCACGTCAAACATGAGTCGAAGACGATATAGGGTATAATGCTACCTAAAACACTTTTCAGTGTTTGCTTAGTGCGGAAAATCTGCGTTTAGTTTAAAAAATACACTACAAAACGACTTGTGACAAATAATTGAAAATTAATTAGTTGCATTTTAACCCTTTCACTCCTAAGTTATGGAGACATGTAGTGTAGTTTTAACATTTGGGTCTGTGAACGAAATCCTATGGTGATGGTGTGACCATTCAAATGAAACCTCTTTTAATTAGCGGTTCTTTTTCATTTTGCCCCATTTTCAATTCTGTTCTATGGTCTGGCATTTTTGTAGTGCTAGAATTTGTGATAAATTAGAATCTCTTAATAAGCGCGCCCTACGTATTGTTTTTAATGATAAAGTTTTGTCTTAGCAGCAGCTACTACATAAATCAGAAGGAACAACTCTGTACAACCAAAGGATACAAAATATGTTAATCGCTATCTACAAATGTTTGAACTATGATGTCACCAGTTTTCCCAAATATCTTAGAGACATGTTTAGTCTGCATCAGTCAGAATATTTTTTTAGAGGTACTAATATTTTATCGCTATGCAAACCTGTTACCACTACTTATGGTCTCAACTCCTTTCGTTACTTTGCATCTAAGACCTGGAACTCCCTACCTAATAATGTAAGATCTGAGCCTACTTTAACTGGTTTTAGAAGACTCCTTAAAGTACAATGTAATATCTTTTTAGACGCGATTGTATATTGACATTATTCATGTAAATAGATGTAAATTAGATTTTTTAATGTAAATAGATTTTCCCCCTTTTTGATTGATTTATTTATTTCTATTTTTTATACAAACCACATGTACTATTTATGCTCTCGAAGATATTAGCCTTTTTAGCCTACACTGTAAATTCGAGAATAAATAAAGTTCATGTATGTATGTATGTTACCATTAGTTTAAAATTTGACAAAATGAAATTTGGGATTTTTCTTGAATTTTGTTCTTCGACACTCTTGGGAGTTAAAAGGTTAATGAAATTGCTCTCTCTTGATGACCTCGAAATTGCTATGTCAAATGATATGACATCACTCAGTGGTCATTTTCAGTTAGTATTTATTGTGATGACGAACAGATGCCAAGGGCATTAAGAGAGGAGTTTTGCAAACATATGAAAGGAAAAACAGAACAGAAAGCAAGAACCCGAAGTCGAAGAAGAAGATGAGATTTTGTCAACATTAAGAGTTGGGTTTTGCAGATGCAAGAAATGTTGAGATACAAAGAGTTCACCGCACTGGCAAAGGAAAAAATGGTGGTCCGCGGCCCATCCTGGCTCGCTTCTTGCGCTACAAGGATTGCGAACAGATACTAGCTCGAGGTCGCAGACTACAAGGTACAAATTATCAAATGTTTAAAGATCTACCGACCGAGATAATCGAACGAAGAAGACCGCAAATGGAGACCATGAAATTGGCACGGAGAAATGGAATGACGGCATCATTTAGCACCGCACAGCCAGATAAGTTATATATTAATGGTGTACTTTGGCCTGTTGGCAAACAACTTACTATTCCTGAACACCGCTAAACATTAACGTAATTAAAAGGGGCTAAAGCCACTCTCTGTAATGTTTTTTTTTCATGGCGGACGAACAAAAACAAGAATCA
This sequence comes from Cladopsammia gracilis, assembly GCA_022457155.1. NCBI lineage: Eukaryota > Metazoa > Cnidaria > Anthozoa > Scleractinia > Dendrophylliidae > Cladopsammia > Cladopsammia gracilis. Next base: position 514,763 of record JAJGOT010000308.1, on the reverse strand, counting down.
AAGAGTACGAAATGACAACACACTGTTTGACTCACAGGGTCCTTTTACCGTTTTTTTTTTGCTGTATTTTCATTGTAAAGCATTTTTTTTCTATTTGTTACTTTGTCCTGTATTTTTATTCAAATTATTTAGCTTACGTTATTGTTACTTTTCGCAGAAGCGCTATTGGACGAATGAGGCCGATCGCATCTATTTCACAATTAACAAAACAAAATGGATCTTAAGATAGGATCTGTTAATGTACGAGGACTAGGGGACAGGGTCAAGCGACGAGAAACATTCAACTGGCTAAGAAATAGAAAAATGTCGATATATTTTATACAAGAAGCCCATTGTACAGAAGAAAATATGCACGATTGGCGAGCCGAATGGGGTTACCAAGCATTATTTAGTTGCTGTTCTAGTAAAAAGGCAGGTGTCGCCATAATTTTTAACAACAATTTTAGTTTTCAAATCTTAAAAACATACTCAGATCCCGAGGGACGCTTTATAATATGTGATTTGATTACAAATGAAAAACACCTAACATTGGCAAATGTTTATGCCCCAAATGATGATGATGCCAATTTTTTTAACTCAGTTTTTAATCATCTTCTCGACTTTAACTGCGAAGAGATAATAATTGGGGGTGATTTTAACTTAGTACTAGATGTTGAAAAAGACAAGAAAGGTGGCCTTCCCAGAACTCATAAAAAATCCTTAGAAGTCATTAATACTTTCTGCGAAAGCCTAGACTTGATAGATGCTTGGAGGATTTTCAACCCTGACCTCTCGAGATTCACATGGCGACAGAAAAAACCTGAAGTTCATTGCAGGCTCGATTTTTTTCTGGTCAATCATAATACGTTTTGTAATACAATTGGAGCAGACATCATACCAGGATATAAAACGGACCACTCCTTGATCACGTTACAAATTTCCCTGCACTCTAACAATAGAGGTCGCGGATTCTGGAAACTTAACACCTCGTTTCTAACGGACAAAGATTATGTTAATCAGATTAAATCAATAATACTCCAAACCAAAGACGAATATGTAAAGGATGACAATGTTGATCCAAGTTTGCTATGGGAAATGATGAAAATGAAAGTTAGGGAGGGATCTATAATTTTTGGAGTGTCCAAAAAAAGAAAATTAGATAAAGAACAAGAGGAAATTGAACAATCTATTGCAACTCTTGAAAAACACCTTACAAATGTTTATGCCGATAACGCTCAAAACCAAAAAATATGGTTGGAATTGGAAACAAAGAAACACCAATTAGAGACAATAATTGAATATCAAACTAAAGGTGCGATTCTGAGATCAAAATCCCGATGGTACAACGAAGGCGAGAAAAACACTAAATACTTTCTTAATCTAGAAAAGAGACATTGTAAACAAGGAACGATAGCCCAACTTAAAATCAATGAAAGCGATTTTGTTAACACAGACAAGGAAATTTTGAATGAATGTGAATCTTTTTACAAAAATTTATATAGCTCTAAAATAGATAACAAAGACGACACACCTGTTTTTTTCCCACCGCAGCAAAACCAAAAGTTTCTAAACAAAGATGAGCAACTTCTTTGCGAAGGCTTGCTAGGTTCAAAGGAATGTTTGGAAGCATTAAAATCTATGGCTTCTGAAAAAACGCCAGGAACTGATGGTCTCCCTTGCGAATTTTATAAAGTATTTTGGAATGACCTGTCGGAAATTTTAATTAACGCCCTAAATTACTCGTATCAAAAAGGAAAGCTCTCCATATCACAAAGACGCGGAATTGTTAAACTTATACCAAAAAGACACTGAACTTAATTTAATTAAAAACTGGCGACCAATAACACTACTGAATTGCGATTATAAAATTGCAACAAAAGCTATCGCAAGTCGCATGAAAACTTTTCTTCCAAAACTTATTTCGAATGATCAAACAGGTTTTATTAAGGACCGATTTATCGGAGAAAACATCCGTTTAATAGACAGCATTATTAAATATACTGCCGCAAAACGCATACCGGGGCTCCTCCTTTTTATTGATTTTGAGAAAGCATTTGATACATTGGAATGGTCTTTTATTCATAAAACTCTTAAGTACTTTAGTTTTGGCTCATCATTTCTAAACTGGATAAAAGAGTTTTACTGTGACATTGAAAGCTGCATTCTTAATAATGGATGGGCGAGCAATTTTTTTGAATTAAGTCGAGGAGTTAGGCAGGGTTGTCCATTGTCACCCTACCTATTCATCCTCTCGGTAGAAATAATGGCTGAAGCAATCCGGAGAAAGAAAGAAATTAGAGGCATAGCTGTTAATGGCAATGAAATCAAATTGAGTCAATATGCAGATGACACAACACTTATCTTAGATGGTTCAGATGAATCGCTTCAAGAATCTTTGAAATTATTAGAATTTTTCGGCAATGTATCTGGCCTCAGACTAAATAGTAGAAAGACGGAGGCTCTGTGGATTGGCTCTAAAGCTGACAGTGACCTTAAACTTCTTCCTGAAAAAGGCTTTACGTGGCCGAAGAAAAAAGTCAAAACTCTTGGTGTGTGGCTGTCGACAGATCCGGATATTACAATCTCTCAAAAGTACAAAGATAGATTGGAAAAATTAAAGTCGATTCTGGGATGCTGGAAATTTCGTAGACTTAGTTTGATAGGTAAAATAACGGTTTTGAAAAGCCTTTTAACATCACAAATGGTGTACATATTGTCTCCTTTACAATCAAACCATGAAGCAATTAAAGAGATTAATTCCATTTTTTATAACTTTCTGTGGAGTAATAAAGGAGATAAAATAAAACGAAATATAATGATAAACGACTACTCAGAAGGAGGACTAAAAATGATTGATATAGTTTCTTTTAATAAATCTCTTAAATCTGCTTGGATTAAAAAGTACCTTGACCCTGAAAACTGCGGCAGCTGGAAAATTTTTTTTGACTTGGAACTCCAGGAATATGGGGGCAAAGTGATACTAATGGGAAATCTGAGTAAAAAGGATATTTATAGATATATCGAGGTAACAGACCCTTTTGTGAAAGAAGTCCTTGAAGTCTGGTCAGAAGCTTTCTTTGAGGAAAGCATTGGATCCCATAAACACTTTCTCTCATTACCTCTATGGCATAACTCACTCATAAGGATTGAAAATAGACCTATCTTTTATAAAACTTGGTTTTGCAATGGTATAACTAAAGTTAAACACTTAATGGACGATTCCTCTAACTTTCTTTCTCTTACTGCTTTCCAAAACAAATATAATTTCCGAGTTCGGCCTTTAACCTTTCTCGGAATAACGTCGGGAATTAAACCTTTATGTAAGCAAAATACAACTAACCAAAGTAATCATGAAGGTCTCTTCTCGAAATTTCTAGAAAGTTCAAAACCGTCTAGACTCGTATATAAAAAGTTAGTATCAAACAAAAGTGAACAACCCGGAATATGTCAGGAGAAATGGTACAACGAAATCAACCTTGAGCCAGACCAAAATGTTAATTGGAAAACGGCTTACCAATTATCCTTTCAATGCACCAAGAGCTCAAAGCTAGTTTTTAATTTCAAATTTCTACATCGCCGTATATCAACCAACAGTTTTTTGCAAAAAATAGGAATCATAGATGAAGATAAATGTACTTTCTGTCAGACTAAAATGGAGAAACTGGTGCATTTATTTTGGGAATGTGAAAAAACGCAATTGTTTTGGAGTAGTATTTATACATGGTTACAGTCTTGTCAATTAGTTACAAAAGATGATGAGCCATTACATGTAGCAACCACCTTGGGTCTGAGGCCGGATACGTCTAAATACAAATTACAAATTAATTTTTGTTTTTTAATGGCGAAATATTTTATTTGGATCTGTAGACAAAAAGAATGCATACCAAAGCTAGAATATTTCCTAAGATATTTGAAACAAATCCATCAAATGGAGAAGAACAATCCTTTCGTTTCAAAAAAATGGGATCCTCTTTTGCATCACCTTTAATGCGCTGAAATGCACTGACCCTTGGTTCCGAAAAATAATGTCAGCTTGTTTTTTTTACACCAACCCATCTTTTATTTTAAAAAAGATATCTGGCCCAAACTTTCGATCCAATAGCACTTCTGCACTACTTACTACTTTTTTTTTGGGGGGGGGGGGTAAGTACTTGGGTGGCCTGTGCACCAGTTGCTTTTTCTTCCTTTTTTTTAACTTAATATATATAGTTTATTCCGATTGAACACTTTCCTTTTCTTCAATACTGCTATTAATAACACTAATAGTAACAATTGTATTCATGTATATTTGAAAAATAAAAAAAAAATGATTTAAGAAAAAAAAAAAAAAAAGAACAGAAAGCATTACTTATTTAGTTCCGTAACATTTTTTAATGTCCTTTTTGAAAACAGATAACTCATATAGGTATAAACAGGTAAACTTTCAATGTGGACATAAAGATTGAGGTACGATTGTATAAGGTCACATTTATTCAACCCATGCATCAACAGCTACGATGGATTACGTATGACCCGTTAATCCAGCAGACTTATACCCCATTCACACCAACGCTTAAACATGTTTAAATGTTGTTTAGTTTAAAACAGGTTTAGAAAAATACCTAACCTTTCGTAATATTTGGAGTGAAATATTTACTAAAAGAAACAATGACTTTTATTACCATTTCAGGTAGTTTGAGACATATACATTTCAAAACGTTCAAGATAGAACCTAAACAGCGTGATTAAACTAAACAACATTTTAACATGTTTAACCATTGGTGTGAATGGGGCATTAGTCACGATTTTCCAACTCTATTGTTGATTTTGTTGGAGATAAGGAATACGCTGTTAAATGCTGTTATGTTGTTGGACGCATATTCAACCAAAATTTCGGGACATTTTTCGTAAGCTTACATTATTTTCCACCAAGATCGGTTTTCTTCGTTCTTTTCAGGGGAATATATCACATAACCCCGTTCATTATCTTTGACACAAAACCAGAAAACTCACCAGCAGAGCGCAGACAGAGGTTCATGAGTAATGCAACAGAATATTCCAGAGTGTAGTCTGACAAGTTATCATGATCTGTCAACAACTGTGACAGCCAGTGGATCAAGTCTCCTTCAATCATGATTGACTGCATTTGGCGTCTGAAAAAAAAACAGTTACCATAGTGTACTTAAATAAAACCAGTGACAGTCATACAATGACAATACATATATGTATTTACATGTATGCATTTTTATTCTGTCATAAAAATTAATAAGTGTTATGCAATCAGTTTGATCTAGGGTCATTATGTTTAGCATTATATACTACATGACATATTACAATACAGTACAGTAATGTTGTACATGGCTCAGACTAAATAATAATGACATGAATTAAACATGATTTGCAAGTTTGTGTGTTCCCTGATAGAGAATCACGCTTGACATACTCAGGTTTTTCATTAGTCCAGGATCGATCTCCAGTATGATAAGCATAAAGCATCCTCTTCAGTTTGTTTTGGTATGTAATCACTCGGTCAATAAGTTTTACTTTTTGCGTAAGCTTACATTCGCCTTAATTTTACCCACCAACTGGACAATGACAAGATGTTCCAGCTAAACCTATTTGCATCCAATTGAATTATAATAGTACATTATTGTATAATGCCTCATTCTTCAAAGGGATCAGAGACATGTAAAACAAGTGGAGCAAAGTTCTCCAGAAAATGTCTTTTTTTGCGAATTTACTTGGGAATGGCTGGTTTCTCCAACATGGCGGTAAATTTATGAAATTAGATTTGGGCTTATCATTTGGAAAATTATTTAGTAAAAAAAATCATGGCCTTTACACAAATGTACACTGTCGCTTTTACCCGCCTTTAATCCCAAGAGGACCTGCTCCCTCACAAGTTCGGGAGCAGTTCCTTGGGGTTAAAACAGGTAAAACGGGGGTAGACAGAAGTGGCAGTGTACATGTGTGTGCACTCAAGTATTATTTCAGTGTCGCGTGGGCATGTGCATGCGAGTACTTCAAAGCCACGAGCTATAAGCATTGCTTTATTGCAAAATCATTACTGGGTAACAATTTTGTTTTTTATTGAAAAAATATTTTCCTTGTATATATTCCCGATGGCAGCAGCAAGGTCCTCACTTGATGCGTTGCAAATGGCTTATCATCAAATCTCTGAAGAGAAAAACATAAGTCTTCAACCTCCTATCCAACCAGAGGTTATAGCAAGACCTGCTTATATAGATATCGTTAACAATTTCAATGACTGGCTCCATATTTGGAGAATGGATGTTCCTCAAAACTATCCACTTGAAGCCAATCTTTTGACTTTTGTAAAAAAAACACAATCAAGATTTTATGACTTGGTCAAAAATGAAATAAAAAACCATGGCAGTGTGAAAGTACAATTCGGCATGGTTATAAAGTTTTCGATTACAAGACCAAACAAAGGAAGGAAACAAATGGAACACTATTTCAAAAATGAGATTGAGATTTTCAACAGAAACAACACTGACACAATAAAAAATGTGTACAACAGCTTCATTGACAAAATAAAGGGGGGAATCGAGGCATGGTCTGAAAGAGGATCTGGTTGGGTTCATGAAAGGATTGTTAAAGCATACATTCATGTCGCACATTATGAGCCGTGAGTCTATAATCGTAGTTTCCTTTTCCTCCTCTGCTGGTTGCGCTGACGCATTTTCTTTTTATTACGCCCAAGCGTAGCTGAAATGGCTTCATGTTGGTAGTACACCCCAAAGCAGAGACAATTAAGCCACCAATCCCAAGAATGTAGTAGCTAGAGATGTTGCTATCTGGGGTAACATTGGAAACAGCAGCTGGATTGGCATCAGGAGTCTTTTTGCTGTTGTTGCTTTTTATTTGCTTCGCGAGTGTGTTTGTTGAATTCTGGCAATCTCTTGCCAGCAGCAACCCGACCAGGGAGAAAAATTTTTTTTCAGTTAAAGCTTTAGTCAAATTCTTAGACAAATTCTTAGTCAAAATCTTCTACAAATTCTTCGACAAATTCTTTGGCAGATTCCTCTGCAGATTTTGCGCCAGGATCTTGTTAAATTTTTCTTTTACTTTAATTGTAATGTGCTTTGTTGCGTTTAGAGCAGTGCTGGCAACCACCAACATTCGGCCGCATCGCATCGCAAGGTTGCCAGCCAAGGAGGACAATTCTTTGTCGATAATGTAATCTTGCTGGAGGTCTTTTTGTAGTGCTTCCATGCGTCAATTGATACGACCATGATTAGCCCCTTGCTTACAACCATGAGAAAGCCATGGACCAGGTTTTAGGTTGTCTTGGTAGCCCTGTAGGCCTTGTACCTTTAGTATTTTTCAACTTCCTTATATGTGAGGCGTTTAACCTGGTCGTGTGTGAGCAGGACCCCGATAGCTTCTTTTGATTTGCCCGTCAAGACCAGAACCACCAGCCTCTCGTATTGAGCAGGAGTGTCGTTGGAGGGAAGATTAATGGGCCCCACTGATGGTGTGGAGCTATCTGGGTTTGCCTCCAGTATCTGCATGACTTTGTTAATGTGGCTTGCTCTTCTGCATTTGCCATGGTGTATATATAAAAACAGATTTTAATTTGCGTCGTTGACCTTTTAAATTATTTTTGGAGATTGGGCAAAAGCCTTTCAACCTCCTGTCAAGCCAGGCTGTGGTTTCTGGCATTTCAGTGAGTTTCAAAGGGTAGCGGCTCAGAAGCTCGAGATGCAAATCATCCTCACCCGCGGCTTTGATAATTTTGAATTGCATTGCCTCTGTTTTTGATTTGTCAAAATCAAGGAGAAAGCTGTTAGCTTGTGGTGACTGGTCGGAGCATCCATATGTATATTCAGGGAACCTGCTGTACTTTAGCGGGGTAATCTTTCAAGGTCTTGGATCGGGGATTTTGTTGCGATCTTTGCTGGAAGGAGCAGATACTCGGGATTGAACATGAACCGTGAGAAAATCGAAATCCTTCCACTGGGCAACATGGAGCTTCATCACAACGACATGGGGGTTGAAGAAATGAAAAATATTGCAAAAATTTTAGGTGTATTTTTCACAAATGACAAAGCACTGTTTATTAAAAAGAATTTTGAATCATCGAAAAGTCTGTCAAAGAACTTCTACACGGAGCTGGAGAGGACTCACGTTGATTGGCAGAATTCAAGTCATTAAATCATTTGCTATCCCAAAAATTCTTTACCGCGCGACTCTTATTGCATGCGATAAAGACTCAATACAAAAACTTAATTCAATTCTGTTCTCCTTCGTATGGAAAGGTAAAGACAAAGTAAAACGAGCGGCACTGATAAACCCAATAGAAAAAGGAGGCCTGAGTATGCCTGATATTAATTCAATGATTATGACACAAAGAGTTATGTGTATAAAAAGATATCTGGATCCTTACCCAGCAGGCTGGAAAATTTTTTTGGATTCATACCTAAAAAACGTTGGATATCAGAACAAGATAGCTATCAAATATGAAATTGAAAGAAAAATAAATAAGAAAAACTTCTTTGAAAAGAAATGGATATTCAAATGAAAAGGAATGGTTAATAATTTAAAAATCTTAAGCCGATTTGCCTTCTATCCTGTTTGTCTTTTTTTTTTATTTTGCATGGTTCATTTAGTTTAATTAGTTTAATTTCTTAAGCTGAAAATAGGGTAACTGTGTAAGATTGTTAAATACATCGAATTGTTATCACTTTTAACCTATTTTGTGAATGTAAAATTGTAACTGTGTAAATGAAAGGTCAGAATAATAATAAAAAAAAATAAAATAAAAAAAAATAAATAAAAAACGTTGGAGGGAAATTTCTCTTTCACTGCAATTTTGACTATAAAAAGCTCTCGATTACTGTCCCCTATTTCTATAAGGAGTGTCTTATGTCATGGTCCTCTCTAAATGAGAATAACCTGTCCACATTTGAAGAAATTAAAAATGAAGTTTTGTGGAATAACAAGAATGTTTGTATCGAAAACAAATCTGTTTTAAGCAAAAGACTAACTGAATGTGGTTTCTATAAAGTTGGTGACCTTTTCGACACTACAGGAGAGCTTGGGAGGAGAATCGCGAAGCCTGAGTATCTCCCCCGTTGATGTCTTCCTATTATTTAGTATATACAACACGTTTCCACTAACATGGCGCAACATCTTAAACTTAAATAGGAATTTAATATCAATTCATACGCAACAGTTGAACCCAACAACCTTTCATCTCTACATAAACAACGATGAATACAATCTGGAGAAGGTTAAATCCAAAACACTGTATCGCATTCTGGTCTCGAAAATTGCAAAAAATCCAACATCAGTCAAAAAATATGAAGAAACCTATAACACTGATTGTTTTCAACTAAATAGGAAAGCTATATTCCTTTTACCTATTCAAATAACCTTGAGCACTAAACTGCGCGAATTTCAATACAAAATATTAAATAGGATCATGTATACAAATGACATGCTTTACAAGTTTAAAAAAGTCGAATCTTCTTTGTGCTATTGGTGCAAAACAGATATCGAAACTCTTGAACACTTTCTTTTCCAATGCCCAAGAGTTAGACTATTTTGGAATGAAGTGGAAATGATATGTAAAGATAAATTAAAGCTTACCAAACATTTAGAAATTAGAGATGTTATTTTTGGAATTGATAATCAAGAAAGTAATAGCAAATTAATTAACTATATTACCTTGGAAAGCAAATATCTCCACTTCTGTAAACATAGTAACAAGATTTTAACTCCACAATTATTTCTCGAGCGAATTAAAAATACATACCAAATAGAATACTCCATGGCGAGCGAGAGAAATAACCTTAGTTATCACTATCAAAAGTGGGAGCCCTTAATCGCTCTTACTTCTTCTTAGATTTTTGTCACCAAATATGTCATTTTTTATCTCAACTCAAGCCGCTTTAATCATAAATTATACTACTTTAAGCAGTTTTTCGTACATTTGTCATTTTGGTGTTTTTAGTTTCTTTCTCTTTCATGTACTTAGATTGTGTAAATGTGTTTAAATGTTAGTTTTCTTACAAATGTAATATAGACAAAAATAAATAAAATACAAAAAAATCTCCCATTGATCGCACCTCAAAGTAGTTTTGTAAAATGTCTGTCTATAAAACAAAATTTGTCATACTTCCGCTAAGTGAAAAGATTAAGCAGACATTGATTCTATTAAAGACATTTTTTCATAGAATATGCGACAGTTATTTTGTTTTCACCTGAATATTTTTTCCGTAATGGCGGCTGAACATAGAAAATTCTTGTTTGCAAACTTTCTTGACACTTTCAGTTAATAAACCAAAAACATAATTAGCATCTTTTGTTTTTATTCAGAAATTTCCTGTCACATAAACAAATGTTGCATGTCTAATAAACTTTTTTCCACATAATAAATGGAAAATAGCAGCTTTATTAGTATAATAAACAAATTTGCCATGTGAAAAAAACAACAACAGGTACTTTGTTTATTAGACATGCAATTTGGTGTCCAGAAACAACTGACACCTGTTCACTAGGATCTGGATAAGCCCGCCCTTATTATTAAATGTGTTTAAATGTTAGTTTTCTTACAAATGTAATATAGACAAAAATAAATAAAATACAAAAAAATCTCCCATTGATCGCACCTCAAAGTAGTTTTGTAAAATGTCTGTCTATAAAACAAAATTTGTCATACTTCCGCTAAGTGAAAAGATTAAGCAGACATTGATTCTATTAAAGACATTTTTTCATAGAATATGCGACAGTTATTTTGTTTTCACCTGAATATTTTTTCCGTAATGGCGGCTGAACATAGAAAATTCTTGTTTGCAAACTTTCTTGACACTTTCAGTTAATAAACCAAAAACATAATTAGCATCTTTTGTTTTTATTCAGAAATTTCCTGTCACATAAACAAATGTTGCATGTCTAATAAACTTTTTTCCACATAATAAATGGAAAATAGCAGCTTTATTAGTATAATAAACAAATTTGCCATGTGAAAAAAACAACAACAGGTACTTTGTTTATTAGACATGCAATTTGGTGTCCAGAAACAACTGACACCTGTTCACTAGGATCTGGATAAGCCCGCCCTTATTATTATCTAATATCTACTTAAACCACTTAAAAGTTATTAATAAACGTTCCAGGCATAATTGAAGCTTTTAATTTACGAAGAGTATAATCTAAGGGCTCTAAGAGTCATCTCGTGAATACGAAACAATGTAAGGTTAATTTTAGTTGTTCTTGATATTTTGTAATTAAGTTTCAAGCTTTTGATAATCCTTAACTTGACTTTTAGTGGCATCACTTCAGTAAACAAGTTTATTATATAAACTAGCAGTAATCACAGATTATGGAGACGCATTCGAAGGAGTTTCCGGCAGAAATGAGCCCCCGAAAAAAAATAGGGGTGGCCATTTGGAAGACCGGTCACCAAAAAATCTCAAATTTTACTGGACATAAACCACAGGACAACCAACACGAAATTAGGATTGTGTTCTTCAAATGCAATTTATGACATAAAAACATCTTACACAATGCATATGACATAAATATGCATTGTGTAAAACAAGACAACTGGATGACGTAAAACACAAAAGAATTACCAACTGCCGTGAACAAAGATTTACAGCCGAGTGAGTGAGTGATAACAGTGATCGAGCAACATTTTCCCCTACATGTAAATGCTACAAAATCCATTCAAGTCTGCTGCAGATCAGTTTTTACTTTCCATACTGAGTTTGAAGTCAAAGAATTGAAGAGTAAAACAGATCTTAGCATGATATCAATATGCACTGTGTGAAATGACACTGTCTAGACAACTGGATGATGTCATACACTGAGCAATTAAAAAACGTTTACATCTCAGCGATTAATCTAGTGAAAATTAGCATAAATTATTTGCCACCGGATACCATATCTTGTTCAATGCTTCGCATAATTTTATTCACAAGATACAGCTGTATAAAGGAGGTTGCTCTGTTGTGAGAATTAACTGCAGATCCCCCCTAAAAAAGGTCTTTTGTCAAATTACAAATAACAAAAAAATCAGTTCATTACCCGCTTTGCCTACATGGTGTGGAAGACAGGAAGACCAACTACATGTAGGGGTTATCGGACACAGTGATTCCAATTTTACCTTAAACTAAGCTTCTGCAAGGCTCCCAGGATGTTTTCACTTATTAGAGATGTTTTAGACTCTTTTGTTAGGGCTGACAGTAAGGCATACACAAGGGATGGGTTTTGAGCTAAATAAGAGCGCCCTACAAGACAAGTGAAAAAAAGCAATTAATAAATGAATGGTACCAAGGACAACAGTGACTTTTGTTTCTCTGAAACTCCCCTGTCATGGAGAACATTGAGGGACTCAAGGAAACAAAACTCTAAAGTGTTTCACATGAAGCAACAACAACAATTTCTTGGTATAACAATAGAAGAGTTGAATGATTTGTTTGCCCTACAAGGCTGGAAATATAATAACAGGACACATGTCACTCCAGGACATTTTACTAAGATTGGTTGGCATGCATTGTTGTACATCTGTTGTCTTAGCCTTAACCTGATGCAAACATGACAGGGAGGTGGTGAGAACTTGAAAGTTTGTACTTTTAAATTATCCCAACTCAATCAAGTGTTTGCATCAGGTTATGTTACACAAGGCAGCTGTTTTCTATTTCTTTAATTTAATGAAAACTCAACTGAAATATCAACATCAAGAATCTTAATTTCCAGACAAAATAATGTAAACCATAATCACAGTTTTCTATTTGGTAGCCCAAACTTTACCATGTAGTTCAGGACAATTTCATAATTATGTAGATCTTGCAGAAAATGCCATGACAGCAAAGATAAATGTGCACGACATTGATGGGTTTTTCTTAATAATTGAAGCTCAAAGTTAAGTACCTGTCCTTTAGGAGCATTTGAAATGCATGTAATATGTGAATGTCAATTACACTGTACCAACCATAATCATATTGCAGCTTACGATGTATATCAAACATTTCATTAGGTTATTTGAGTATGGCTATCTGATCCAAACAAAGTTTCACCATCACATTTTTTATCTAGATCAGTGTTTGCACTGCAAGATTGTAGTACCGGCAGCCATTATGAAACAACGGACCAAAATCTTACTGTAGCCCAGGCCAGGTCAACACAATGTTTTCAGTTTATGACAATGAAAAATTACTTTATTATCAGTTGATTATCGGTTGAGTGTTGGTTGCATAGTGGTGAAATAACTGTCAACTGCTGGTGGAATATTGGTCAAGCGTTGGTTGAACATGGAACTGTCATGGACACTAAAATGATAGTCGCTTTGGCCAACATCTTAATGGCAAAAGTTGAAACAGAGGGCTTAGCCAAAGCACAATAAAACCACTTGTCTCAAATGTTTCATATAGGACATATATATCTCTCTGGAACGTTAAAAGAGAGGCAACAAATTTCATTGAACAAGCAAACAAACACCACCTCAAAATCAAATTTACCCATTTTCAGGACATTTTCTATAACAATATGGTGCTCCACTATAAAACAATTGTATTGTACTGTATTGTATTACTGATGACTTTGCAATTACCTGCTGAAAGAGATGCAAGGGCATTGAACAACCTTGCCAAATACTGTCTTACTACTTCACTTGGGGATGTTAAGAGATCTAATATTCCATTCTAAAAAGAAACAAAATGAGACCATCAGTGTTCCCTTAGGCATCACGTAGCTCGTTCTCCTCCAATCAAAATCCATTCTTGACTTGGACTCATCTCTCATTCCATCTGTTATTTGGCCTGATGGGTCATCATTCAGTTGGAGAAGCAAGTATGTAGGAGAGCAATAAGTTATCTGTCATGATTTTTATCATAAACAGATCTTACATTCTGATCATGAGTCCACTAAACTGAAGATATCAACTGAAACTATTTTGTTGTGATATCATATATTGTATTGCATTGAAGAAAAAAAATGTAAAAAAATGTTAAAAATGATGGACATTATTTTGGTTTCATGACTATTTTTAACCCCAAGGCTGATGATCATACATTCAGAGGACGCCTTGTCTCAGCTGAGGAAACCCATAATACTTGATATTTGCTTTGTCAAATCAATAAACTGACTTGAATTTTGGACAATTTGTGACCTCACACAGGAAAACGTACACTAACACTTATCTGTTAAACGTTTAAAAACGAACAGCTAATGCAGATCGCTAACGGCCTTCAAAGCGTTCTAACGGTCGAGGAAAGCATTCTAACGGATAGCTTGAAGCGTTAAACGCTTCTGTTGATTCGTCTAACGGATAGCTTGAAGCATTTAATGGTATGTTCTAACAGTTAACTTGAAGCATTTAACGGTATTGAAAAATCGTCTAACGGATAGCTTGAAGCGTTTTAACAACGCTTCGGCAAATTTGTCCAACGGATAGCTCGATAGTTTCGAAGAAGAACGGCTTCTGAGAATAATTATTTATCAGACTGTACCGACAGTAAATATTCAAAGCACGATAGCTTTGGAAACATTTTGCCGACTCAGGAAATAATTGCGCTGGATAATCTTCCATAATAAAACAGCTAGTTTTTCTTTCCCAGAAATGTTATCTCACATCTGTTTGGCACGAGCGAGATTCAAACCAGACAACAGTCCCACTCTTAAAACGAGCAAGAATCCAGCGACGAATGTTTTTCTCACTAATAGATGGAGATCACGTGGATGGATCGATGCAACACTAATGCGAAACCAAACGCGGCTTATGTTTATTCCCAGCCCGAAGACACTCCAAACTTTCTGTGATGTTTTAGCGCGGTGCAGGGACGGATCTAGGGGAGAGGTGCAGGGGGTGCACACCCCCCCTGAGATGACCTGCATCTTTCTAATATAACTAGTATTCTTGTTTACGTCACCCTTCAGTTACGTCATTCCTTAGAGGTGCACCCCCTCCTAAGAAAAATCCTGGATCTGCTCCTGCGGTAGAATACTTGGAAATGAAGGCTGAGAGTTTGGAAAAGCTTAATCTTAATTTGGCGAGCAAAACCACAAAGAAAACAGAGAATTAATTTTTTAGAAGCAAATAGTCTGTTTGTGCCAGCGTGTTTTCAGGTTTCAAATTACCATTTTGACATATGCAAATTTGGTGCACTTTTACCACTTTTCCCAAGGGACCGCCAAGCACCTTTTTTACCGACAACTACAACAAACTTCAAAGGTTTTCATTTTTTTCTGCTACCAAACATTCCCTACCGTCTGTAATTTCGATTATAATTTTTAGTTCCATTCAAGATTTATTTTAACAAAAAGTAAACATGAAGTGCAGAAAGAATTTTACACATGAATTTTGCATGACTACTTGGGACTCCAGGCCCCTTGTTTACATTCTGCGAGCGAGCAGTGAAAAAAGAATTAATGTTTTGCAGTCTCATAAAAGAAATCACGTTTATCATTCTCTGGCCCTCAAGTCAAAACCTTGCTCGATTCAAATAATTGGTAAAACGAGCGTGACTAGTACTATTACTTTCTCTTCTCGCAGACTGCTGGCGAAGTCTACGAATTACCACCAGTCTGTCTGTCGTTCAGCCACTCGACATTCACGGCGGCCGTTCGAAAGAATTATTTTGCCGTTCGATAATGAACGTATCAGTGAAAGTGACTCTTCATAGACTGTTTATATTTATGGATTATTGGATGAAACTTTGCTCCGCTTTCAACGAGTATTGCTGGGATGCTAGATTTATACCATGGAAAAAGTAAGTGAAGGTTGCTGTCACTGAATGCCAAAAGCTATTGAAAAGCAAACGAAGAGCAATATCACCTCTATAACAGTCATTTCCAGCACCTCTTGAACGGGTGCTGGGATGAATTCTAACGTTCAGGCTAGTCCTAACAAATGCCAAACTTTAGCTAACGGATGTTAATTCTTTGCTAACGGTTACAGTATTCGTTCTAACAGTTCAATACTAATGCCTAAGGGGCACACTATCCGCTCTAACGGTGAGAAACTAATGCCTAACAGATGTGCTATTCGTGCTAATGGTTAAATACTAACGCCTAACGGTTTGGTGAAAGCGTTTAACGGTTTTCAGGAATTTTATAATGGATGTCTAACGGACACCTAACGCTTTTAGCCATTAACGGATAAGCGTTAGTGTACGTTTTCCCGTGTGAGGTCACATTTGTTGTCCTTGGTTATAAACAGAGGGTCAACTTAACCTTATAATTATTGTTTTATTTATGCACTCTCTACCTTCTTTTCTTTGGAGTGGGGTTAATGGTTACATTTATTTACAAATAATGGAGTGCTTAATTGAGGCTGCTGAGATACCTATTGGCATCCATTTTCTGTGCCACAGAAATTCAGATCTTGCGAGGTTGAAGGAAAAAGCTTATTTATTGGTTGATTCTGTCTACCTTTCGAGTGTTTTGAAAGGATTTAGTATTTAGGGTTTATTTGACAAAAAGCTAGCTTACTCAATAGGATTTTTTGTGACAAATAACAATTTTGCCATTTACAGCTATTATTGTGTTGAACGCCACATTCCGTAAGTGTGTTTTAAAGCATGCTTGCTGTGATGATTTCTAAATGATGATGATGATGATTCCTAACCCTAAGGTATAAATTGCATGATTTAAATATAGGCCTGCATGACTTTGAAATCATGCTTTTAATGCCATTTGCTCCTTCTATATGTTTGAACAGGAGTCACACATTTTAGTGCAGCATGCGACGGAATAGAGGTCAAGTCTGTCTGTTGTTTCCCGTGGTGATTGCTGTTGTATAGAATTTGACCACTTCATTTTTTTTTTGCCTGGCATTTTTTTTCTCCATTATTCTTGGGTTTTATGTAGGAAAAGTTTAAAACTTCTCTAGCTTTTCTCCCTGGAATGACAGGATTTGAAATATGTCTGATGATATGTTGGCCGTGAATGTTGGCATGAATCCAGCTATTTTTTTTAGTTTTCATCGTTGTAGTATTTCAAGTTTGTAGATCCCAGCTTAGCAGAGACAGACAGACAGAGAGAGAGAGAGTTGTAGCATAAAAAGAATGCTGTTCAACTTGAAGAGAGTTGAAGTTTGTCTTGGTCAAGGGTGTGATTTTAGCATCCATTCGCTTTCGTTTTATACAATGTTTATAGCTGCGCAGAGCTCGATGTTTATAATTCCTCCATTGGCAATTTTGACAGTCTAGCGACTCAGTTGTTTATGCCACTATTTCATTCAGGCCGAGATGCCATGTAAAACATCCAAGAATTTTTCTTTTTGGTGACTGAAAGCGTAGAATATTCGACCGAAGATCCATGTGAATCGTGTACTGTGAAAGATATCATGTGTCCTGGATGATAACAATGAAATACACTTGTCATCCTTACTCATTCATTAAACATCATGACAAAATAGCAGTCTTACATACCTTTAATTGAGAGACCACAGAGCAGCCCAGTAAATCATGGACGATATATGCATTAACAACACTGTCTCTCTGTTCCACAGTAGCTGCTTGGGTCAGATTCTATAAAGGCAAATACATGTACGAACCTTTTGTAAACATCAAGTTATTTTCCACGGCATGCATTTATAAGTACAATGAGTAGTTATAATCGCTCAAGATCAAGTGGACCAATCAGAAGCCAGGACTTAGGACATGTGACCTTAAAATGGAGCAGTCAGCCAATCAGAGGCCGAGTGGAAAGGGATGACATCATGTTTTGCATGAAAATGAGGCAAAAAAAGTTGGGGGGAGGGGTGGAGGGGTGAGAGTGACCGGAAGTGACCTTTAAGGTGACTTAAAGGTTCTTAAAGGTTCTCAGACATAATGATGCTGGAGGAGGGTGAGAATGACCGGAAGTGACCTTTAAGGTGACTTAAAGGTTATTAAACGTCGTGATGGTGGGGGAACCGTAAGTGGTTGTCTCAAACAACCAGGATGTTTTGATGGTCCCAGATACCGCTCAGGGATGGCTGGGGATGCCTCGGAATCTTTTGGGATGGTTCGGGATTCCGCTTGCTGGGTGGGTCCCAGATCCCGCTCAACCACAGAGAGAAAAATAACAGAAATTAACACCAAAAAAATGCAATTTATTAGTAACGTAATGAAAACAAGAGTGAGTTGACAAGCGGGAACATGGGTTCATCCCTGAATGGGAGAATGCCCCTTTTTAGTAGTCACAATGTAAACAAAACAAAAACTAGTTGACAAGCGGGGATATGGGTTCCATCCCCGACTGGGAGAACGCCCCTTTTAATTGACGAGATCGTCGTCCTGGTCGACGCCAACTGTAGCCTTAAGGGAGAGTCTTGAAACTGAAGTCATCGCCGAGGACGCATTTCTCATAGACCACCCCCCATCGTTTGTCCCTACGGACGGTGGTCAACGTCTTGGTGCACTCGTCTCTCTTGATGAAATGCGGGTTGGGTACGTTGACGGTGCGCGGTTTGGGGAGAGGCGAACGCAGTTCGAGGAACAGGGTGTCTTTCATGGATTCAAAATGAAGATGTTGTTGCCTGCACATGTTCTGGGTGAACCCGTGAATTTTCTCTTCCATATTTCCCAAACGTGTGTTGTAGGCATAGTTTTTGGGGCCACAGGATAAGTATTCCATGATGACGTCACGATTGCCTTTCCTGTCATCCAATTCGTCCGTCATCTCGCCGAGGAAATTGCCCAGGGGATCTTGGGTTGACCGGGTTTCCATTTGTAGACCACGAAATCCGCGTTGAAATACAGGGCATTGTCTCCCACGCGATCCAGGTGATGGTAGAGGCGTAACCAGGCTCAACAGGTGGTGAAAGCGGCCATGAAGACGTTGGTGGTTTGACTGCTGGGGACGTCATTGTCAATTTTGTGGTGGTAGCAGATGAGGCTCTCGTTGTTCAGGATGCGGACATCGTGGAGGACGTTCATCTCGTTTTTCATGATTTCGTACAGGGAGGTGAGCACAGTGATTTGCTGGATTTTCCGCTTGTTTTCTCGCTCGTCGAATTTTCCCCAGAAGGAATGTAGTGAATGGTCAGTTGATGTTATATACATCTCGTTATAGCTGTCATTGGTCAGTTAGCCGTGATGTTATTGGCTGTAGAGACTCAAGTCAGTGATAGGTGCTTTTCAATCTGTGTATTGTTAGTGTAATTTCTGTAGTCGTATTGTTAGTCAAATTTGTCAGTGAGTTCAGTCTATTGTTCGTCTGTTTTGTCGACAAGTCGTTTGTAAGCTGCTGGTAGCTGTTGGCATCTGTTCAGTGGTGTCCGTTCTAAGTTAGTAAACCAACTTTCTAGAGTGAGTCGTTTGTAGTAGTCCGTACTGTAGGTAACGCATTCGGCAGAGTCCCAGTCAATTCTGTGGTTCGTGCCTAAATGGTGTTCAGCAATGTGATTGTTGACATCACCATTTTTTGTCGCACGTTAGTGTTCAGTCAGTCATATGTTCTGATTCCTGGCAGTCGCAGCATTTGATCTTGTATACTGCTCCTTGTCTGTCGTTAGGTTCGTCCTTGTCTTTAACGTTTGTGAGAAGTTGTCGTAAAGTAGTAATGGGTTTGTGAGCGACACGGATGTTGTAAGGTTGTAAGATCCATGCAATAGTCTCAGAAGTGCCCTCGATGTAGGGTATTGTCGCTGTGGTGACAGGTTTAGCGTTAGTTGTGTAAGATTCGTTGTTTTTGTAAACATTGCGTTTAACAAAGTCTGGGTTGTAGTTGTTCTTACTGAAAACGTTGTCAAGGTACTTGGTTTCGTCGGTTAAGCTGTCAGGTGAATCGCAAACTAGTTGCGTTCGTCTTGTCAAAGTTCGTATGGTTGTCGCTTTGTGAGATGTAGGGTTGTACGATGACTGGTCTAGTAATCTGTCGGTGTGAGTCGGTTTCCTGTAAATAGTAGTCTGTAGTTTGTTGTCATTTCGGCTTACTAGACAGTCTAGAAAAGGAATCTTACCATTTTCTTTAACCCCTCTAGTGAACTGTATGTCAACGTTTTGTCTGTTAAGGTGTTTGTGAAAGGTGTCAATCTCGTCTTTGTGTACAGCAGTAAAGGTGTCGTCCACGTAGCGTAACCAAAGTGGTACTGTTTGTTTGTATGTAGCAAGGGCTTCTTCCTCAATGTTCTGCATGACAATTTTTCAGCAACAACTGAGACAGGTGAGCCCATAGCCATTTTTGTAGTGTTTGCTGTTATACTGAAAATATGTCGAAGTAAAACAAAGATTCAGTAAGTGCATGATGTCTTCAGTCGGTAGTGGAAGTTTGAAGGTAGAGTTCTTGATGGCTGTCTCAGTACAATCCAGAGCCAGTTGAAGCGGAATACTGGTGAACAGTGCTTTCACGTCAAAAGACAGCCAATAACATCATGGCTAAACTGACCAATGACAGCTACAACCAGACGTATAACATCAACTGACCACTCACAATTCACATGACTCTGAAGATGACTTCCGCTCAGGTTGTCGAAACGTCAGTCATTGTCAACAACAACAGTTCTTTTCATAACTACACTCACCCGGACGATCACAAACGACAGACTACCGATACTCCTGGGTTCAAACCATTTACAATAATCATTCAGGAATAACGTTTGCTGCGTCGCCGCCTTTTTAAAGTCGCACTACTTCTCCGTCCCTTCGCTGAACCCACATTGGCTCATTCACACAATATCTTCCAACAGCATTCCCAGATGACGACCACGCGATAGCCACCGGCTTCCAATTGCCGCCGTTTTTGCATTGTGGCTTCATGCATATCCCACTTGGTACGATCCGGATGGAGACAGGTGATCTTGGTCATGCTCCCCTTAAAACAGACGGGACATCCGTGCCACAAACACCCATGAAATTCGTACACGGTACGGGTCGTCTTGTTGAACCTGTCCACTTGATAACGACGGCCATCGACTTGGAGAGTGCGTTCACCCTCGTTGAACGCGTGTGCAATGACTCCTTGGATTTGTTGGGAATTCTGCCACTCCAACCATTGGTAGGCTTTCAGGGATTGGTGCCCCCTCTTCCTATTCCATCCGCAGGAGGGTCCAAGGCCAGGGTGCGGGGACGTAATGTTTTTTGCGGTAATACCGCATGCAGGCTGAGGTGATGGTGACACATCTCTCCATGGGGTTGAAATCGGCTTTGGCGGCAAATTCCCGTTGAAAGATTATGCAGCTGGCTTTGAGCACTTGCACATCCGATTGACAGTAGGCACAAAATTACTCGTAAATTGAATTCGAGATGTTGCATGGTTTTGTACCATTTGTCAAAGTCCTTTCGCACACCCGGTTTCGTGCCATCGGGATCATAATAGCGTCAGATTGAACGTGGAGGCAAACGCGGAGAGGGGAAAGGAGAGGAAACACAGACTGTCCTTGAACATCAATGGTCCAGCTTTCAGGCTTAAGATTTTGGATCACATGCAAATTTGATCTTTGACGTCGACGCGATTGTCGTAGAAGTACTGAAGGTCAAACATCCCGTCGTAGCCTTTGAAATTGTGAAAGACCATGATGACTTCCCATGGTTCGCCCAGCACCTCCGTTTTGGTCAGCAGCCAATCGTAAAATTGCCAGGTGAAATCGCGACAGTAAAACACCAGGGGCCGGTGTGGAGATGGTTCTCCCCATTGGCACAGATGAGGATGGGCATGTGCAATCAGTAGTCCCGCGTGCATTCCTAATTCGCATACACGGAATAGGGCGGTAATCAGGGCCAAGTCCCCTCCTCCTCCTCGTTTTCGTCTCCCCCCGACTCGGGTTCATTGGCGGCTAAGAAGCGGACGGCATGGGCGGCATGACATGGGGCAGGTCTGGCACGTTTGGCAGGAGGTGATCCCGCTTCTTCCTCCTCCGGGTCTGGATCATTCATGCGCTGAATGAAACAACGATAGGTGGCGTCCGCATAATCCTCGCAGGTCTTGCAAAAATATTCCTCGCACTTGTGGGGGCGTTGAGGTTTGCATCGATTTTCCACCAATCAAGGCATTTGCAGCAATCCTCGCACGTTTGGAGATTGGCGCAGACGGAGTGTTCCGGAATGTCGGCCCGTGTTCATTGAGAGAAAACACCCGGTGATTCAACGGTCTCTGTAAAAGCAGCGTCAGCAGTCCCAGCAGGGACATTGCATCAGTCGTGGGGGTTTGCTGTCGCCCGGAAGGAGTGCCAGGTTATCGCAGCACTCTTTCTGTTTGCAGGCCACGCAACGTCCTTTCAAGCAGGGATGATGTACAAAATCCTCTTGGTCGTACCCCTTCTCTCACAAGAGGCAATAATAGCGGCGTCCGAGAATGGCGGGAATGGAAGTCAACCCGTAATAATGATCATGTTTCAAGAGAAACAGGTAACGTTGGTTGGCACATTTCTCACCTTTTCAAAGATCACTTGGTAACTCGTCTCGCGCTGAGGACTTTGATGTAATAGTCCGCAACACGAGTTGGAATTGTTCGAGGGCCCCCAACCCGCAAGGCCCTTCGGGAACCCAAGCCAAAGTGTGCAAGGCTTTGGCCAATCGGTTTGACCTGGACCATCCTGTTTCAAGGATGCATAGCCAAGCTCCGGCATTCGTCAACGCGAGGGAAGTTCGTCGGTCCACGCTTGCATGGTGACGAGGGCCCGAGCGCAGCACAATTCGTCCCGACTTTTGATTTTGACGACACACCTTTTCTTTTGGAGAAAGGTCAGGAGGGGTACGTTGCCCGGTGTGATTTCCTTTTGATGACCGCTGCCCTGTCCGGGATCCTTTATGGTGGAGATTTCCACTTTGAAACAATCGTCCGCTTTGAATTGTTCATTTGAGTTTAATTTCTCTGCCATTTTTTGCAAGAGGAGGTTGACCCGTTGACTCTGCTCACGCCATTCCTGCACTGGCACATGAAACGAATGAAAGACGTGCAGAAAGGTGGGATGTTGCATGGTAAACAACAAGATATCCTCATCATCTAATCGTTCCTCCTCAAATCCGTGATCAATGGCCCAACGCAATGCCTCTTCCACCTTGTAGCCCACGTCATATTGGCGGGGATGTAAGAGATCAATGCGATGGAGGGTGGCATCGAACATGTGACATCATAACCCAAACTTTTGTACACGTTGATTTGAGCCCGGGGTGAGTCGAAACTGGAAGAGGTGACCCCGGTTGCTCTCTTCCGTGTCTTCCATGGCCTCCAACAAGACATAATCGTCCACATCCTTGGGATCCTCCTCGCAGTCGGCCAGACAAAGTGTTCACTGACAATGAAAGTGCCTCTTTTATTTTTTTTTTGAGGTTGAACAGCGTTTTTACAGCCACAGGCAGAAAAAACAGTTGGTTAGGTAACAACCACACTCTTTTTATACCCCTTGGGAGAATGGCAATGCATGCTGGGGAGAAAACGTTGTACCCATGGTGGGTATGGGTATTTTTTTTGTCACCCTGGGCGTTGCGTGACATTTCTCTGAGGTTTATAATTTGCCGACATGACCAATCGGTTCATTCTGTCCTTGACGACCCTCGTTCACCATGCCGTTGACCAAAGCCGAGAAGTTGAAGCTATGGAAACAGAAATCCCGACAAGGTGTGAGAACAACATCGAAGGTATCGTGCAAGAAATCCGGGATACCATGAGTGGTGGAGGCAAGAACAAACCAAGACAAACGAGGCAGCCATGCACACACATCAGGACTATTTGGCGAGAAAACAAAGTACAAGGAGACATCGCTCGGCCCTGAGACGCGGATTATCTCAAACCGCACTCGCTGCACGTGTTGTTGGTGTCGCCGACCATGGCGACCATGACGCTGCTCGGCATGGGAATCACGGTGCCAGGTAGTGATGGTACCATCGAGGGGTGCCTTGTTTTATCAGGGTTTCCACGCTTTCCCCGATGTGGGTTTCCCCGCAAGACCGAAGCGCGGTCACCCAGGCATCCCAAGCACCTCGTTTGGCCAATTCACGCAATTGACAATAATGACGATAATCCCATCGATTCCACAAGACATCCTCGGGATGTTGCAGAATCTCTCCCCATTCCAATTCCCTCAGGCTTTGAATCACCTTTTGCGAAACTTGTCTGGTCATCATGGTTGGTTTTCACACTTCCCACAGTTTGCGTCGACTGCTATGTCCCGCGGCACCCGTCACGCCCATCCTTTTGTAGGATTTCATTTTTCCCAGTTGAAATCCCAATTTGGCCGCCGAGGATAGCACGGCTAAGATCCCGCCCGTCTGCTCTTGTTTGCGTCGCAAGGTCTCACCCATCTGCCCAAGTTTACCCAACAACGTCAAAACTGGGGGATTGGGTCCCGATTGGCCTTTGAACCCTTGGGTGCAACGTCATCATTGTCGTCATTTGGTTCAATTCCCTTGCGGCATGCTGAGGAGGCGTCCCGAAAAAACAATGACTCCTTCCCTGGAAGGGGTGGCTCTTTTATGAAGAAAAAGAAAGAGACGCAATGACCAGGATTCGAACCTGGGTCTCTGTGGCCACAACGCAGCGTGTTCACCACTAGCCCATCAGAGCATTTGCGGTGAAATGGGTCTGTTTTTATTATCTATTCAAATTAAAGAAAATGCACTAGAAACTTTTTTGTTTCAACCATTTATTTTTTTTAACAACAACAAACATAACAACAATTGTTTTTTTCCCATTGCCATCAACTTCAAATAGATTTTCAAACACGCCTGAGACCAACACGGTGATATTGGTATTGAGAGCAGCCTGGAAATCAATTTCCACACGCAAATTGCCAGCTTGTTTCGGGTTTGGGTACTCGGGGTCGTCCGCCACGCCTGAGGGCACATTGTTGTACACAAACAACGGGCATTGTCCATCTCGCCCCCAATCCTCTGGTCTCACCATGTAGGGACCATAGATATGATACCGTCCACATGCTTCCAGGAACTGACGGTACCCCTTCAAATCTTTCAAATTATCGTTTCCATTCAAGTCCAGCATGGGTATGGGTAGTCTTCGCCATCTACCACCAAAAATTTTTGAAAAGCAAACAGATTGAACGCTCGACTGTCCACCAATGCCACGATCATCCGATCGGGTACTTTTTCCACAAACACGTTATCTTCCGTGAATTTGGTCGTCCGTCCATCGAACGAGAAGGACCGGATCTCGCTTCTCATCACCGGGTACTTGGCCATTTGTCGCTTGCTTTTTCAATCGGTTTGCAACGCGCTATACACCGTGGGATTCAAACTCACTCGGCACAAATGCAGGGTCACTTTCAGATCCTCGTGGCTCAACGTCACCGTCCTTTTCTCTCTCGTGCCACTCGTCTTGGTGCCAAAAGTGAAAAAGTCAGGGGAATGGCAAAACAATTGAAGGGCTGGGGGCGTAACCAACCTATGTTGCTTTTTGAACGTTTTAATTTTTTTCTCACCCAGATTTGCCTAATTTTATCGTACAACGAATTACATCACAAACCCTTGTCGAATTTGCACTAACCCTAAGAAACTGAACTAATTTCACCTTAAAAAAGCAGAGTTTTGGCCTTTTGGTGCTTGTTTACATTCAGAGCGTCATATCGACGCCATTACAGCAGATTGGCCGTGAGAATATGCCACCGCAATACTCCTGACCCGAGCCAACAACATGAACGAAAATACCGTTATTTACGCACACCTTGCTCGCTTATCGATTGCCAGCTCACTACGGCAAACACATCATCTGTAGCGTGTTTATAAGCCAGGTCCAGAAATCCGCAAGTCTCTACCACCTGTCAAAGAAATGAGTCGTGTTTCTTGTCTTACCTTGTGTCTATATCGCTATTTCACGCTCAAGGTGAAAATAGACGTTGGTGGACGAGACGAGCCAGCGGGAAACTCTGGAATCACTTGGGATCAGAAAAGGGGCAGGGTTGTGAGTTGTGGACCACTTCCTATCCCGTGCCATAGTCAAAATGTCCGATATCCAAAGTGCTTGGAGACTTATAATATTTTCCGTATTTCATTTGGCAGACATTCCGTTTTCGTTTTCACCATTGACATCCCGACATGCTTTGCGACAGTGATGGATAGGTCGGCTTTGCGTGGTAGCGTGGGAGATTCAAATACAGCTCTGGGCAGTTCAAAGTGAGTTCTTGTGGCAGGGTGAAATTTGGCAAGGTGGGCAAAGACTGTGAGCCGGCAGCGGAGGACCAGGAGTGCTTCCTAAAGGAGGTCCATAAGGATGAGAGAGATGGCGCGAATCTAAGTGGCTGAGTATTGATGATAAAATGAAGCGATTTTGAGGGAATGAACTTCGGGATTTATTTTTCTTGAGTAGGATTTAGAGGTGCGGGCCCAAACTTGGCCATCTGAAGTGATTTATCAATGTAAAATCGATAAATTCGGGTAAACCTTGGGATTAATTTTTTCGAGCAGGATTCAGCGGGAGACATGCAGATCTTTTTTTTGCATACGTTTTTTCTTGAAAGCGACAGATAAAACAACAGAAAAAAATCTGAACAATGTTTTGCAACTAATTTTTAGTTCACATGCCAAAAATGGACAAATCTGAGCGAGAAAAATAAAAAACGACCTCAAAAGCAACATAGGATGGTTATGCCCCCGGCCATTGAATTCGAAGACCATTTTTACTCCCGGGGTGAGAAGACGTCCTGTGTGAGAGGCTTCCAGGTGCAGCTTGATCAAGAATGTCATGGTCTGGCTGCCGTGAAATTGCACCGAGGCCGTTTTCAGGGCTTGCACTGACTCGTGCAACCATCTGGCCATGGTGGGAATGTCGTCGTTGGCACTGGTGTCTTGGATCCAAGGGACGACATCTATTGATTCACCCACCCTTGTGTGGCCAGCAAGGTCTCTCCTTCCTCTCTTAAAATTCAAGATGGTTTTTAGGAATGCCTTGTATGCGTACGTAAGTAAGTAACAAGAGCGTCAGCAATAAATAATTATGAAGAAGGGGGCATCAAAATGGTGGACATTGAAAGTTTGACAAAGTCTCTACGCCTTTCCTGGCTTAAAAGAATATTTGGTGACAACTCAGGCGCATGGAAAAACTACCTAGAATATATTTTAAAAAACTATAGAGGTCTAATGCTCTTTAAATGCAATAATTATAATGCTAACGATCTTCAAATTACCTCCAGTTTTTATTTAGAACTGCTTAAATGGTGGTCGGAATTCCGAGAAGAAAATGCTCTCAATGATGATTGGCATTATATAATTTGTCAGAATAGACAACAAGCCCTTTTTTTACAAGAAATATGACATTGGTGTCTGGAATATAAGCGACTTACATTCTGACCTGAGCAATACGGAATTCTATGAACAGATCGCTCAAAATGTTACAAAGACAAACTTCCTGGAATGGACTAGTATGCGACATTCAATACCAGCTAATTTAAAAATTCTTAATCGCTCGGATTCCAGTAGCTTTAATGCAATTCCTTCTTTTAAAATCAATGATGGCATGTTCAACATAACAAAAAGGAAATCAAAGGATTATTATTCTTTTTTGATAAAAAAGAAGGCTTGTTTCCCAAATCACGCGCAAAAATTGAAGTGGGATTTTGATTTATTTAACGACGATCTTAAAAAAGCATTCCCCTTGCCCCATTCTGTCGCTTTTGAACCATATGTCAAAGCCTTTCAATTTAAGGTACTTAACTCAATACTTTTTACCTATTCGAAGTTGTTCAAAATCGGGTACAGGACAGATAACTTGTGCTCTTTTTGTAAAAAGGAATCAGAAACGATTAAACACTTCCTCTGTGATTGTCCTTATTCGAATTCATTTTGGAAATGTGTTGAATCATACTATTTTGTGTTAAGAAAACAACTTGTTCACCTAACTTTAAAGGAAATTTGGATTGGCATTCTAACTGCCGAATGCCCCTTGCTTAATTATCTTATACTTATAGGGAAAATATATTTGTGGAGTTGCAGAAGGAATGAAGTACTTCCGAACATAGATAGTTTTATAGTTAGGGTAAATATTAAATATGAAACAGAAAAATATATCTGTACCAAGAGTAAAAGTCTACAAAAATTAATGGACAAGTGGACTTTGTAATCTAATTTGTAATCTAATTAATCTAAAAGGATTTTGTAAGTAATTTATTTACATAAAGCACTTGTTAAATACATAGGCATAGTATTAGAATAAGCTGATGTAGGGATTGTATGATTGCATGTATGTATAGGTGTGTAGTCTGTGTGGGTATGTATATGTGATAATTGTTATTGTACTTTGGAATTAATAAAAAAAATAAAAAATAAAAAAACATGTACGCGGACGTATAGGTTTGTTCACCCATGAGGGCTCCATTGAATCGCAGATTCATTTGTTTGAAGATGGAATGCACAATGTTGTTGACCGCGTACAGGCATCGGGTGTCGTCGGCATCTGAGGCGGCATTCGCATCTGCCACCAGGCCGTTGGTGGACGCCAAATGCAAACGCAGTTCCAGTTTCAAATAACTTCGATCCAAATTGCAAAAATCATCCAATGCCTGCACCGTAAAGGTGATGAATCGGTCGAATCCCCGTGGTGGATGAGCTGTACTTTACCATCCGATACCCCTGCTGAGCAATGTTGGCCGTGGGAATCTCAAACAATTCCAAACACATCGTTACGTTCAGGTGCGTGGGCGTTTGCGTGGTCGTTAACGCGCGTGGACCCTTTATATGTATCTGGTAAGCCAATACCCCGGTGGAGGCGCAACGTCCGACGAGATCCAACCCCCGCATTGACATTGTCGCATGAACTAATACCCTGGTGGAGGCACCTCGTCCGACAAGATCCAACCCCCGCATTGGACTGGACTTTGATACCGTCCCCTTCCCATCAGATGCCGGGGGGTGGACCATGGTGGTGGTGTTGCAACTGCTGCTGGGTTTTTTTCTTAATTTTCTGTGTCCACTCACAAAAATGTCTCAGGCTCGTTTTGCCGCTTTTTTATAAATCCCTTGCTTACTCGTCTGGGCTTTTCATTTCACCCCTTGTCCCAACGCGTCGAACGTTTCCCCGCCTGTTGCCACGATTGACCTTGGTCCAGCGATGCTTTTCCATTGTGCAATGATGACGTGAGCAGCAGTGTGGCCAATTTGAGCAAGTCTTGCATGAAGGCACCTCCCCCTTGCCCCATGCCCGTCACCGTTCTCGTCGAGGGGGGATGATAACGCATCAAACTGCCACCCAACATGACGACAATGAGAGTTGACGAGGGAGGGAGGGCTGGCTTTTTATACCATCACCTTTCAGAACAAGGTGGCGGCGATCGTTTGGCCTATTTTCCTTTTTTCCAAGGTCCCGGTCAGGTTGGCCAGTTGCACTTCGACGATGTCGATCGAGGGGCGTCGTAACGGGACACATTGGATATGCAACGGTTCAAAAAAAATGCACCCCCTCTCCTCTTTTCAAAAAATGCGCTTCTTGAATCAAGGGGTGGAGTTGACCGCTGATGCAATTGCTTTCCACCAGATCCGTGTACACAAAGAAGCATCATCTCGTACTCCCCACGTACTTGCCAAAGGCGTCGTTGAGATTCACAAAGTGCCAATTCACGATCAGACAGAGGTACAGGTACCCCTCGTCCGTCTTCCAGAGCTTTTTCTTCTTTGTTTCCTCATCGGACTCTTCGGCACCCAGTTCCGTGTCCTTGATAAACTAGAAGGTCTCCTTGGAATCGTCAAATGCGAGGGTGTAGTGGAGATTTTCCCCTGGTTGTGATCAGCGTTCAGCCATCCCATGCCCACCGCCATCTTTTTATTCACCATCAACCACATGGCAGGGTTGGTCATGGAAGGATGGGGTCCAATGTTCTCCAACAGTTTGTGTTCCATGACCAAGGACAGGCCTTCCCAATGAAAGGGCCTTCTCGAAACGAAGTCCCAGCTCTTGCGTTTGTGCAAAGGCTTCCCGCTCGAAGATTCGAATCATGGAGGCCATCAGATCCACCCCATCCTTGATGAATTGGTTGTCTTGCAATTACGTGCCGCTGATCATGTAGTGTTTGACGGTCAGTTGATCGAGGGTATCCAACAGGGTGTAAGACAGCACAAACAGGAGAGACCTCTCGAGCCCCGCGACGTGCGTCAACGTCCATCTGCTATCGGGGATGGAGAGGGACAGCAACCCCACTTCCCAATACCCTTCCAATGCCAGTGGTTACGCCAATCGTACCTTGAACGCATCCGGGATATTGTTGGGAAATTCTGGGGAGACATCGCTCAGGAGCACCATGTGATTCATGGTGTGAACGCAAAGAAGAACCACTCGCCCCCAAAAAAACATGGCATCATCTGACACCGACTTTTTGCACGTCTTCATGGTAAAAGGTCCCTTCCACGGGCGTCCCGTCCCACTCTTTGATCTTGTAAGTGGGGACGGGGCCACCTCGGGCGCATTGGACAATGAACACTTCTTCCGTCCATCCGAGCAAATACCCTTTTTGGAAAGAACGATGTTTCTTGTTGAGACGCATGCAATACTCCGCTTCTCTTACGAACAATCCCAGACGGTGCGTTTGTTGGTGCAGGTCACTTTATTCGTGGGCAGGCCAATACTTCAATGCGGGGTGGTGTTGTACCCTCGGACCAACAGCGGTAACTGATCCTCGTACTGGAGCATATTCAGCGCGGTGAACATGCGGTACATGCGTTCCTTCAACTTGCGATTCCATCGTTCCACCATGGCGGCTTTACTATCCTCACGCATGGAAAAAAGCACAATCCCTCGCTCTTTCAAAAACGTTTGGAAGGTCTGGTTGTAAAATTCTTTCCCTTCGTCTGTTTGCAACCGCAAGGGTTGTCGTCCTTTGCTGCCTCTCAGAATCGAGGCAAAGGCTTCCGTCACGGATTTTCCCATCTTGTTCTTCAAAGCCATCGCCCACGCGTACTTGGACAAGACATCGACGGCGGTCAAAATGAAGCGGTACCCCTTATTCCATTTCTTCAAGGCCGACACGTCCCCCAAATAGGCCACCCATTGGTCGTCGCAGGCAAACACGATCACAGGGGTGGTGGGAAACCGTTTCCAATGCGGTTTGTGCAGGGTACAACTCAAGAGCCCTTCCAAGATGCGTTTGGCCCACGCCAAAGGCAACCCCATCTGCTGGGCAAACCATTGCATGCCCCCTAAACTGCCTTTTTTCTCGGGGGATTCGTAAACCTCGCCCCAGCTGACCGAGGCTCACTTTTGGGATTTGGCACGTGGACCATGTAGTTTGCTGATGGGATCCAAGGCACTCGGAAAAAAGGGGGAGGGGACATTTATCGTTAACAAACAACGACACCACACCATGAATAACTGAACAAAATAATTTTTTTTAATCAACCAAACAACAGTTTGATTTTTTTACATGAAAAAGCAATGTTCAAAACGATCCAATCCCGTCTGACACGTACTGTCAACGCAGTGACTCTTCCGCGGCTCTGGCCAAGTTCTCGGCAGCTCGACGCATCCAATAGTAAAAGGTGGGGGTAGGCTCGTCAGGCACGTACTTGTCTTTCCACCACTGCACATCCTTCATCATCTCCAACGAAGGGTCTTCCCCTTTCAGGTACCACCACAAGGCCTGCACATGAATGATCTTTTTCAATTTGGGAGGGACCCGTTTCATTGTCTTGTACACCTCCTTCAGGTATGGGTAAGAACTCAAATTTCTGAATTCTTCGGGAAAGGCAATGGTGTTGTTCATTCCCGCCACCACGAACCCTCCTCGCCAAAATTTGTTCCACCAGGGAGTCTCTCTTTCATGCTCTCTTTCTTTTTCAACGAGGCGTGGTTCCAAAGGGGTCCACGAAACAGGGTCGTACTCCTCTTTCTTGACGCGGGGTTTCCAATGGATCCACTGAAAATACCCACAGTGCTCTTTGCCAAACTGCTCCACACCTTTCTGGTTGACGCCACAGGTCAGGAACACCGCTTGAGTGATGCGCTAAAATGGTCGACGGACGTGTCATTGACGCTCCGTAATCTTTCTAAGCTGGAAAAGCCCATATGGGGATCTTAATTTCAGAAAGCATATGAACAAAGTCTTTCTAAAGTCGCACTGGTAATTTTGCTTGTCAATTTCGACATTCAGTTGTACTGTTAAATGTCCAAACGAACTAACAGATCGTTGAGCTCTTAAAGTTCAACTTGTTCCTCACAACGTATGCCTAAACGAAACCGCAGCGAGATGCCTGATGTACAAGGGCCAGACTCTCCAATGTCTATGGAAGTTATTCTGGATAAGCTAAATACCATTGAAAGCAGAATGGAGAACAATTTCACCAACCTTCATTCACAAATATCGAACTTAAGATGTGAAATACGATGGTGTCAAAGAGTTGATGAAAGGAATTGAAAAGTCCCTTGAAAATGCGTGGGCGGCTATCGAAGATCTTCAAGGAGACTCCAAGACGTACAAAGACTACAAAAGGTTGCATCAACAAATGCTTGACAGCCAGACGCAGAAAATTCAAAAGTTAGAGATTGAGCTCGCCAAATCACAAGTCAAATCTGTTCAACTCAAAACAGAACTTCGCACAACACATAAGAACCTTATTGCCCTCGAAAATTACTCCAGAAAGGAAAACTTAAAATTCATGAACATCCGGGAGATGGACAAAGAAAATTGCCACGATATTATCTGCGACATAATTGAAAATGAACTTCAAATTAAGTCTGATTATACAAGAATTCGCGGCATCCATCACATTGGAAAACCAGTCACGTAGAACAGTACGGCCCATCCTCGTCCCATCATCGCAAGATTTGTGGTCAGAGAAGACAGAGATGCAGTCTTTGCTGTTAAAAACCGACTGAAAGCCTCTCAAAAATACAAAGAAGCATACATCACTCAAGATTATGCCAAAGCGATTCAAGAGCAAAGAAAACCTTTAATTAAACCATGTTCATTGCAAAGGAGCGGGTCTAAATGCACAAGTCATTAACCGTACGCTTTATATCAACAACAAAGCATTTGATGCGAACAATATCCCTGATGATCTACGTCCAGCAGCTTCTTGACTTTTTGGTACATTGTTCGTCAAAATAACAATGTTTATTACAAAATCCCATTTTATGGCAATTTTCCAGGATTTCAAAGGTTAGTTATTCATGTTAAGGCTTGTCTTTGAGCCTTTCTTTATTGTTCATGTTTTGTTTGTGTATTCTTCGTTTTTATTTATTGTCGCCGTCCTTTGTTCTGTGTTGTGTGAGTGCGACTTTTGCAGATGCCTTAGTTTTTAATCTGTGTAATTTCAAGTCATTCATTGTTCGACTGTCCACCAAAGCTAAATGTTGCAATCATTGCTGCTGTTTTGGAAATATTATAATCTGTATCTTGCATGAGGAATTGATCTCATATTATTCATTCTTGACGCCTGTGCTGACTGCTCTCCGTATATATACAAACACCTAAAATAAACACAACTAATGCTCTGAATTTAAAATGCCTGTCGTTAAACGTCAGAGGTCTGAACAAATCTCTCAGACGCTGCTTGGTTTTTCGATGGTTGCATAAACAGAAACAAGACTTTGTTTTTCTGCAGGAATGTTATAGCACTAATTCATGTACATCCACATGGGAAAATGAATGGGGTGGGAAAATTTTCTTTAGTCACGGTACAAACCACAGCAAAGGTGTCATGATACTAATCAACCCTTCTTTGGATTTCAAAGTAGAAAAATTTACTGCTGATACAAAGGGAAGGTTCATTATTTTAGAAATGTCAATTCACAGAATCCCTTTTGTTCTCGTTAATATTTATGTGCCAAATGATGCTAATCAACAAGTAATTTTTTTTTCGAATCTTAACAATCTTTTACAAGATGTTACAAGAAAATTTGATAATTGGTGGCGATTTCATTTGTGCACTCTCACCTAAAGATAAAACAGGTGGAAATCCTGTCACAAAAAAAGGGTCGGTCATTAAAGAAATTAAAAAGTTTTGTAATTCATACAATCTTTGTGACATTTGGCAAACTTCAAACCCAGACTTATCTCGTTTCACTTGAAGAAACAAATCCTTAAAAATACAAAGCCGTTTAGATTACTTTTTAATTTCAAAAGAATTTCGCACCCTTGCAAATATAAAATGTGAAATTATTCTAGCACCCGAACGTGATCATTCAGCCGTTTCAATTCATCTGCAATCCGATGTCTCAGCTCAGAAGAAAGGTCCAGGCTTTTGGAAGTTTAATATCTCACTTCTTGAAGATGAAAAATATATTGCAGCTTTACGATTAATTAAAATGCAATAATATCACAAACTTAGGGTTGAGGTGGGATCTTATAAAAATGGAGATTAGAGGTTTTACAGTTAAATACTCTAAAAGAAAGGCAAAAATATTTAGGGACAAGGAAAAAGACATACAAGTAAAAATAAATAAGTTACAAGCGCAAGCCGAGAAGCATCCACACAATAAAAACGTTATACTTGAACTCGAAATGCAATACGAAATACTTTTACGGCCTAGAAAAACTAAATCACACCAGGAAGACAGTGACAAGATTAAAATTAGCTTAAAACATTTACACCGATGATCAATTTAAAATTCTAGAAAGAAAAACGATTTTATGAATCTCTTTACAAATCAAAAGTCACAATTATCGAAGCTGAACTCAAAGAACCAGCTTTCTTCAACCCAGAAAACGTAACCACTTTAAATGAGGAAGAAAGGAATTCTTGTGAAGGCCAAATCACCGTAGAAGACTGCTTTAAGGCACAAAAAGACTTTAAAAAACAGAAAACACCTGGTACCGATGGTTTTCCTGTTGAATTCTATCGCTTTTTTTGGCCTGAAATCAGTAAAGAAATGACAGATAGTTTCAACTTTGCCTTTCAATCAGGGATGTTATCTATTAGCCAGAGGAGAGGTATCATCTCGCTTATTCCAAAAAGTCTAAAGACAACTATTTTAGAACATCCAAGGCCTATATCACTCCTTAATGTCGATTACAAAATCCTTACTAAAGCCATAGCAAAAATACTTGAAAAAGTGCTCCCTAGCATTATAAATCCTGACCAAACTGGTTATGTGAAAGGCTGTTACATTGGTGAAAACATTCGGCTTATTCAAGACATAATACAATACACCAACCAGACAAACCAAAAAGGCATTGCAATATTTCTTGATTTTAAAAAAGCTTTTGATTCATTTGAATGGACATACCTTAACGCCGCTCTCAAATATTTTAATTTCGGACCTGACATTATAAACTGGTTTAACATATTTTATAATAACGTTTTTAGTTGTGTTTTAAATAATCGGCATGCTTCAAATTTCTTCTCTTTGCAACGAGGTGTTCAACAAGGTTGCCCTTTATCGGGTCTCTTATTTGTCCTGGGGATTGAACGTCTAGTGAGAGCCTTAAAAAGCAATAGATCTATAAAAGGCATCCAAGTAGATAATCAAGAAATAAAAGTAACCATTCTATGATCACCATAAAAATTTCTTTGCATTCTAACAAGAGAGGACGAGGTTTCTGGAAACTCAACGCCTCCCTCTTAAATGACATTGAGTATGTTAATCAGATTAAAATAATTATAAATCAAACTAGAAATGAATATGAAAAAGATGAGTCAGTTAATCCAAATTTGTTATGGGAAATGGTTAAAATGAAAGCGAGAGAGGTGTCTATGAAATATGGTGCTACCAAAAAAAGGGAAATTTTGAGAAAAGAAGAGGAAATTGGACGATCAATTGCAACGCTAGAAAAATGTCTCACTGACGAAAATGTAAATGAAAATCAAAAACAAAAAGTTTGGTCTGATCTTGAAACAAAAAAACGCGAACAGGAGGTGATAATTGAACACCGGACAAAAGGTGCAATTGTAAGATCCAAGTCTCAATGGTATAACGAAGGAGAGAAAAACACTAAATACTTTCTAAATCTAGAAAAGAGACATTGTAAACAAGGAACAATAACTCAACTTAAAGTGAATAACGATGACTTTGTCTGTACGGACGAAGAGATTTTAAACGAATGCGAATCTTTTTATCAAAATCTTTACACTTCCAAAATAGACACAAACAATTCAGAAACTGACTACTTTTTCGCACAGCAGCCGGATGAAAAGAGCTTGAACAAAGATGAACAATTGCTTTGTGAAGGACTTTTAAACAGGACAGAATGCTTGGACGCTCTCAAAAGTATGAATTCTGATAAATCTCCTGGAACTGATGGTCTACCTTGTGAATTTTACAAAGTCTTCTGGAATGATCTTGCAGAAATATTGATAAACTCTCTAAATTACTCTTATGAAACAGGAAAGCTCTCGATATCACAAAGACGAGGAATCATAAAGCTTATACCAAAAAAGGATGCTGAGCTTAATTTAATTAAGAATTGGCGTCCGTTAACATTGTTAAATTGCGATTATAAGATTGCAACGAAAGCCATAGCAAACCGCATCAAAATTGTTATTCCGAGGCTTATTTCAGATGATCAAACAGGTTTCATTAAAGGCAGATTCATCGGAGAAAACATTCGTTTAATAGACAGCTTCATTAAATATACTGCAGAGAAAAATATACCGGGACTACTCCTTTTCCTCGACTTCGAAAAAGCTTTTGATACGCTGGAATGGTCCTTCATACGGAAAACGTTCCTACATTTCGGTTTCGGTAAATCCTTACTGAACTGGATAAAAGTATTCTATTGCAATATTGAAAGTTGTATTTTGAACAATGGATGGGCAAGTAACTTTTTTAAACTTAGCAGAGGTGTCAGACAAGGCTGCCCCTTGTCACCTTATTTGTTTATTCTCTCAGTAGAAATACTAGCTGACGCTATTCGCCAAAAGAAGGACATTTGTGGCATAATGTTAAACGGTAAAGAGATTAAATTGAGCCAATTTGCTGACGACACAACCCTTATTTTAGACGGTTCTGAATAATCATTCCTAGAAGCCTTGAAGACGATAGACAGTTTTGGTTCTGTATCTGGCCTAAAACTTAACAATAGTAAGACAGAAGCCTTGTGGACAGGCGCCAATGCTGAAAGCGATTTTAAGCCATGTCCTGAAAAGAACTTTAAATGGCCACGCAAAAAAGTCAAAGCCTTAGGAGTGTGGTTCTCAACAGACCCTGATATGACTTTATCTTTAAACTACAATGATAAATTGAAAAAGATAAAGACAATCTTAGGCTGTTGGAAACTGCGTAGACTCGGTCTGTTAGGGAAAATTACAGTCTTAAAAAGCCTCGTAGCGTCACAACTAACATATATTCTCTCGCCTTTACAAACAAATTATAAGGTAATCAAAGAAATAAATGGTATGTTTTACAATTTCTTATGGAATGACAAAGGAGACAAAATTAAACGAAATGTAATGATAAATGATTACCCTGAAGGGGGTCTTAAAATGATTGATATAGATTCTTTTAATAGATCGTTAAAAGCAATTTGGATTAAAAAGTACCTGGACACAGAAAACCAGGGAGGATGGAAAAGTTTTTTTGACCTTGAACTTAGGAAATATGGAGGCCAAGTCACTTTAACTGGAAATCTTAACAAAAAAGACCGTAGTATTATTAAGATATCAGATCCCTTCATCAAAGAGATTTTTGAAATCTGGTCAGAAGTAAATTTTGAACAAACGATAGTGTCAGATGATCACTTTCTTGCATCACCTTTATGGTACAATTCCTTGATACGAATAGAAAACAAACCAGTTTACTATAAAGATTGGTTTAGCAAAGGAGTAACAAAAGTCAAGCATTTAATGAATGGCTCTGGCAAATTTCTTTCACTCTCTGTCTTCCAAAGTAAATATAGCCTGAAAGTCCGGCCTTTAGCTTTTTATGGACTAATATCTGCAGTCAAACTCCTGAAAAAACACATACCACAAAATACAAGGCCTTCTTTAAAGTATGAAGAGTTCTTGACTAAATTTGTAGAAAATTCAAAACCAAGTAGACTTGTATATAAGAAACTAGTATCAAAAAAGAGTGAACTACCTATTTCAAGCCAACAAAAGTGGTTTGAGGATATTAACGTTACGATTAACTGGAAAACTGCCTATCAATTATCCCTTCAATGTACGAAGAGTACAAAACTTATAGCTTTTAATTTTAAATTCTTACACAGAAGAATATCGACTAACAACTTTCTGAAAAAAATCGGACTCGTTGATAGCGAAAAATGTATCTTCTGCCAAGAAGAGATAGAAAAACTGGTACATCTATTCTGGGAATGCCCCAAAACTCAGTCCTTCTGGGTCAGCATTTCCTTATGGCTTCAGTCATGTAAAATACTTGAAAAAGAAACGCTCATACAACTGGGTACAGCACTGGGCTTAAAACCAGATAGTTCAAAATACAACTTTCAAATAAACTTTTGCTGCCTGCTTGCTAAATACTACATTTGGCTGTGTAAAATGAAAGAATGTCCACCAAAACTTGATGATTTTTTACACTATATGAAACATATCAATGAAATTGAAAACAAAGCCGACATTATTAACCGGAAGAAATGGGAGCCTTTTAAGCCTTTCTTGTAGTCCCCTGTGAACTTGATGCCAGTCCCCTAAGAAATGAAAAAATGTGTATAACTTCTTCTTCTTTTTTTTTTTTTTTTTTTTTCTTCTTCTTCTTTGTTTTGCTTTCCTTCCAGATAAAAAAAATATTAAAAAAAAAAAATAAAATAAAAAAAAAAAAAAAAATAAAAAAAAAGAAATAAAAGTATCACAATACGCTGATGACACTACTGTCTTTGTCCGCGACCAAGAATCCGTTTCCGAACTACTTAAATTTCTAAATGATTTCAACTCTCTCTCTGGGTTGGAAATAAACACTGCTAAAACTGAAGCAATGTGGCTACGGCAATGGAAAAACAATCAAGACTCCCCTTTTGGTTTCAAATGGCCAAAAGAACCGATACTATCTCTTGGAATATTTTTC
The DNA here is from genome assembly GCA_022457155.1 of Cladopsammia gracilis. Taxonomy (NCBI): domain Eukaryota; kingdom Metazoa; phylum Cnidaria; class Anthozoa; order Scleractinia; family Dendrophylliidae; genus Cladopsammia; species Cladopsammia gracilis. The sequence continues at coordinate 476,018 of JAJGOT010000308.1, read as the reverse complement.
TCACAAAATCAAACAGATGCGGAAGAACTCGACTTTGGAACCAAATTCGAGATTTAGAGAAAACTTTAAATACCTGGAAAAAAAAGAAAACTTACGTTGTACGGAAAAATCAATATCGTAAAAACATTACGGCTCTCTAAACTGACTTTTAACACTTCCGTTTTAAATGTGCCCAAACATTATATACAGCAAATAAATAAAATTATTTTCAGTTTCATTTGGGACGGTAAACCCACAAAAATTAAAAAAAAAGTACTGTTATCGCAGGAAAAAAGAGAAGGTGGCCTCAAAATGTGCGATTCTGAAATTATGGAAAAAGCGTTGAAAATTGCTTGGATAAGTAGAATTCAAAGTCAATCGTCTGCTTCATGGAAAATTATTCCTAACCATTGTGTAAATCATCTCGGTAATTTCTCTTTCCTGACAAAATGTAACTATAAAACCGAATTACTTAAGCTAGAGAGCCTCCCTATTTTTATCGCATGATTCTCGATTATTGGCGTGACTTCAAAAACTTACCTGATCGTATTTTTACCAATAACAAAAATGAAATTATATGGAACAACTGTAATATTCTAATTGATAAGAAGCAAGTTTTTTATAGAAAATGGTTCTCAAAAAATGTTATAGAGCGTATGCACTCACGTGGCAAGCAGCTATGCAAATTTATTGGAACAAAAGAAAGTGTTAACATAAGAAAAGCGTTCAAATCCAACAGGATTGTTTTGGTACACCAACATGGCCGCCGTTCTATTGTTTTGGTACACCAATATGGCCGCCGTGACGTCATGTGCATACGCTCTATTCATGTGCAAGATTTACTAAATGAACAAGGCATCAGGGATTCCCTGATCTTCAGAGGGGAACGGAGGTGGTAACACCTCCACAGGAAGATTCAAGGCTGTCATTTCTTTCTTGCTCTTTGGGTTGGTGTTGGAGTCGGTGGGGTTTTTGCATTTTTTTAGGCGCAGCTACAGGAGTGGGTTGAGTGGGTACAGGATTTATACTCATATTTTTTTCTTCTCGACAACAGTAGCTGGAACGAAGAGGACGAGTGAGAGGGCGTCACGCCTTAAATACCAAATCCACGACCCCTGTAGCATGACATGGACTTTTCCGATTGGCCAGCATCCTCACGACATGGTCTCGTTTGATTGGCCTAAAACCACTCCCACCTGCCAGTCTCTATAAAAACCACACCCGACCCTCGCACACATCAAACAAAAAACAAACAACATCCGGTGAGTATGGAGAAGGTATGCGTTTGCATAGACCTGGAAGGGTTCCAAATCTGGGGACGATTTCTTTGCCACGAAATGGGTTACTGTGATTGGACGCGGGAGCATTTGGGTGTGGTCCATTACCATCTCCCCATTGAGTACGGTCAATTATCGTACAAGGAAAAGATCACCGCTCTTGGGTCATGTGCAACATTCACGGACACCACTTTCAACCACCCCTCGCCGCCGCGGCCTACCCCCACCGTCTCTTGGACATGCAAATCCGAGCTCTGTGCGATTGATTCCGCACTGATGAGTGAGATAGGGTGGCCTTCAAAGGGGGACACATGGAACAAGATCTCTTGGATGGACTGGGCATCCCACACCTCGATCTCGAAACTTACGGGTGTCCCCCGTTTCGTAAAATGAAACGATTGGATTGCGTGGAAGACTGCGTTTTTCATGCCGACCCAATACGTCATCATTGCCCGCAAGTCGAATGCCATCATTTCTTGGATTGGATGCGTCAACAATGTGGGATGATGGTTCAGTTCAGGTACAGATACCATTGGTCAGCCAACCGTCCTGTTTGGACTAGGTCGACGACGATATAATAAAAAGACCCCGCGTGCCCCGGCTCGGCATCATTTGTCGTTGTTTTCTTCCACAAGCACTCATCATCATGACGATGGCCATGGACATTCCCGCGTTAAACAATTACACCATCATCACGGGTGGAGCGCCAGACATGGACGCTGAGGCGGAATGTCAAGCCCTATACTTCAGGACTCGTTTGGACATAGTGATTGACTCCCATCACCCTCGCCATCAAACCATCACACCCTTACGGAAGAACAGTTTAACCAAGCTGACTATCACTTCATCGGCATACAGACCCAATTTGGCAAACAGGTCACCGACGCCATCACGACCAAATATTTGAAACAAAACTTTTACATTACAGCACGGGCCGGCACCGTCTACGCGTTTGGGTTCTTTACCTTCAACAATAAACAGATGAAAGGAGGGACTGGGTGTACCATGGAATATGCCAAACAATTGCATCAGGAAATCTTTGCCTACGACCTCAAGAAATCATGATGGTACAAGTACAACTATGGTACCGCCACCTTTCATGCGATGGGAAGCAGCAATTTCCCCCTCTTACACCCCCAGAGTGCCAATGTGGGTGCCCGCTATGTGGACAATTACCCTCGATGGAAAGAGATCCTCACCGGATTATTCGAATGCACCCTGGCCTGTCGATGATCGCCACCCATCCCATGAGACAATTAGATCACTGCAAATGAAACTTTAAACCAGAACTTTGTTTATTTTGAATTGATGAAAAAATACATGTTTTGAAATGTTTCTTGAATTAAAATGTTCCTTGTAAAAAAAATTACACTTGAAATTGAACATTCTCTGCAGTTGTTAAAGGATCATACAGTGATGCCTCAACCTTCAGTTCTACCGTCCAAACTTTATCCCGAAGGTTTGAGCAACGAAAGAAAGAACTATTTATATCGGGAAATCAGACCGTTCTGCAAACCAGGAACTGAGGATCTGGTTGCTCCAGTGCCTTGAACTGAACTTTAAACTCATACTTTCCAGTATTCTTCTAGATCCCCACGAAAATCAGTTTATTATGATTGTAAAGAAATTAATATTTTTTAGTCACTGTTGTTGTAAATAGATTTATTACTTGAACCTATAGGGTCTTTACATGTATATTCAATGTATAATAAAATAGAAATGACAAAACCATTGAAATCACTGTCTCCAACAACGATTTTCACGATACTCCAATTCTTAATGGGTAAAGGGCTGAGATTCTAAAGAAACTGGTGCAGAGTTGATAGGTAAATTGGCCACCAAGCTTTTTGAATCTTTTTACGGTGGACAATTTACTTTATCATCTCAGTTGAAAAAAACAAAATTTCAAAATCATTATTGGGGTTTTGTGTGTATCAGGAATAATGTGTCCCGGCAATTCCATCTCTCAGCGTTTGGCGTCACAAGTCTGAAATATGGACACTGAATTTATTTTGCGGATATTTTTTAATCCGCAACTTTTTTTGTTGAGGATTAGAAAATATTCGCGTCCACACATAGCGTATTCAAAAATATCCGAATTCGACCGTCCACACGATGCCATACTCGTAGCGTATTCAAAAATTTCCACTCTGGAGAGCGGATTCAAAAAGTGGCGGATTCGTCAGCCGAATTCGCCGGATACGTGTGGACGAAAGGCCAATCCGAAACAAAAAATTTGTGGATTCAAAAATATCCGGATACGTGTGGACGGGGCCTTAGTGATTTGAGTTTGAGTTCGTCACGGTCCTGCATGATGTCACCAAACTGTAACAGGACCAAACAATTCTGCGATTGGCGGTTTTCGATCCTCATTATTCCAATGTGAAACAGTTTCCTCCAAGGTCCGCAAGTCAGTTACAAGACCGATGCGTAGGCATATCTTTTATTTGGTTTCATTCCACTAAATACTGTAGCAAAGCTAATACGATTTCAACCATGTCTCAAAACGATAAAGTAAAAGTCCTGTGGAAAACGACTTGCCAATGGAATGGTCGGCCACACTGGCCAAAGCGGAGAGACATTAGGCTTCCACATGAAGCAGAAACCTCCTTATTGCCACTGAAAATTGGAGACCTTGTGAAAATGAAATTTGGCACCCGTTGGTACGATGCCGAAGTGGTAGAGAGTTGGGAGCCCAAAACAAAGAAAGGTTGGTAACTCTTTTTGTTTTGCATTTGTCTATTTTTTTTTGGTCTCCGCAGCCTTTGTAACTTCGATAACCTGTATGGCCTTTTACTAACCTTTTTCTCTTTCCACAGCGAAGAAGTTGGCAAAAGACATGGAAGTACCTCGCCCCAAAGAAACTCCTGTCGCCAAGGAGAAAGTACCTTCCACTGACGCAACGCCTGTCCTGAACAAGAGAGTACCTTCGACCGACGCAACGCCTGTAACCGACAAGACAGTACCTTCCACCGATGCAAAACCTGACGCAGACTATCCATACACAAAGTTCTTAGCCGAGCAGAAGGAAAGAGAACTCCAGTGGGATGCCAATCGGGCAGCCAAACGAGCAAGGCTTGATGCCGAGGAAGCAGATATTGCCACTTTACGCCAGCAACTGGGGGAAAAGACAAAGGAGTGCAGTCGCCTTAGCAGCAGATTGTCTACGTTGGAATCGGAAGCTAGAGTGCAGGAACAGTTTTGCAAGGTATGCTCTATGATAAACGGTGACCTTTTTTCTATAATGAACACATGACCAAATATAATTGCAGTTGGTTTACCAAATTTTACAGTACGAATTCAGACAGGCCGAATACTGTTCGCGGCGAGAAATGTTAGTAAAGTGCTGTATTCGGTACTTCTATTCAGTGACAAGTCACAAGCCGCAATACATACTCAACACTAAAAAATACTGTACTTATCGACTACATGCTCTCTGTGTTAGAGCTAGAACTTTCCACGGACTTGAAATGCGCAAATACAGAGAACTTAATTTTTTGTTTCAATGATTTTTGCATTTATCTTCACATATGTTCACTTTTCAAGAAGCGTTTTGCTATAAAGAAGCAATAATGCCATTTCTAGTGTTTATAATTGTTTTGATTTGTCTGTCATTCGAACGATTCCTTGTCCTTTTTGTCTTAACAGATGATGGAGACGCTTCAGGACCAGGTAGCAGCCATTCAAGACACGATGACAGCTTCGTTCGCCAAAATAGAGCAGCGCCTCGACTCCCTTGAGGAACGAATGGCTGATCCCACGGATTTGGTGAGTACCTATTTAGTGACCATTCAATAACTTGTTCGGAAGCCGATAAATAATTATTAACCGCATTCAAAGAGCAGTTTTAACTGCTAATCATTCTTTGGACAACCAAGAGTTGACGTTTCTTTTTGAACAAAGATTACAAGCATTTCATTAATCTCATTCAAAAGTAGTTTTTACTGCTAATCCTTGTTCGAACACTGTCTTAGTTTATGTATCATATTTTCATTATTATGGCCAGGGGCTTGCTTATTTAACTTGAAATAGAGACAAAATGACGGCTAACAAGGTCAAAATTTCACAAGGATGTTAATATTTAAAAATACTATGAGCAGTCTTTCTTTTTTCTCGGGGATGGTTGAGCGAAAAGCAGAGTGCACGATTTTCGCCCGTACGCGCTCTCGTATTAATCGCTAGCTTGACTCTCCCTGAGAGTTTTGAGGGATGTGCTCTTCCATTTCTTTTTATGACGAATCACCTTACGACTGCTTTTACTTTCATTTTCTTTACAGTTTACAAGTGGTACCATCAATTATGTCTCAGCTGAGAACTCGTCAGATGTGCCCTATTTACCAAATCTCGACCTGTCAACCATTGACGCTGTGGCATTTTCAAATCTACGTGCTGAAGACGATTCCAGTGCAGCCAGCTCATCGACAGTGCAGTCACCTCCTCCGAGTACCCCGGGCAGAGTCGGCGAGGAGCTGATTAGAACCTGCGTCACACCGAGAAAAGTGAATGGTGTCCAAGCGGCGCTGAATGGAGTGAAGGAACGCCACAAGTGCGCCTTGAAGCTGCTTCCGCAGTTTTTCAGCAGGGAAGAGCTCGCCAACAGCAACACGGATGGTTCCCACAATAAAGCATGCCTTGACAGCAGCAGAATGAATTCTTTAAAGACATTAGTTTTTAGTAGGTTTCCTGTAACTTTAAATGAAGAAAAAGATAAGATTTGGAGGTCTATCAAAGGGAAAATTAACGCTAAATGTCGTGCAAGCAAGTTTCAAATTCGGTCTTGGTAAATTTAGGATAAGAAAATTGTAACTAAGCGTTCTATTTCAGTAGATTTCTTTTAATTGATATGTAAACTTGTAAGCTCAGTTTCGAACTAGTGATTTGTTATGTGTAAAGTTACGATAGGTTTGAAGGACAAAACGAATAACACCAAATCTAACAGGTTTTCTTTCAGTCATTCAATAAATTTTGTATTCCTTACTTTCTGTTGTATTTTTACTCCTTTGGTACGGGTTTGGTGTTCGCTACTTTCTTATTTCAACTTTCCCGCTCGCGTTCCTTAAGGTAAAGATTGAAATGAAAGTTTAAGTGAAACAGAACAGCCACGCGCTGTTCATGCATGTTCAACACGCGAGAATGACCCCACGGCAGGGAAAAAATGGGAACGAATTAAGATAAGAAAACCATAATAATAACAAACTATGCCGGTCGATGTGTTTGGGTTGCGTTCGTTAGACTATTTGATGTGTTTCAAGAATTGGAAAAGCTTAACACGGTTTTTTGAGATCAAAACCATTTACTGTGCTTTACCCTGGCACCATAACATGTATCAAACTCAAGTAAAATCCAGAGGGAATAAAGATTAATTCAAATGAATTGATGCAGTCACGAGCCGGTATCGTTTTACAGCTGTAATTAAGCTTATAGCTTGAGTAATAACAAGACACTTTGTTTTGCGTCGAAATGTCATTGTGTGCAATCGAACAAAACAAGGTAAGTTTTTACAAAATGTTAGAAACCTTTTGATTTTCTTTCGTAGAAGCGAAATTTATTTTCAAAATGCAGCTTCGCTCAGCTTCGTGAAGTCAAATTCTTATGCAAATTTGAAAGCGTGATTAGAATGAACGGCAATAATTGTGACACATTGATTTTGTTTTTAGATGCTATTTAAATAGCAGTTTGCTTCATTTAATGTCAAAGATTCAAAGCTTGTTCGACAACCTAAACGTTTGTGCTGATATAATATAAACTATGACTCGCTTACGGAATTAAGTTGTTTGTCCGCAAGCGTAAAGTAGACTCACGCATAACGAAATAACAATAACAAGTTCGGCGGTATCACTAGATTCCTTCGCGTAGATGAATAAACATCGCTCACAAGAAGCGCTTCGTGAATCTAAACAAACGTACAATATTATGGATCGGCAAAGTGAAGAATAACATATGAAATTGACGAACGTTTCGGACTCCCGTACGAATAGCAAATCGAAGTTGGCCGTACGGGAGTATTTGACGCGAAAAATTTTCAAGTATCACGAAATGAGTCGCTTGCGTAGTATACAGCACAGAGACTCGGCAAATTAGTCTGAGCCTAATCAACATCACTTACCAGAAGCGCTTTGTAACAGTAAACGAACATTTAATATTGTGGATCAATAAAAGTAAAGAATAACATCGAAAATGGACGAACGTTTTGGACTCCCGTACAAATAGCAAATCGAAGTTGGTCGTACAGGAGTATTCTTTGGTGCGAAAAAAATTCTAAGTGTCACGAAATGAGTCGCTCGCGTAGTATACAGAGACTCGGCATATTAGTCTGAGCCAAATCAACATCACTTACCAGAAGCGCTTCGTAACACTAAACGAACATTTAATGTTGTGGATCAATAAAAGTGAAGAATATTGAAAATTGACGAAAGTTTTGGAGTGCCGTACGAATAGCCACTGCATTAATTGGAATGGCTATCCGTTAAATGAAAGTTTTAAATCCGTTTGAACGTTTTGATGAACTGTTAAACGTTTATGCCTATCCGTTTCGAATTTTTACCCAGCCGTTCAAACGGTTTGTGAAACCGTTTTAATGCTATTGCCAATCCGTTTGATAAATTTGCTCGTCCGTTCGAACGGTTTGGGAAATCGTTTTAACGCTTTTCATGGCCGTTTGCTATCCGTTTTGCGTACGTTTTATCAAGCCGTTTAACGGATATCCGTTAGTGTACGTTTTCCCAAATCAGGTTACAAATGTTCCTTGAAATAAATGTTTCTTTGAAAATAAATGTTCCTTTGAGTGTCTTTCTTTTTTAAAGTTCTCCATCCCGGAAGGCCGCCATTCCTCGAAATCGCACCCCAGGGATCTGCAGTGGGGGCACCTGAAAAGAGGCATAAGGCGACCATTCTCCTCAACCCAGCGAATCAAACACACGTTGTGGCACCACCCACTAAAACATGACAACTTGTTCATCCGCACACGAACAAATTGTCTGGCCAGCGTCCCATCCCGCTTCATAAACTCTCTCACAGTCAGTTTCCTTTCCTCAAGGCATATGATACACTTCCGGTCCTCCTCTTCCTTTGTCTCCCTCTTTTCTTCATTTCTTTCCTCTCCTCTTCTTCCATGTCCACCAGAATATGCTGACATGAGTGTTGACAGACATCATCATGATTTGGTTGTTGGTTTGAGTTTCAAGCCATGCCTGCGGCCTTTATATAGTCCTCCTCGCACCCCCCCAGCCGGGATCTGGGGAGAGTGAAAATACCCATACCCCCCATGGGTACGCCGTTTCCTTCCCAGCCTACGTCATTCTCCCGAAGAGTATAAAAAGAGTGTCGGCATCACCTTTTCCACCTCACTCAGTTCTTACGAGTCACACCCAACAAAGATGGGGTCCAACCAAGTAGTTGCATCCACCTCTTCAATGGCCGACCCGGAGAAGCATCCCGCGGATGTGGACGATGATACATACATACATACATACATGAACTTTATTTATTCTCGAATTTACAGAGTAGCCTAAAAAGGCTAATATCTTCGAGAGCATAAATAGTATAAAAAATAAAATAAATAAATAAAGAAAGAAAGAAAGAAAGAAAGAGGGAAAAATCTATTTACATTAAAAAATGTAATTTACATCTATTTACATGAATAATGTCAATATACAATCACGTCTAAAAAGATATTACTTTAAGGAGTCTTCTAAAACCAGATGTCTTGTTGGAGGCCAGGAAACCAATGAAAAAGAGACACCGGGGGCCCCTCTTCGAGTTTCAATTCACAAAGAATACAGATAATCGTTTGTGATGGCGAATGTTTAGATCATTCGATGCCAGCCTCCAGCAAAACACGGATCTCCCACCTCCCCGCCACTACGATGTGGGGTACAAAGTCAAAGAGGCATTTAATCGTGCAATCGATCGCATATTGGAGAAGGAATGCCTAAAGGATGAGGATATCCTGTTTTTTATGTTGCATCATCCCACCTCTCTGTTCCTCTTAGATCACTTTGAAGGACCTGTGCGGAAATGGTGCAACCGGAGTGAGAACGTCCCGGAAAAATTACAAAAAAATAGTGGAGACATTAAACTCCCAAGAAGCCTTCAAAATGAACGAATGTTTCAAAGTGAACTTCTCAAACTCATTAATAATTCATCAAGTTACAAGCCAATCAGGATACCCCAATTTGGTCAGGTGCATATGGTTTGAAACCCCGATGAAACACTGGACAGAGGCCTTTCCACGATAGTTTGATGAAATATCAAACTCTAGAGTTTCATAAAACGTCAAACCCATGTGGTACAGGGTTATCCTAATTTAAATATTAATGACACAAATACCGAATTGAATAGACAAGCTTTAGTAATCCCAAAAAGCAATTACAGAATATCCAAAACCAACTGAGCAAAATAAATATAAATTGCTTTCCTTACGTTCATTCAATGCGTCCATTTCTTCAATACGAGCAGAAAGCGACATAATCTTGGTAAATCATAGTCCTTAAACATTCCTCCCGAATCTCAGAGAACGGGAACTTGAACTGTCCGAGTAGTTTGCCATTCATTAAAAATGGATGTTGCCCATTTGTTTTTTTTTATATTTCGTTGACGGGGGAATAGCTTTATCGACTAAATATTCTTCTTCGACAACCGTTTTGGCCTCGCTAAACCGAGACGATTCTGCTTCGCACATTGTCTCATACCAAATGGCAAAACACAACAAGCTCAATAAAATTATGCATGTGACGGCATTTGAAAAGGACAAAGCCAAAAAAACTAACAGTGAATAATTCTGTATTGTTTCATTTGAGAAGCTATATCAACAACTCGTGCTTCGGGTTTCATCAGGGGTTCCAAACACCTCGAAACAATAAAAGCACTCGGCCGAAGCGGCCTCGTGCTTTCATCTGTTTCTCGGTGTTTGGAACCCCTGATGAAACCCTCGCACTCGTTGTTGATATATTACTTCATTACTGTGAAGAAACCCAGACACTAGCCAGGTCACGTGACTTTTGACCCGACGAACTATCGAAAGGGTGTTCTCCCAGTCGGGGAGGGAACTCATGTCACCACTTGTCAACTTGCTCTTTCTTGTTTTCGTTACGTTACTAATAAATTGCATTTTTTTGTGTTAATTTCTGTTATTTTTCCCTCTATGGTCGAGCGGGATCTGGGACCCACCCAGCGAGCAGAATCCGGAACCATCTTGAGCGAATCCGAGGCATCCCCCAAGCCATCCCCAAACGGGATCTGGGATCCTCGAAACATCCTGGTTGTTTGAGACAACCACTTACGGTTCTCCTACCATTAAGAACCTTTAAGTCACCTTGAAGGTCACTTCCGGTCACTCTCACCCTCCTCCAGCATCATTACGCCTGAGAACCTTTAACAACCTTTAAGTCACCTTAAAGGTCACTTCTGGTCACTCTCACCTCCCCACCCCTCCCCCCAACTTTTTTGCCTCGCTTTCATGCAAAACATGTCATCCCTTTCCACTCGGCCTCTGATTGGCTGACCGCTTGATTATAAGGTCACATGTCCTAAACCCTGGCTTCTGATTGGTCCACTTGACCGTGAGCGATTATAACTACTACAATGGAACATGGATTAATCTGTGATGAGAACAAATCTTCATAGTTCAAGAAACTTTCACCAATAGTGCAATCATCAAAGAAAGATTGGTCAGTATAGCATCATAAAGACAGATAAAATTGTAATTTCTAAAACTGAGAATATTGTGAATTTGTAGTAAGCTTGATCGTTATGATAAATAACTGTCTCAGTTTGTCAAACACTGATTGAATAGTGCCAATCCATTGTAATTGATAAATTGAATACATCGGAGCATAACCATTCTATGTTGTTCTATGTGCGGAATGTTTGTGTTCTGCTGACGTAGTCAGCGAACAATGCCATCGGGTGAGGTATTTTGTGTAAAGAATCATTTCCGGTGTAACAATAGAATCCCCCCTGAAAAATCACAACCAATCAAACAGAAGAACTGACCAAATCAGAAGCAGTTCTGATAATTCTCTTACAGTTCTTCATATGCTCAAAACTCGAATATTCCATCTATTCCCTTTAATTGAAGACTGAATTTCAGCTACAGAGTAGGCTATTAAGATTTTAGAATTTATCTGCCACACAAATAATTTCAGAAGTCTGAAGGGAAGCGAAATTGCACAACAACTCATAAAAAAATTATCAGTTTGTTTACCTACAGTGTATGACTGAGAGAAATTGAAGGGGTCGGAATAACAAGGAGCTAAGTGACATTTTGGAAAAAAATTATTTCTCCAAATTAGCCGTTTTTTGGCATACGGACTTGTTTTTATGTTGTAAACATTGCCCTGTGTGTTTTTCGCTGGTTTTGTGTTTCATTTTCTAGAAAAAGCAGTCCAAAAAATGCAGTCGGCTAACTGAAAACCTCAAACAAACACTGCAGCACTTTCTCTGTGTACTTCATTCCCCTTGGGATTGCTGTTTTCACTGCTTTTTAACCGCTCAAGTTGTTTGTTTCACTTGATAAAACCGCAAGCTGTTCATTTAACTGCTGTTAAACCACTTAAGTTGTTTGTTTCAATTGAAAAATGCGCAAGTTGGTCAGGGTTACGGTTACCGTTAGGGTTAGGACAAACACGGAAAAAGCGCAAGCTGTTGGTTTCATTGCCTTTAAACAGCTCAAGTTGTTTGTTTCACTCGGAAAAAGCGCAAATCATTTGTTTCATGGCTTCACTACGTGGCTTCACTACGGCTAAACCGCCTTTGTTGTTTGTTTCACTTAACAAAAAACAAAGAAAAAGCACAAGTTGTTCGCTTCACTGCTTTTAAAGCACTCATAACTTGTTGATTTCACTGCTGTTAAACTGCTTAAGTTGTTTGTTTCACTTAATAGAAAAATACTACAGTTGTCTGTTTCACTTAAAAAAAGGCACAAGGTGTTTGTTTCAGTAATCAACTACTCAAGTTGTTCCTTTCATCAATAAAACAAAAAAAGCACTGCAGCATGTTGTCTTTGTGTGTTATATGCCCCTTCGGATTACTGTTATGAATACTGATCAAGTTAGACATTTGAAGGGCTGGGTGCATAACCGTTTCATGTAGATTGTCAGGCGTCAGCACAAGATAGCGGACCTATATGCCACTGTCACAAAGCATGTCGGGAAATTCTATAGCAAATCCGAAATGGAGTCCCCGCCCCCAAACTTATAGAAAAATATAAGTCTGGAGCACTTCAGATATCGGGCATTTCGACAACGGCACAGGATGGCAAGTGGGCCACAACTCACAACATTGTCCCTTTTTGATCCGAAATGATTGCAGACTTTCCCGCCGGCTCGTTCTTCTCCACCAAGGTCCATTTTTCACCACAAGCGCTAAATGGCACTTTAGAGACAAGGTTCGACAAGATACACGACTCGTTTCTTTGAGAGGTGCTAGAGACTTAAGGATTTCCGGACTTTATCATGTCCTTTCATCGCAGAGTGGGCCTTAAACATGGCTTAAACCAGCGCTCAACCACTGAGTTGTTCGCTGTTCAGCCATGTTGTCGCAAGTGGCGAATGCCATCGATAAGCCCGCCTTAAATAACGTTATGTTCGTTCAGGTTGTTGGCGTGGGTCAGGAGTATTGCGGTCGCATATTCTCACGACCAATCTGCTTTTAGTAATGGTGTCGTTTAGAAACTTCTAGCTGCAGTTGTGGAGGGAACTACGGTCAGATTGTACAGTCAAAGCACTAGAGGGCCAGAACTCTTCCTTTTTGCAGGTAAAATTTGTCAAATTCCTTAACATGAGTGCCAATTTGACACTTCCACAATGTTTACGACACCAAAACGCGAGAAATTAACAATTTTCAAGCGAAATGAAAAAATCACCCAAAAATTTTTTTTCTTCCAGTGATTTCTCTTAGACCTTTCATTCGAAGGACTTCAAACTTTGCCAGACTTATTTTCCAGATATGAGCTAACTCTCCATTAACCCATTGACACCTGAACCGCCCGTAACCGCCTGTACAAGACTCCACTGCTTTAAAAAATTGTAACTTTCTCAATCGTGCAAACATTGCCTTAACTAGCAGTTGTGAGCATCGACTAGAAAGTCTTTCAAATTGAGATAACCAATAAACACAACAGCGTTTGAATTTGGACAATAACAAAAATTACCGTTTTTAACGTCATAGAAAAACAACAAAAATCACGTTTTTGCCCTTAGTTTTTTTTATTCAAATCATCATGGCAAACCCAAAAGTCAACATTTACAGCAAAATTCAGTCCTAGTCCTAGCTTAGCAGTGAATTTTTTTGCTCTTATTCGTTGCTCGGGCCGAATTACAGCTTCTTATTCTAGTGCCTACTCACCTTGCCTTGATTTTCAACATCACCACCGCACTGCATGCTGGGAAATAACGAAATTTTTCGACAGCGTTCCTTCCGTCCGCCACACATTTCAAATTTATACTAAGTCCACGGCCACTCCGACCCACCGCCGAAATTTCGCGCTTGTTGTGTTCTCCTGTGGTCGCAACTTCCAAAATATGCCGTGGTAGGTTGAGAAATTCATCCAGAGTCGAGTCCCAAAGCTACTTCGTTTCCTGGCAGCCATTTTTCCAGTTCAGCGAGCCATGAGCCAAATTCGTTCACGAAGTACAACACCTAACTCGGTTCATTGAGAATGTGGACTCTGAACTACCTTCAAGCTTAATGATGCTCATCAGGCAGCTACTAAAGATGAAAAATGGCTGTGGACTTACCAAAAATCGCAGAAACACCATATTAGAGACTTTATTGCAATTTAACAAAGCAAAATGCCAACGTCAGAATGACGTTTCCAGTAAACTCGAGCCTTCAGTGTTTTAGAACAGCAGCACTTTCAATGGTAACTCCAAATATGAAGTCACAAAATCCTATGGGGCGTGTGTATGCAGAAAATCACTCAAAAACGTAAAAATCCTCAGGTGTCAATGGGTTAAAAATGAACAAAATCGGTGAAACTGATATTTTTTCCATTTTTTCATACATTTCTTCTAAATTTTAGAAGGAACGTATGGCAAAAATTGGAAACAAATTAATTCGTCTGACACTTCAATGATTTCATTGTTCAGAAAACGAAAGTTTGTTTCTCATTCCACAAAATATCTCCAAAAGCGCTGCGGAGTTCTTTACGAAAACGAAGCGCAAACCAGCTTGAAAAAATGGCTGTGGTTTTCTATTAAATTGGAGACCACATGCAAAAATTCAGCTCATTTGGACCAAAAGAAAAAGATCAAAATTTGACACAGAATGGTTATGCTCAAACATCAAAAAATTGTTTGCATGTTAATTTTAATGAACCCACAGAATCTATCCAAATATATTATGTACATGTAATCCTAATGGGTCTAGACTACTGTGACAAACTAATGAACTGGTATGAGGTCCAAATTGGGAAAATATTGTTTTCCAGTTCTTTTCTTGGCAAAATTAATTCATGTTTATGCATGGTTCAATTCCTACAGTTACCATCCCACCCCCCCGGCCAACCCCCGGGACAAAGTCAGCCCTTGTGGCCGGGGGTGGGGAATTTTGCAAGTACTCTTGTCCCAGGGTAGGGGTGGGGATAATCTAGGTGCACAAGGAATTATGGGGCGAAAATGAAGAAAACAATTTGGCAAAATTAAAGCCTGTATTTGAAGCGATGAAAGCCAAAGAAACGCGAGTAAAGACGAAAAACAATGGGAGAGCTGCTTCCTGATCTTTGTAACCATACCGGAGTGTAGTTCAGTCAATTTCTATTTTGTAAACTGTTCGGTGGATTTATATAATAAATATTTCTGTCTTCTTGAGAAACAGTGCAGCTTGCTTTTGAGTGTCCCAGGGGTGGGGAATTACCCCTTTTTATGTGCCAGGGGGTGGGGAATAGGATGCCAAGTGAAGAAAAAATGGCAAATCCCCGGGGGTGTGCCCAGGGGGGATGGTAACTGTAGGAATTGAACCATGCATTATATAAACAATGGTCATTATCGCATCTAATTTTTACTCTGTCAACAAAGTTATAATTTTGTTTCTCCATTTTATAAATGTTACATTTATTTACTATTAATAGGTTTGGGATCTTTGTATGAAAACTGAGCACTTATGTGGCTGTATGCACAGCACGGTCAATGAAACTCCTTTAGTGTAACCTAAAATTTATGCCATACCCATCTTATTGCCTGTAAAAGAAATGCTCTCTTCCTCTCAGGCAAAATAAGCAGATCTTTTTTTATCTTCTCATAGTCAAGAGATGGCTTGTATGTAACATCGACACTTTCAGCAAGTCTGAATGTTATAGAGAATGAAAAATGAAAATCTGGTTTGTACAGTTGCCAACTGAAAGTTATCACTTAACATATGTCAGCAATTTCCAGATACCTTTGCAGGAAATGGTTTCAAGGGTTTCAAGACCATGGAGCCCTGAAATGACTCTAAACTAAAAGAGTAGACAAAACAAGGAACCCCTTCTGGACCAAACTATTACCGGTCAGTACAAAATGCAGACTGCAGACTGCAGAGATTTCTGGTCTACAATAGGGTATCATTTTCCACAAAACTGATCAGTTGCATGAAGAATTTAGTCTAGGCGAGGTTTTTAGACTGTGATAGTGAACGACTTTCTGGAAAATAGTCTGGAATAGTGAAGGGTACAAATAAATGTTGAGCCACGTAGTACTGGTGATACAAACAAGGAATCAGAGAATTAACTCTGTGTGAAAATTATAGTGCTAAGGTAAACCCATAAATTTCCCTATACTGAGCGTTAGCCCTAGTAAGGAAATGAGGGACCACACGAGGGAAAGAAAAAAATCTCTTGCCAAGATCACGCGTATCTCGAAACACGACCTTTTAGCTTGGTATTAGAACTCAAACGCAACATTTAGCGCCCACATATTTTGGGTGGAAATTGAATTCAGTTTTTAACGTTAATGGTTAATGAACAAGTAGTCCGGAATAGTGAGTCAGGCGTGTGAAATTCACCTTGTCACAATGTCACAATGTATCACTTTTTTATTTTTTATTAATATTTTTTATTAATATTTTTTTTGTTTTTAATTTTTTTTATTCCCAGTCCTCGATCCCCGACCCTCCTTCCTCAACTCCCGATCCTCGATTCTGATTTTTCAGAAAACCTCAAGCTCCGGGTCACATGATTCTCAACCGATATTCACTTACAAAGGGCTCAATCACGACAAGCTTGTTTTTCCGTTCAACAAGACAAATAAGCATGTTATATTCTTAGTTTGAGATTAAGTAATACACCCTTTCAATTCAATGTTAACGTTTAGCGCCAAGAAGGAAACTTTTAGTGGCTGATAAACTCGGGAAGGCGATTGTGTGACACTGGGGTAGATTAAAAACATTGCTCTCGGACAGTCTGCATTTTATACTCAATTTTGGTCTCAGTCTGCATTTTATACCCAGTCTGCAGTCTGCATTTTATACCTAGTCTGTATTTTGTACCGAGTCTGCAGTCTGCATTTTGTACTGACCGCAACTATTACATGCTACAGATTGCTTGGTACCAAGATTCTCTTTCATAAATAAAGGTGGTTCACCTTGATTTTTTAGCGCACAGCATCCCAACTTTGAACGGCTGCATAGGGCAAGCTGCTTTACCGTGACACATTAACTAGAGATTTCACTGCTTAGAGTTTCCGAGGTTGATCAATACAGCAAAACTGTACTCAACAGTAATTGAAAATCTGTTTATTTCATAAGCTAATAACATAAAACGGTTGTGATGTCTTACCTTGGTAGTCCATCATAAGCCAAAGATGCTCTTAGTATTGAACTTGCCTGAAAGAATTGACATTGATAGTTATGTAAATTGAAGAGCTTGGTTACAATTAGTGGAGCTTTGGCATTGAGTTGAGTTGTTATAGAGACTAGTTTTCATGTAAGAAATTACAATTATTGTCAGTAACTTTTTTTGTTAGTTCAATTAATGTTTTTTTAACACAAGGCTTACACTGAAGGAATTAGTTTGTAACTTTTCCTCAATACTTGTCAGTGATTTCTTTTGTTTCAGTTCAAACAGGGAGGATATTTAAGGAAATCATGCAGCAATGCTTTGCTTGTGAATGAGCGAATTCAGTTTTTTGGGGAAAAGTATTTCTATCTAATTCTTCAAATTTAAGCTTTTTGCTTACAAAAATAGACATGGATTTTCCCGGACTATAGGCCATTTATGGATGTTAAGGCTAAAATTACGCATTTTAGATTTTGACAAAGCTCTCCATTTGTTAACAAAATGTAAATTTAAAATGAACTGATTATCATAGGGTACAGAAGACATAAAAGTATTTTAACACCAAAACAAAACAGAAGCAGTTGAAAACATTTTTGTGTATTGAACAATAAGCGGTATATGATTCCACAGATTATATTATAAATTATGGTACCACACATTATATTTAATAAATGAGTGTAGTTAAGGGGACCTACAAGGGAAGTGGTCAAATTTCCCTAACCATGCCCAACAGGGGATTTTGACTATAATTTTTTTATACAGGGGATTTTGAGTATAATTTTTTCAATCTTTTTTCAATTGTTTTTCAATTTTTGATTTATAATTTATAATTTTTTTGAGTATCATATTTTTTCAAGATTTTTTAATTGTTTTTCATTTTTTCATTTTTTTCAAATTTTTATGAATAATTTTTTCAATTTTTTTAAATTTTTGATTTACATAGGTGATTTTGAATATCATATTTTTTTAATTTTTTTTGAATTTTTTTGATTTTTTTTCAATTTTTTTGGTGAAAAAATCCACTATATATATCCACTATTTATATATATATATATATATATATATATATATATAAACTTGTCACAAGCATCCACTTATCCAGTCTTTCATAAAAATAATATAAATTTGTCACAAATGAAGACAAACCAATACTTTTTTGTCTGACACCTATATTTCGACCACATTGGTCACCCTGAAGAAGACCACTAAATGTGGTCGAAATATAGGTGTCAGACAAAAAAGTATTGGTTTGTCTTCATTTGTGACAAATTTATATATATATATATATATATATATATAAAACCGAAAATGTGAGGGTCAAGAGTCCAACTCCAATGTAGCTTTGCTGGTTTATTCGCTCAACGTTTCGACCATAACGGTCTTCATCAGGAGCATCTGAGGTATATCTCATTTTGGAAGAAAGATCCAGACAAAGGATGTTTTTGTAACATTATATATATATTATATATATTACATATATATATATATATATATATATATATATATCAGGGGCTATGGAAACAGACGGTTACAATATTTAAAATGGGCTAAAATAAATTGCTGGCACACGATAGGCTAATAAACAAGTAACGGTCCAGCTATATTTTGCTACTGTTTGTTCTAGTGGTCCTTGCATTTTTACAGAAGTTATTTACATTTTCAAGCTAGTGACTAAAATGGGGTCCTATTATTTGGTTATACAATCTATTATTTGGTTATACAATCGATACAATCGACCTATTATTTGGTTATACAATCGATGTGCTTGTAGCCACGGGCTACAAGCACATCGAGAACGGCATGCGTGTCGTAGAATTCACACGTTTACAAAAGGCAGTGCCATGCAAATTACTCACTCAAGGGCTCGAGGTATTTTTTAAGTACACAGGCCAGCCAATACTATGCCACCGGTGCCAGTCTTCCGAGCACGTTGTTAAAGACTTCCCGAAGCTACAGCGCCCGGAGGGGGGGGTCACCAGAGGCCCCCCAGCCCCCACTACAGCAACCAGCAACGACACTCCCCCTGTAACCACAATAGGCCATTTGCACGATAGCATCATTTGACTACAACTACCAGAACTCATTTCGTTTTTCCTTTCTTATTTCAATTTTGTAATCCCAGTGAGGTTGAAATAACAAAAGCTCTAATTTGCACTACAAAACAAAAAAATGAACCTCCGTGCGACCCTTCTCCAGAAACTGCCGGCCACCCCCTACTACCGATGCCGTGAGCGTAAGCGTGAGAAATTTAATCTTTAAAGCGAGTTTGGCAACATCCTGTCTCGTGGTAAATTTAAATACAACAGATGATCACACGCATTTGGCGGAGATTGAAGATCTCCTAAAAACGCCATCATTCGCAGTAAAAAACAGTGGATAGAGCTGGGGGAAAAACCGACCAAGTATTTCTACCAGCTTGAAAATCAGCGACAAACACGCGACTCAATTTCAGAGTTAAGTGCCAACAATTCAACCGTGATTTCCAATAAAAATATTCTTCGCGAATGTCGCGATTTTTATCGTAACCTCCATTCGGCTGAACAAGTTAATTTATCTAGCCAAGGCTGGCTTTTCGACCAACTGGATAAAACTCTGGCATCTGAAGACCAGGAGAAATGCGAAGGTGACCTCACACTCTTCGAATGTCAATTGCTTTGTAATAACGAAATATAATATCCAATTTATTCAACACTTTTGGGAGATTCGACAGATTGTAAAGTATAAATAGGTGATGTCACGTTTAATTCTCGGGGAGATATGTGAGTCACGCGAGTCATGCGAGGCAACTATTAGTTCCCAGTCCCTTTCATACATTAGTTCCTTCACCCTTCAGCAGTTCGCTCAATTGGCACGAGTTTTCGCTTTCCTTTCATTATCCTATTCTTATCATAGCAGGAAATAGCAAGGGTGACAGGCCGCACAATCTCTACCAGTGTGAAACATATGAGAACCTTTTACATTTTTGCTCTAACGAGTGTATCTTTTAAAGATTTTCCTTTAAAAATATAATATAATAGATATAATATAATAGATATGGGTTGTTCTTTAAACATTTGCGGTAAAAGTGGTTGGTTTTGTATATGGTGCCATTTTCTCAGAGTATAATATGCATTTATAATATTTTCTCAAGCTTAACAGGAACTTTTTAATGGT
Organism: Cladopsammia gracilis; assembly: GCA_022457155.1. NCBI lineage: Eukaryota > Metazoa > Cnidaria > Anthozoa > Scleractinia > Dendrophylliidae > Cladopsammia > Cladopsammia gracilis. The sequence continues at coordinate 455,858 of JAJGOT010000308.1, read as the reverse complement.
GAACTCTCATAACTCATAACTCTTATAACTGTGAACTCCGAGACGACCGGCACAACAGTCATTTGTATTCCCGATTCAACTCCAGACACGTCCTCAAATGAACCAGAGACTGTTATCATAATATTGATACGTTTTTACAACAACGTACAATAATTCACTCACTAGTTTTCTCGTTGTTTATGTTCATATTGGCGCCAGAACAGCAACCATATAACTAGGAGAACTATACAAACCTCCGGTCAGGAAGTAAAATTGTTTAATACCGATGCCTTGGATTTTATTTATCCGCAAACATTTCCTTCCAGCAGAAATTTTAGCTGTCTCCGGAACCCGCAAAAATTTCCTCCCGCAAAATAAATTCAGTCGGACAAATTAACAAAACTATGACGTCTTTCCCATACTATTGCACAATCAAACTATAATAGCAATGAATAGAAAAATACGCAAAGTTCATGCTATTTTGCTCTGCCATACCGCTCATATTAAAACAAACTTTCCTGTCCCATTTAACTTTCTTAAAACGTCTCCATTAGTAAAATACACTGTGAAATTCTCAAACTACGTTTCCCAAGAAAACGCATTTGACCTATTTTTACCCTTCCAAAGCAGCTTTAATGGCTTTATGACAAATGATTGAAACTGATAGGTAACGTGAGATATCGAAACTTAAGAAGTTGATACCTTTGCGGTAACGTAATGTGAGATATGACAAGTTCATGACAAGTTTTGACATCCCGATACCCAAGGGAAATTAACAATAGGTCTGGGGGTGCTCCCCCAAAATTTTAGGAGCAGTAGGTGATGCCCTTCTTGAAATCCTAACCGGTTTAACCAACCATATCTTCAATGCCCTAATATAGCTTCTATAAAGAAGAAAGAACTAACCCCCCGGACAAAAGTCCACAAAATTTTGTTAACAACTTTTGTCCCTATATTCTAGTGACTCCTATATCTCGTTTGCACGCATGCGCTTTAACGAGATAAAAATGAAGAGGGCCAAGCAGATGCTATTGGAAGACTTGTATTTGGATCTGGAGAGTCCATATGTGTTGAGTGGAAATTTCAGGGAATTGACCAAGGTGGCCCACCATACGTTGGACATCTTACCCAGCCAGGCGCAAATGTATTTACAAGGAGAATACACGTTACACTGTCCTCGTCAGGTACGATTTCCACGCAGCAAGACGGTCCTGCCTCCGCAAGTTGATTATACCTGGCAGGCGAATCTTGTGGAAATGCAGAATCCCAAACTCATTGCCCAAAACAAATGCACCCGATACCTACTGACGGTCATTAATGTGTTGTCCAACTTATTGCCTTAAAAAGCAAGAAAGGCAAGGCCACGGCAGATGCCTTTCATTATTTGTTGCAGAATTCACAAGGACGTAAGCCCGTCAACTTGCAGATGGATCAAGGGAAAGAATTCTACAACCAACACATGACGCAATTACTTGACGAGTATAATATTCACCACTATTCCACTCGAGGCAAACCCAAAGCTGCTGTAGTCGTACGTTTCAATCACACTTTGAAGGAATTGATGTACAAGTACATGACAGCTCGCAACACCCCCAAATAGTTGGAGGTCTTACCCTTGCTGGTGAACAAGTACAACACGCGCATTCACAGCCACACTCAAATGGCCCCGGCCGACGTCACTGGCGACAATGCCTCTGTGGTCTGGAAGCGGTTGTTCAAACCCACCCCTGCCTTAGATTCTTACAAGTTTTGACCAGGGTATTTTGTGCACACCTCCAAACCAGTCAAAGGTAAAAAGAGTACCTTTACCAAGAGTTATTGGAGTAATTAGTCACAAGATGTGTACACGGCGACCGATCGTCAACTGTCCTTGTACAATGGTGTGAATTTGGACATTTGGAAAGGTGAGAAAGTACGTGGATGATTTTATGAACCTCAACTGCAAAAAGTATGAGCTCTGCCCAACCAATGGCGGGTGAGTAAAAAGCTTAACCCATTGACTCCTGAAAATTTTTACGTTTTTGAGTGATTTTCTGCATATAAACGGACCATAGGATTTTGTGACTCCGTATTTGGGGTTGCCGTTGAAAGTGCTGCTGTTCTAAAACACTGAAGGCTCGAGTTTACTGGAAACGTCATTGTGACATTGTCATTTTGCCTTGTTTTGTTAAATTGCAATAAAGTCTCTAATATGGTGTTTCTGCGATTTTTGGTAAGTTCACAGCTATTTTTCATCTTTAGTAGCTGCCTGATGAGCATATTAAGCTTGAAGGTAGCTCAGAGTCCACTTTCTCGATGAAACGAGTTAGGTGTTGTACTTCGTTTATGAATTTGGCTCGTTGCTCGTTGAACTGGAAAAATGGCTGCCACAAAACAAAGTAGCCTTGGGACTCGACTCTGGATGAATTTCTCAACCTACGGCATAATTTGGAAGTTGCAACCACTGAAGAACACAACAAGCGCGAAATTTCGGTGGTTGGTGGGAGTGGCTGTGGACTATGAAATGTGTGGGGAAAGGAACAAATGCTGTCAAAAATTGTGGCTATTTCCCAGCATGCAGTGTGGTGGTGATGTTGAAAATCGAGGCAAGGTCAGTATGCACTAGAACGAGAGGCTGTAGCTCGGCCCGAGCAACGAATAAGAGCAAAACAATTCACTGCTAAGCTAGGACTAGGACTGAATTTTGCTGTGAATGTTGACCCATCTCTTCAATGGGGAAGGGGTATCGACCCCCAAGACGCCTACTGGAAACGCCAATTCTTGATGGACCAATTGGTCAATGCCCCTCGTTTGGATCACGTCATGCATGTCATGGACGCCATGAAGAGCGTGGAAGGCAAAGGGCAACCGCCCAAGTTACCTTCATACGAAAGTAAGAGCAGCGAATACTTTCGACTTCAGAATCAACTGCGACACATGATGGAACCTAGTCAGAACCTTGCATCCTCAAAAAGACCTCCCCCTCTTTCGGCAGCAGAAAATCAAGCCCAAACGAATGCTCTTTTTTCAAAAAACCACCCCTTTGATCCACGCTCCCATCACCAAGACATTGCTAGAAGCAGTCCAGCAACCAAAGAGCATTGACAAACAATTGGAAAACTTCATCAACGTGGCTAAACAGAATTTGGACCAAGTGCACTGGCAATAATAGTGACAAGGTCAAAATGGCTAATCTAGATTGGCGCGTGGCTCAAAAGGCTGCTGGAGATATACGAGAGTTGGACAAACGATTAAACTCAGAAAACTATGGCTTAACCCTTCAGTGACCTCAAATACTGGACCACAGACAAAGACACATTCAATGCTGTTGTGGAAGCACACAAGAGAGCTGCTGGAAGGTCGTGACAAACTGTGGCATCAACTAGAAACAGAATATCGAGAGCACAAGGAAAGCATGAAACAGAGAGAAAAGCAAAGACAAGCCAAGATAGAAAACATTCAAAAAGGAAAAGGGGTCGCCTTGAATGGACACAAACCTCGTGGTTGGGTGCAAGAGTAAAAACGTTGTTCAGCAAAAAAAAGCAAAGAGACGTTTAAAAGTTGTCACTGTTTTTAATTGTTGACCTGTTTCTATAACAAGATTGTTGCAATAAAAAAGTTGCTTTAAAATGGTCAAAAAAGGTGTGCTCTTTTTCTTTTACTTTAAGTGTAAGAGTCACTGTTCTGTTTGGGGTATTAAAATACAGTGAAACCTGTAGTAAGTGGACACCCTCGGGACTCACGCTAGTGTCCCCTTAATAGAGGGGTCCACTGAATACAGATCCGTTTTACAGTAAATATGGGAAGAAAATTTAGGGACCCAAGCAGCTGGTGTCCGCTAGGTTTTACTGTATTACCTTTCCACCAAGAGTTGTGCATAGCAATACACCGATTCAGGCTATTACCGGAAGTTACATGAAAGCGAGGCCTAAGGGCCAATCATAAACAAACATGGCGTACACGAGTCACAAGTGTTGCGCTGCAGTGCTATGTAACAATCGTTCTGACAATCGAAAAGATCTTATTTTTCACGCTTTTCCACTAGACGAAAGTCGAAAGAAAATATGGGAGCTAAGAATGAAACGTGGCAACGAAAAATTTGTTTCAAACACATCACTCTTCTGCTGTTCGGAACATTTTTCTGTGAAAGATTATAAAAAATCTTTAACTGGAAGAAGGCATGACCTTGTAAACAACACTGTTTTTTGAATTTTTATTTATTTTTTTTTTATTTTTTCAATTTTTGAGTAATATAGGTGATTTTGAGTATCGCATATTTTCAAAAAAATTTTTGTTTTTTTTTCAAACTTTTTGGGTAATAGTCAAACTTCCCTAACCACGCCCAAATTTTTTTATATAGGGGATTTTGACTAGAATTATTTTTCAAATTTTTTCCAATTTTTAAATTTTTTGTATCATTTTTTTCAATTTGTTTTCAATTTTTGAGTAATATAGGTGATTTTGAGTATGCAATTTTTTCAAAAAATTTTTCGATTTTTTTTTCAATTTTTTTGGGACATCATCAAATTTCCCTAACCACACCCACTAGGGGATTTTGACTATAATTTTTTTATATATAGGGGATTTTGACTATAATTTGTTTTCAAATTTTTTTGAATTTTTTCAATAATTTTATTCAATTTTTGATTTATATAGGTGATTTTGAATATCACATTTTTTCAAAAACTTTCTTGATTTTTCTTCAAATTTTTTCAACTTTTTTTTCATTTTTTTCAAAAAATTTTTCAAATTTTTTTCAAATTTTTTGTGAATTTTTTTTGGTGAATTTTTTCCCATGGTATATCAGTCAAACTGGAGGTTTCCCTCCACATTCCATTCTGATGACGTCACAGTTATCCCTCTGCAAGAGTATCCCCCGTAAGAGACGCATAAACAAACGTACGAATGGAATCAAACCACGACTTAAAACCAAGGAAGAAAACAAACTTAAAAACTCCCATTGATGAGGTCTCTCGGTCCTCTTGACGGCAACGTTTGGTTTTTATGAATGGATGATGAGGTGAAACCTCTCAAAATCAAGAAAGCCAAGAAGCTGAACCATTGGGTCTTTTTACATCATCAACACGAAGAAAACTGAAGCCCAAGACTGACCAGATGTTGCCCTCGAAATGGGTACCTCACTCTTACCCCTTGGTGATATCAGTATCATTTTCATCGAGTGGGGACGTATGAGGCGGCTTGGAGGATCAGTTGGATTTTTTTTATTCATACAAAACAAAAATGTACTTTTTTAAAATATTATTTGAGGAAAAAATCTATTAACAAATCATTTTAAAAGACCTCATAGTTTTCACTCGTTTCAAGTCTTCATTTTACTTCCCTTTCCAACAATTCATCGCTTAGAGTAGTAATGTCACATCAGATGAGTCACTGATTGAGTTACTCTTATTATGAGCATGAGTCACTCGCTCAAACTGAGTTACTCGTACATATAAATAGATGTCAAGCCGGGCGTACTCATTTTCAGTAAGACGAATGTCAAGTTCACATTACTCAACGTATGGTACATCATTGCCAGTATTGTCAAAAACCGTTTAGAGAAAGAACAAGAGAAGGGCATAACAATGGCTACTGCCTTTCCGGAACTCGTTTCTGATGCAGAGGAAGAATGTGTGGTTCCAGTAAATATCCATACCCCACCACGGATGGTCCTTCACTTTAGACCCCACCCACCCCACTGGAATTTCCGTTCCAGGGGGTTCTTTGACGACCCCCCACCCCCCAGGAATTTCCGACTTTTCTTTTTCCCCTTTTCTGAAATTCCCAACTGTGTCATGCTTAAAAAAACGTTAACTTGGTTTACACAACATTTTATTACCGTTTTCTTGTAAAACATACATATTTCGTTTTGTTTTCTACTGTAATATTTTGTAACATACGTCCGCAGAAAAACGCCAGATCGTACGTTCCATATTTTCATCAAGAACGCTCACTACACAACTTGCAAGTAAAAATATCTTCATAGAAACTGCACTAGATTTCAAAACGCAACTTTAACCAAATTTAACTTAAGTATATATAGAAAGGAGTTGAATTAATCGAACGGTCTAATTGTTTGGCCTGTCTCAAACATCGGTCTTTATGCAAAGCCGGTTTCACTGCGTACGTGTAGCACGACTTGGTTTCAACTCTAGAATTGATTTCAGTGCTATTTCTGAAAGAAAACTCAGAAGCAATTAAAATGAATAAGCGAAAATGGCTAGCTTATGAATTCATTTTGGTATTCGGGAAGCAAAAGCATAACATTTGTAGCGTGACAAAGTTTGCCGTGATACGCGGTTACAAACAAATGCTGTACAAAGTCAAATATGATCACCAGGTCGGCGCGGGAGTTAATATTATGTTTGAAACAAGCCCCTACAAAAATCTACGTGTTTTGAAAGATGCTAACGTTATTTTTGTTTTTAAGAGACTTACTTTTAGTCTTCTTGCCTGGATTACATCAAGAATCAACAAGCCGGAAAATTTACAAAGTGAGCAGCCGTGCCTTCTGACAGTTACCAAGGGAAACGGTTACAGTGTAAACAACTCACAAATAGTGTGACCCGTTACATCGAAAATACAGCTGCTCGAAAGGGACAAAGCTATAATTTTTTCAAGAGATACTTCTGACGAAACTGTTACGCATCACACGTAGAAAATGACTTTTACAAACGTCTTTCAAAAACTTAAAGTACGTTTGTGGTAAATTACCGTTACACTCAACATAAGAAATTTATATGTTAAGAAATGTCAAAAATAAAGGTCACCGATAGAAGGCTTGCATGTTTCATCCTGGACGAATAACCCCATCCACAAGAGCTCCAATCGCATCAAGGCCGTAAAATGAACGATCCTTATAGTACCAAATGTAGACAACATTGTTCTTATCGTCAAAATGTTGAACCTCTCCCTTGTACCAACCTGGTTTCCAAGTGGTACATTCCAAGTCTTTCTTGTTCCAGAAGACCTCTACCGTTTGACCAACTGCAAAATTCTCTCTACCTTCCATTTCTGCTGCTCTATCTCGTAGTTTTGTTGGTGGTCTTCTTTCTCTCTGTGGGCGTTCTTTAACGTTTCGGTGTTTGTCGTGTTTCAAGACCTTTTCACTAGTGGCTATAGATGTCTTGACCCTCTTGCTTTGATTTCCGTCATTTAATTTACTGGTATGTTGTTCAAGTCCATCAATTCTCTTCCGTGACAATTCTTCTTTCTCAGCAACAATAACCCTTAAGGCATCAAGGACATTTTTTACGTTTCGTTTCTTTCCCTTCTCGACCTCAATAGATGGCGTTTTACACGAAAGAACATCTTTCAGGTATTGCGTTCTTGTGGTGAGGGTATTTTCTTGTCCATGTTCAAACTTCTTCCTTCGACGAACAGTTATCATATTGAGCTCATACTGGGCTCTAGTTATTTGTTCCGCTGCCTCTATGATGTGTAGGATGCAGAGACGTTCTCTTGAAAATGCAGCTTCCGGGTAGCCTGCCATAAGAAGCCACACTCTTGCAATGAGTTCTTCCTTGGTGCCGACTTTTAAAATACGGTGAGTTCTTAAAATGTATCTCAACTGAGCAACCGACAATTTCATCAGTCCAGCACTTGAACTTGGTATCGATTCTATCCTTCCATCATAAAGTTCAGCTTCGTCCAAGCAATTGACTGGTTCCTTATCACATGTGTTATTTTTTACAATGCATTGCACAAGCTCGTGTTTTTTACCTGTAGCAAGTAGTCGGGACTCACTACGCATTTTTGCGAGTGTTTCTTTGCTCTCTTGATACAGAGAGTGCTGTTTCCAGGTCTCTCTTCGCATGTCCTCCTCTTTCTGTTCTTGTAGTTTCTTGTGCATGCTGCTGAAGTAAGATAAGGTCTCATCAACAGAAACCCAAGCAAGAACACTGATAGACCCAATGGCTTCTTTCAATGGTGTCGGCAGCACTCTAAAACACGTCAAGAATCTTTTCAGGCAAAAATAGGCCAGGGCTTTAGTCCCACGGTCCAACTGGGAAGTCCCGCCGTTCCTCGTAACCCATGTAATGAAGTTCGCCAACTTCTTCCCAGAGTTTAAAATCTGGTAGTGGCTGTCGGTCAAAACGCTCCAATGGTTTTCCTCCTCGTCAGCAGTCATCCTCTTGAAATATTGAGGTGCTGTAGTTGTCAGTGCGTGCTGTTCTTGTGGAGGTAAGGGTCATGTAATCTCCACCATACGTTCCTTTAAAGTTCGTTTTTACACACCACACGTTTTCTAGGTAGGTCAACATTTCACACGGAGTTGGATAGTATGATGTTTGGTCGTTTAGTTTCCTTTCTTCAGATAGCAGACTAAACGATTTTAATTCATCCTCGTCCCTGAAGATGAAGTTCTCTTTGCTTCCAATCCCCCTGAAACACTTAATGGGTTCCTTGTTGAAGATACCTTTTCCGATGCAATCTACAACATCTTGAGCCATGCGCTCCATATTTTTATTATGTTCCTTACTACCTGGAGATGTCGTTTCGTGAACTAGTTTTGAGGAGAATGGACCGTGATCTGATAAAACTTTGTTTTCCACTGTATGAATACGTTCAACAAAGTTTCGTTTGCTTAAATATTCTGCGAATGACCTTTGAGTCGTTTTATCCAGATCAAGGAACTTTAGTAGCCTTACTAGTAGCATCTTGACTAAGAAATTACTCGGGACTTCTGACGGACCATTATCCACAATGAAGCCCATTATTTCCTTTAGTTTCCCGGTTTTCTGATTGCGGAAGAACTTGTCGAGGGATGGAATACACATTAAAAGAAACAATTCATTGAACATGTGAAAAACAGTTTCTGGTTCTGTAAACGAGAGGTTTATGAGGGTCACGGCCTTTCCTGTTCTCGTGACATTAATGACCACATCTGTTTTTGGAATAAGAAGGGCTGCATCTTCTAGCTGTGGTTCCGTTTTAATATCCATAAACAGGTGGGTCATGGGCGTTACAGCATTTATCCTTGATTGATCAAAAGTGTGGTCTGGAGTTTCAAAGTTTCTCCTAGTTTTTCCAGGCTTCAGGACAGGTGCAATGTCTCCACAAACAATACATTTTGCATCCTTTGAGTCCAGAAAGAAACCATTAGAATTTTCCCACGCCAAATCTACAAGATAATTCACATGGGATGTGGTCGAGTGTGAGTTAAGTGGATGTCCCTTTTCGGATGTGTTCGGGGCTTTGTGTAGGGACACATTAGCATTTAATTCCCTTCCATGATGGTGTCACTTAGCTTGAAGCGTGCCCTTCCGATAGTTTTTGGTGTAAGTAAACAAACACGAAGTAGAGATACTAAATTCAGGCTTGTAAACGCTCAGCATCTCCTTTACATCACGCATCACTGTAGCATTGTCTGCTGCTTTAAACAGCCTCGCATCTATCAGTCTTGGATCCGCTTGTAGGCCACCCCTCCTCGCAGTATTGTCCCCTTCTCCGAAGGCAAATTCGATATATCTAGCTAATTCAGGAAACTCTTCGCATTTAAGCTTTCGTCCTCTTCGTTTTGCAATTGTTTTGATGTTCTCTTCTTTCAGTTTCTTTACCTGCCGTTGAACAAGAGCATGCTGTTGAGTGACAGTCATGTCATTCCTTACAGTTTGGGAGTTGACTTTCATTTTTTCAAATTGTTTTAAGTTTGTGTTTAAAGTGGCACGATGCTTGCTAACACTGCCTTTGAACTGTGCTCCTTTGATGGATACAACGCTTTTCACACTTGTTATTTTTGCAATAATACCCTCCAGTACATCCCTGTCTCTTTTATTGTCAAGGTATTGTAATATGTCAGTAAAATTATCCTTCAACTTTGAATGTACATGTCCTTTTACAGCACCTTTATTAAGCTGTTCCAACCTTTTACTGATGGTTTCCACAACCTTGTTTACATCTGTATCCTTTCCTTCCACTATATAAGCTTTTTGGTCAATGTATATTTGAACAATGTTCAGCTTTTTAGATAATTTTTCATAGGTGTAGACAGGACAAAAGTATTTCGTTTCTTCTTCGTTCAGAATAGATGCCTTTGTTTTCTTGTAAATGTTAGTGGCGGTGGAAGTCTCCAAAAGAATACTCATTTGTAATTCCCTTCCAACATCGACTGTAGCCAAAAGTTCTGCCCTCCGTGTTCGGTTTTTGCAGGAAACAAGTTCTTGTTCAATAACTTCGATGTTTTGTTGCAAGTATCCTTCAACGCTGCTTTGTTGCATCCCGATGAGTTTTTTTCATCTCGTATAACTGGCAATTGCTCGCGCTGACTTGTTTGCTTCACATTCACGTTTGCTATTTTGTTCTGACGTTGGTAAAAGCGACGAGAAGCACCTGGAAAAGGTAAAACAGAACGATCTTCAATAAAACGGACTGCAGTATTTGAAGGAATGTAAAAACAACTGCGAGATTCTTGATCATTTAAACGCTTCCTTTTCACTGGTGAACGAATGTCACTCTTTGAAAAACTGGTATTTGTTCTCTTCTTTGTGTCTTTTATGATTTCCTCTTGTGGCTCCTCCTTTTTCGTTATCCATTGAGCCGTCGCTTTCACATTTCCAGGTCCTTTTGCACTCAATATTTGCTTGTTTCTTCTCTGGTTTGCTTTGATCACACATATTTTCGCTTTCCTGTTCCCCTGTATCTTCTTTAGTATTTTCTTCCTCGTGTGAAACATTTTCTCTCTTTACTTCACTACCCTGCCGTTCCTCTTGGTTAATACTTTGAGACGCATCCTGATTTTCTTTACGCCTTTGACCATTCTCAGTTCTGCTCTCACTAATCAAATGTCTATTTAAAGTGTTCTCAGAACATTTCTTTTCTTCGGCATCCACGTCGTCCTCCTGTACTTTCCAGGTCCGTTTGCACTCAATATTTGCTTGTTTCCTCTCTGGTTTGATTTGATCACATGTATGTTTGCTTTTCTCTTTCTCAAGTGAAACATTTTCTCTCTTTCTTTCACTACCCTGTCGTTCTTCTTGGTTAATACTTTGAGATGCATCCTGATTTTCTTCATGCCTTTGACCATTCTCAATTCTGCTCTCACTAATGAAATGTCTATTTAAAGTGTTCTCAGAACATTTTTTTCTTCGGCATCCGCTTTGTCCTCGTCTACTTTCCTTTGCGTTTGCAAATTCATTTTTTGGTTCTTGGTTGTTTTACCTTCTTGCTTCTCAACTGAACGGTGTTTCGCACACGACTTCCGTTTTCTAGTAACTACATGCCACATGTTTCCACTTTCCTCTGGCGTTTTTTCCGCGCCAATTGCAGCTGTGCTTTGCCCCACGGAGGTTTTATCACCCTGGATAAATAAGGGAACAAAATGATTAACCACGAACTCCTTTGAGTGGTCTGGCCAACCAAGAGTATTTGACCACAGGATTCTTACAACTGTAGTGCTGGAAGGATTAAACCCTTGTCTAGGCTTGAAAGTGTTCTGGTACACAGGCAAAAGTTTATTGTTCTGATCCGGGTACACCATTTCGATGGGAACTCCAAGGACACTTGCTAGAGCCATGATTTGCAATGTACTGCTGTAAGAGTAATTTTTGCATGTTCTCATGATCTCATTGTTGAATGTTGCTTCAAACCCATATTTTTCACAAACTTTAGACGAACTTGAAGAGAAACAAGTGACATCACACAGTGTGTCTACAGACATCACACCAGGGCCATTTTTTCCGGAGAAAATAATTTTAGAATTGATCAACACAGGATGGTTTCTGTAGAACTGTCTGTTCTTGGCAAGTTCAAAACAAGTGCGTAGTCAAAGTTTGACGGCTAATGTTTCCTTTTGACAAACAGCAAGACTAGCAGAATTGAACAAACAGTTTCCATCACCAGTAGCAGACACTGGAACGTAAGACATACTTACAAAATTCAGTGGAATAATACGGAGAGAGATTTCGTCGATGTGATTTGGTCTGAAATGCGTGGAAAAGTCAATATCCATAACTCTCAATGCAGGATTCTCACCCCATCGTTTTTCCATTTGCTCGCATGTCGTGCAGAATGCATGAAAATCATTGCAGACGTTTTCCAAATGTCTGAGTTCTTGGTACGCCATGACTGTGGTTAGCAACAGATACACTCACTTCCCAGTTTGTCAGAAAATATTTCAGCCAGCCCAGTGACAAGCTTTGCGAGATGAGATATAACAGATTAATTTAATAACCCACAAAAGGTGACAAAACTTCAAAAGACAAAGCAGTCATTAACCCTTTTGAATGGTTATTATTTTGTTTTATTAGTTCTGGTTTGTGAAGAGGGCGTAAATATCAATGATAAATCTTTCTGCCCGCTACACAAACCAGAATTAATCAAACAAATCAACACTTTCAAAAGGGTTTAATATGGCTGTTTTAAATGTTGTAGCGTTGTAGTTTTGTTGCCTTTTGACATTTTATTTTGTTCTCGCGAGGGAAAACATCCGACAGCGCATCCGCGATTGATTACCGTTGTGATTTCTTCGCCACGACTCAACATGACTTTGCCCTCGCGTGAACAAATTTCACTAGAAAATATAGTTCAAAATAATTTTTCTCCCACCTGTTTTGTTGGAGGGCTCATTTCATGTGCCCGCCAGACACACCAGAACATGTTTCCTTCTGTTTGTAACAACCGTTAAAAATCTATCTATGAGTTTTAATGAATACGTTACTCTCTTCATAACAATGTCTACGTGGGCATGAAAGACGCAACCAGGAAACCATTATAAAATTGAGCCAATGCATTCAAGAGATTGAAAAGGATGTTGCGGTTTATTTGCTTCAAGACGAGGCGAATCACTCCGATGAACCCAACGTTAAACAAGTGACAGGCAAATCAGAAGACGACAGGCAAATGGAGAGACTGAGACGAGTGACCTGGGATGTAGACGTGTTTGAGAAGCTCCGTTCACCGTGCACTTATTTTAACTTATTCATGTTGTCTATGGAAAAATCTTCTCTCTTCTTAACCCCAAAGAGGAAATCTACAAGCCAGAATTTATCTACTAGCTCCGCGGAGTCACCCCAAGAGAAACGCTGGAAAGAATCCCGTTCTCCCGACAGACGTTTCGGAAGGCAAAGACGAAGCTATGGCCGTGTCGTCTCTAACGGAAGGCATTGTTAAAAAACTGGATCTTATTCTAACTAGGCTGGATAACATAGATTTGAAGATGGAAGAATTTAATCAAGCAGTAAAAGGCCTAAAAAGCAAGGTATCTAGCCTTGAAGTTGACGTGGCTTCGGTTAAAAACAAGCAGAAGAGTCTGGATGATAAATTCACTCACATGGAGACAAATTCCAAATTTGTTGATGATACCTTGAAACAGCTTCAAGATGGTGTGGATAAAAGGAAGAATTGCAATAAACAACTCCTTTACCTGGAGGCGTATAGCAAAAGAGAGAACCTAAAATTTGAGGGAATTGCAGAATCTCCGGAGGAGCACAACGCCCCTTCTAAAGAGGACATGAGGGAAGTTCTTATAAACTTTTTTGAACAAGTACTAGGAACTGAAGATGCCAAAAATATCGAGTTCCAACGGGTACACAGACTGGGTAAACCCAAGACCGACGGTGAAAATGGTGGCCGAACCATTATTGCGCGTTTTTTAAGATTCTCTGATAGGCCGTAGTGAGCGATCGAAAATTTAGAAAAACTTTTAAACTTTTTATAAAGATTTTTAACAGGTCAGTTTCAAAACTTTAATTTATTATCATTATGAGCACTGATCGCCTGAACAACATTTACAACATTTGAAGATATTCCGAACGAATTACATCAATTGAGAAAAGCCCAAATGCACAAACTAAAAAAAGCAAGGCAAGAAGGAAAACTAGCAAAACAGAACCAGATAAGTTATACATTGATGGAATATATGTTAAAATGTAAAATCACTATTTCTATATGATTAGCATTAAGTTAACGTATTTACCGTTTCCCTTGTGACCCCCCTGTCTTTTTTAACAGTCAACGAATACATCGCTATTGTAGTTTCTGCAATTATTACTTAACATATGAATAGAGCAAGAAAATCATTTTTCATAATTGACACTTCATAGACATTTGTTTCTATGATCAAGGTGATGGAACTAGGTTTTGAGAATTGTGCAAGTAGTTTAGGAAGTGGATAATATTGATGGATAAAGGTCCAGTAAAGTTTACTTTGGAATATAAGGTAAGTGTTCCTCTCCACCTGTTTTTGTATGTGCTACATGTTATGTTTTCATTTTTGTTAATTAATGTAATAATAGCTCTGGCTTGTTTTTTACGTAACCATAATACTACGTCAACTAGCACTGTTGAACACAGTAGCCCAATGAAGATTAAGGCAACCAACACTGATTACATGCCCTATCTTGTAGTTCGTCTGTTATATCGAGGATGTATTTTAAGGCTTTATTTTTTTTAGTCCTTCCGCAACTCTGGCGTTTATATAACTTTTTTTTTTTCAGCTTATGCATATTAGATGGGAGTAGATACTTGTAAACTGGTCTCGTTAAATGTGAGGGGCATAAGTAACTTTAAGAAAAGAAGAATTATTTACACTTGGTGTCGAAAACAAAAGGCAGATTTTATCTTCTTACAAGAGACTCATTCTAAAAAAGACAGAAATACAGTGGAAAAATGAATGGGGAGGTCAAATCATTATGTCGCACGGTAGTTCTAATTCACGTGGAGTGACAATTCTTTTTAAAAAAGGCGTTGATTGTACTATTGAATCCAAAATACTGGTCCCTTTGGGACGTTATATTATTCTTAAAGTTGAGATTAAAGACAAAATATATTTATTGATTAATATATATGCACCTAACAAAGACACAAATATTATTAATTTTCTCAATAATTTATTGATGACGCTGCAAAAAGAAAACCTTGACGAAGAAGAAAATATTATATTGGGTGGGGATTTCAACTGCCCTCTAAATCCAGTTTTCGATTAGAAAGGAGGTATTTTAACTCCAAAAAAATTTGTGGTAGCCACAATTGATAGCTTACAAGAAGAGCTTGATTTAGTTGATATATGGAGGATTAAAAATCCTACGAAAAGAAGCTTTACGTGGAGTCAAAACTCTCCAACGATATTTTGTCGTTTGGATTATTGGCTGATTTCAAACAGTTTGCAAGATTTAGTTACATCAACAGATATCATTCCATCCATTAAAACGGATCATGCAGCAATTTCCATAGAGATATGTAACAGAATCGATGATATTAAAGGCCCGGGATATTGGAAAATCAACTCTTCTCTTTTGGAAAATGAAGATTATATAAATGACATTAATGCGAAAATACCAATTTGGTTAACTGAGGGTCGCAAAGATCTGACCGATAATCGGAAAATTTGGGATTGGATGAAATATAATATTACAATACATGCAATTCAGCATTCTAAACAAAGAGCGAAGGAAAGAAATGAAAAAGAAAACAATCTTCAAAAGGAATATGCAAAAGCAAAACAGAATTATGAGTCAGATACAAATGAAGCTAATGTAAATGCACTCAATTCAGCTAAAGAGATGCTAGAACTCCTTTATGAAGAAAAACTTCAAGGAATTATTATTCGTGCACGGGCCCGCTGGCACGAACATGGTGAAAGAAGTAGTAAATATTTCCTTAATCTAGAAAAAAGAAACACATGCGAAGATTGACAATTCACGGTTCGGTTTAAGAAACACATGCGAAAATTGAGAATTCACGGTTCCATAATGACAGATCCTTTCAATATACTTTCAGAACAAAAACAATTTTATGAAAAATTATATACAAGCAGAAATAAAAACGTTGATAATACACAACGTATTGAATCCTTTCTGAGTGATTTACACATTCCTAAACTTACAGAAGAGCAAAAGCTATCGTGCGAGGGTGATATAACATCTGAAGAATGTGCCTCCATTCTAGAGAGCTTTCAAAACAACAAAGCTCCTGGGAACGACGGAATTCCTGGTCTCTCATAAGTGAACCTTTCACATTATGCGTTAATGAATGCTTTAAAAAGGGAGAAATGTCACGTTCACAAAAACAAGCAGTCATCACTCTTATTGAAAAAAAAGGAAAAGATCGTTCATTCCTTGAAAACTGGTGACCAATCTCCCTAATTAATGTTGACGCAAAAGTTATGTCAAAGGTTATAGCGAATAGAATAAAAAATGTTTTGCCTAATATTATACATTATAACCAAACCGGTTTTGTTAAAGATCGCTACATTGGCGAAACAGTACGATCAATATTTGATATAATGGATTTTACTTTCAAAGAAAATATTCCCGGTTTAATGATCTTTATCAATTTTCAAAAGGCATTCGATAGTCTGGAGTGGAACTGTCTTATTGCTTGTCTAGAAGCTTTTAACTTTGGTTCGGATTTTATTTGATGGGTAAAAGTTTTCTATGAAAACATACAAAGCTGTATCATAAATAATGGCACAACTTCAGATTATTTCACACTGGAACGGGGAGTTAGGCAAGGAGACCCCCTCTCTCCCTATCTATTTGTTATCGCAATTGAAACTCTAGCCATAGCGATCCGTCAAAATACTGCGATAAAAGGTATCTTCATTAACAAAGAGGAGACAAAAATCCTCCAATATGCAGATGATATGACTGCAACCTTATCTGATATTAACTCAGCTTACACTCTTTTCAACCTTTTGGATGTCTTTAAGAAACTCTCAGGCTTAGTAATAAATTCATCTAAGACTGAAGGAATGTGGATCGGATCTTCTAGAGAAAATCAAACCAAACCTTTTGGTATTAAATGGCCAAATGAGCCAATTAAAGCTCTTGGTGTTTATTATTCCTATGATTTGAAATTGCTACATGAAAAAAACTTTATAGAAAGATTGGATAGCGTAAAGAAACTTATAAATATTTGGTCTTCAAGAGGTCTCTCTCTTTATGGGAAAGTGACAATTATCAAATCTCTAATTATTCCAAAATTTGTTTATATCTCATCTTTGCTTCCCACATCAAAAGAAATTATTCAAGAATTAAATCGACTGCTTTTTAAATTCTTATGGAAAGGAACAGATAAAGTTACAAGATTATCAGCAATAAATGAATACGAAAAAGGAGGTTTGAAAATGATTGATTTGGAAAGTATGATTAAATCTTTAAGATTAGTCTGGCTAAAAAGAGTTTTTGGGACAAATGATGGCACATGGAAAAGTTACTTAAGGCACTTATTGGAACGGTTTGGAGGTCTTTTTTTATTCTATTGTAATTATGATATTAAAGATTTGACCATTCCTTCGCCTTTCTATTCTGAACTTCTTAAGTGGTGGTCAGATTTTCGGGACGTTTTTGATACAGGAAAAGACTGGCAAAACATAATATGGAATAATAAAGAGATATGCATTGACAAACTGCTCGTTTTTTATAAAGAAATGTTTGAGTCTGGCATTTTGTATGTTGAAGACCTTTAATTCCAGCTTAATAATACAGACTCTTTTAAGTTTATTTCAAGTAGAATTAACAAAATAAATTTTCTGATATGGACAGGACTTAGACATTCTGTACCATCTCACTTAAGATACAATAAAGGTAATTCCTTGCCTTCTCTTTCATTGATGATTGATAAAAATGTTTTTTATGTACTGAAAAAGAAAACCAAAGATTACTATATGTTAATTAAAGGTGTTAAAGCACAGTGCCCATATATTTCAGACGTTCTAAAACTTGACTTTAATTTGACTGATGACCAACTGAAAAAAGTTTTTATTCTGCCTCATACCATAGCTTTTGAAGCATACGTCAAAGCTTTCCAGTACAAAGTCCTTAACTCTATATTATATACAAATTATAAATTACATAAGATAGGTTATGTTGCAGACGATAGATGCTCTTTCTGTAAATTAGAAATAGAAACCTTATACCATCTGTTCTTCCACTGTACACACTCTTTAAATTTTTGGAAAGAATTTGAAATCCTTTATTATCAACTGACTAAAGAATTTGTACACCTTACCTTGCAAGATATAATGATAGGTATTATAGTTTCAAAATGCCCTTTACCGAATTATTTGTTATTAACTGCCAAAGTCTATTTATGGGATTGCAGAAGGACTCAAATACTTCCAAATATAGTAGGATTTAAGATAAAAGTAAAAATTAAACAAGAAATAGAAAAATATATATGCTTTAAGAATAACACTGTAAGCCAATTTAACAAGAAATGGTCATTGACGTCGGGCTGTGTGATTTAATAACTATGTCAGACTGCTGCTATGTTGGCTATTATTATTATGTTTAATGAGTATATAGGGTTACGTAATGTTTAAGTTAATTGTGTTAGTACGTCTCCGTAATTTAACGTAGATATTGTTTGTAGGTGTTATGTGTAGTATTATGTTATCTTGTACTGTATGCCGAGAGCAGTGTAATGTACTGTACTGTAAGTATTAAGTGTACTGTTCAATAAAAGCATTATTATTAAAAAAAAATCAGAAGACGACAATCAAGCAGTTCAAGTCCCACCGCTAAAGAAAACAAAGATTTCTCGACAGCCTACACTCTTTGACATGTATGCTCCAAGCAAAGTAGTGGCCAGTTCTTCGCCCTATTCAGCAGCTAGAGCGAGAAAGGTAAAGATATTTAGTGAGGGAGAGATCCATGAAAGCACAGGTCTGCAGAAGTCGTACCGGGAATTTGGAATAACAAAGCAGAAGAACTTTGTAGCAGCAGTGCTCTTAAAACTTTCAAGCGTGGGGAGATCCAAAGTGTGATCAATGTTGCCTGGTCACTAAAAAAAAACTGACTTTCTAAAAGAGCAACTTGAGGAAGTCAACAAGGAAATTGCCTTAAAATGCCCAACTAATTTACTAAAGAAGTTTCAATCGTCCAAGAAGACCATAGAGAAGAACGTGGAATGTGTAGACGAGGCTGCTTCCGTTTTTCAAGATGCTCAGCAAAAATTAAAAACTGCCAGACAGGAATTTCTGGATAGTCAGACCAGTCATGAACGGAAATTAGCATCCGTCAAAGTGGACAACATCGAGCAAGATTTAGATTCCCAGCTAGCTGAGCTCCGAAGGGCCCAGAAAGCGCTGAGGAAAGCAATAGAAGCAAGAAAAAGATTGGTACAAGAGGTTGACAGCCAGCTAGACAGCGATAACTCTGAGGGCAATGTTTGAGTTGACTGTTAAAGCGTCAAAGTAAGAAATTATGAAAAGATTAGCAAATGACGCTCTTTTTTTATTTGTTTAAATTTATTCACATAATTTTTGACTAAATCATCGAATCTTTTTTTCGCACGCATTACACACAGATTCTGTTGAAGACATCAAAGGAGCTCCATTGTACTATACCAGCACCAAATAAAGTTTTGTTCTTGTAACTTTTGAGAAGTCTTTGCTTCCTTTGTTAAGTAATTCTTAACCCTTCAAGGCAGGAAATTTTCATGATTTCTGCAATATTTTTTCTATGCTTAACTTCAAGAGAATAATCATTTTACTGGTTAAAAATATAAAGATCACAAAGTAAAATATCCCCTCCTTAAAAGTAGGGAACAAGTTACTGTGTGGCATGAAATTGTTGCTTGTTTTCCAACAAAATTATCTGCGAAAATAAACTCCTGCAAAAAAGAAATCCGTGAAAATTAACTCCATTTATTTTGAGTACTAAATATCAATTAAATTGACTGCAAACAACATATTTACGACCTTCTTCTTAACGAACAGTCTCTGAGGGCACTGGGTAAATTTGATGACAACTAAGCGAGATCATCAGTTCTGCCGCAAAACAATCAATAGATCGCTGCGGTACATGTGAACTGTTTGGTTTATAAAAATTATGTGTCAGTGTCCGAAGGGAGAACATCATATCCCCTTGTTGTTATACTGTATGTGAAATACCGGACACGAACTTGCCTGAGATCCGCGAAAATTTGTTCCCAGCGTTGAAGTTTAAACTCTCACAAAAATTTCATGCTAAATGGAATTTTGTACATTTAAGTAGGAGCAAAAGTTGCTATTCCTCAGGTGAATTTTGTAGCTTGTTAGAGCAGATGCGCTTCCGAGGGTGATAAAAAAGTTGTTTGCCTTCGCACGCTTCGAAATTCGGCATGTATCATAGATTCCACTTTTATACAACGTGAATGATTTGTGACAGCTTCCGGTAGAGACCAGCGCCAAGGAGTCTGGGTATGAGTTCCACAGTCCGCCATCTTTAATCGATGTCCCGAACTTGGTCGAGATGACTTGATCTTTGAAATGGCAGCAAACTCGGGGCAAAAAAAGAAACGTTAGAGAAAAACATCTTAAAGCTAAATAATCACAACCAACTGGATATCTATTTATTTATTTATTTCTGTTTCGCGATAAAACAATTCACGTAAGTATAAGTTTACTTTGTGCCTTGGTTATGATTTTTCAGTGAATTTCCTTACCCTCCGGACAATTTCTTCATGTGTACACCTCCCAACCCCTCGGAAATTTCTGCCTATTAGCCCCCCCCCCCCCCTCCCCCTTGGAATTTCCATTGACCATCCGTGGGGGAGGTATGGATATTTTCTGGAACCACACAATATGAAAAAGGAGATGAGAAAGAAAGCATGGACACTGATTCAGAAGATGAAAAAAGTGATTCGGAATCTGACAAAAATGATCCATGGGAAAAATTGCGTGAAGAAGTAACAGATGCTTTAAGTTCAAACAAGTGGAACGGTTCCTGGAAAAGGGTGCATCTGAAGAGGTTGCTGAGGACAGAGCTTACAATGCTCTATTACCAGTTTCCAGAAGAAGGTTACGAAGGGTGTACTTGCACTATCTAAAGTGGATTAATCATCTCATGTCTGACCCTATTCACCTAGAAGTCACGGAAACTGTACAACACTTCGTGGATCAAGAATTTATGGATTATAAGGAGGCCCTAGATGCAGCTGTGGACAAACGGAAATTTTCGTTAAACAGAGTCTTTAAAGCAGAGCGAGTCCCTAACGAAGAAACCGATGAAGAAGAAGGCTACTAAGTGGACAACAAGACTTAAGAGACAAAGAAAGTTTGTCAAAAATTGTTATGAACGTGAATAAAGGCATTTAAAAATGACACACACAATGGGTTGCAAGGAATCAATCTTTATTCAATATTAGTTTTTATCAACAATGGATAATTTTGTAGAATATCCAATAAAAGTTTCTTACGTGATATTGGACGGAAGTATTTGTCTGTCATGACGACAAGGCTTCTAGCCCGGCTTGCAAAAAGGGAATGAGTTTTTCTCCTCCTATTCTTCTCAAGAGCCTCCTCCTCCAGAGGCGTCGTCAGTGCACTGATGCGTCGAATCATTTTCCTGTTACCCAGGAGAGGGGTTTTGACGTAAGCGGGTACTTGGATGACGTTGTCGTAGAGATAACGCATTAGATCGGTCAGTGCTTGCAATTGTTCGTTGCTGGCTCTTTTTATGTTATCAGAAAACGTCTGACGATCTGTCAACCCCGACAACCACTCGGTTTGTTCTTGCATGCGCCATCCCCTCGATCTTTTGCCGGCACCTTGTTGTTCTTGCTTCTTTTTCTTTTTCGAGAGTTGACTTGCAAGCACACCACCCAAACAGGCCGGGCCACTTATCAGGCCACTTAGGGTCTAATCGGGCCACGAACAATGGCAGAGCATAACAAGCTTGGGCACATTCCTAATCAAACGGGCCCCGGGCCTTATCGGATCAAATAAAACTGACTGACAAACCAGGAAACTACCAAATGCAGTTAGGGATTTGTCGAATACACAGCTAAGCATGGGTCGAACACGGAGAAACTGCCCTGTCTTCAGATGTAAAAGCACTAATCTTGCAAGACTGGCAAACCATCTCGATCAAGTTCACCATATGAATGCAAAAGAACATGCTAAATGGTTAACATGGAATAAGATTGGTAAATGTGTACCTTTACAAGAATCTATAACGAACGGTAAAGAATTAAATATGGAGACGTCTTTGGATAAGTTTCCACCTACGACAGGTATTTGGCGTTCTTTTCCTGCTAATTCTGTTGCGGCTCGACGACTGAACTCGGAATTCGATGCCCTTAGAAAGAAGAAAACTAACTATCGTTATGGGAGACCCAACCGAGCAGTGAAATGCAGTATTGCATTGAGAAAAGGAACCAAGACAGTCAATGCAGCGGTAGGGGGAGCGATTCTTGCGGCCTGTTTGGGTGGTGTGCTTGCAAGTCAACACTCGAAAAAGAAAAAGCAAGAACAACAAGGTGCCGGCAAAAGATCGAGGGGATGGCGCATGCAAGAACAAACCGATTGGTTGTCGGGGTTGACGGATCGTCAGACGTTTTCTGATAACATAAAAAGAGCCAGCAACGAACAATTGCAAGCACTGACCGATCTAATGCGTTATCTCTACGACAACGTCATCCAAGTACCCGCTTACGTCAAAGCCCCTCTCCTGGGTAACAGGAAAACGATTCCACGCATCAGTGCACTGACTATGTCTTTGCACAAAAGAAGGAGGCTCTTGAGAAGAATAGGAGGAGAAAAACTCATTCCTTTTTGCAAGCCGGGCTAGAAGCCTTGTCGTCATGACAGACAAATACTTCCGTCCAATATCACGTAAGAAACTTTTATTGGATATTCTACAAAATTATCCATTGTTGATAAAAACTAATATTGAATAAAAATTGATTCCTTGCAACCCATTGTGTGTGTCATTTTTAGATGCCTTTATTCACGTTCACAACAATTTTTTGACAAACTTTCTTCGTCTCTAAGTCTTGTTGTAGACACCTTCTTCGACGGTTTCTTCGTTAGGGACTCGCTCTGCTTTAAAGACTGTTTAACAAAAATTTCCGTTTGTCCACAGCTGCATCTAGGGCCTCATTATAATCCATAAATTCTTGATCCACGAAGCATTGTACAGTTTCCATGACTTCTAGGTGAATAGGGTCAGACATGAGATGATTAATCCACTTTAGATAGCGCAAGTACACCCTTCGTAACCTTCTTCTGGAAACTGGTAATTGAGCATTGAAAGCTTTGTCCTCAGCAACCTCTTCAGATGCACCCTTTTCCAGGAACCATTCCACTTGTTTGTCATACCTTGAACTTAAAGCACCTGTTACTTCTTCACGCAATTTTTCTCATGGATCATTGTTGTCAGATTCCGAATCACTTTCTTCGTCTTCTGAATCAGTGTCCATGCTTTCTTCCTCATCTCCTTTTTCATATTCTTCCTCTGCATCAGAAACAAGTTCCGGAAAGGCTGTAGCCATTGTTATGCCCTTCTCTTGTTCTTTCTCTAAACGGTTTTTGACAATACTGGCAACGATGTACCATACGTCGAGTAATATGAACTTGACGTTCGTCTTACTCAAAATGAGTATGCCCGGCTTGACATCTATTTATATGTACGAGTAACTCAGTTTGAGCGAGTGACTCATACTCATAATAAGAGTAACTTAATCAGTGACTCATGTGATGTGACATTACTACTCTAAGCGATGAATTGTTGGAAAGGGAAGTAAAATGAAGACTTGAAATGAGTGAAAACTATGAGGTCTTTTACAATGATTTGTTAATAGATTTTTTCCTCAAATAATATTTTAAAAAAGTACATTTTTGTTTTGTATGAATAAAAAAAATCCAACTGATCCTCCAAGCCGCCTCATATGTCCTCACACGATGAAAATGATACTGATATCACCAAGGGGTAAGAGTGAGGTACCCATTTCGAGGGCAACATCTGGTCAGCCTTGGGCTTCAGTTTTCTTTTTCTTGTTGACAATGTAAAAAGACGCAATGGTTCAGCTTCTTGGGTTTGTTGATTTTGAGAGGTTTCACCTCGTCATCCATTCATAAAAACCAAACGTTGCTGTCAAGAGGACCGAGAGGCCTCATCAATGGGAGTTTTCTTTTAAGTTTGTTTTCTTCCTTGGTTTTAAGTGGTGGTTTGATTCCATTCGCACGTTTGTTTGTGCGTCTCTTACAGGGGATACTCTTGCGGTGGGATACTCTTGTGGAGGGATAACTGTGACGTCATCAGAATGGAATGTGGAGGGAAACCTCCAGTTTGACTGGGATACCATGGGAAAAAATTCACCAAAAAAATTCCAAAAAATTTGAAAAAATTTTTAAAAAACATTCAAAACAAAATTCAAAAAAATTTTTTGAAAAATTGTGATACTTAAAATCACCTATATAATTCAAAAATTGAATAAAATTATTTTGAAAAAATTTGAAAAAAGTTCTAGTCAAAATCCCCTATTGGGTGTGGTTAGGGAAATTTGACTATGCCCCAAAAAAATTGAAAAAGAATCGAACAATTTTTGGAAAAAATTCGATACTCAAAATCACCTATATTACTCAAAAATTGAAAAAAAATGAAAAAAATTATTAAAAAAATTTAAAAAAATTGGAAAAAAATTGGAAAAATAATTCTAGTCAAAATCCCCTATATTTTAAAAAATTCTAGTCAAAATCCCCTATTGGGTGTGGTTAGGGAAATTTGACCACTTCCCCAAAAAATTTTTAAAAAAATTGAAAAAAAATCAAAAAATTTTTTGAAAAAATGTAATAGTCAAAATCACCTACAATCTCGGACAGAACTGTTGAGACACTTAGGCAAATTGTGAGCATTTCTTAGCTTTTAAAAGGAATTATACTTCAGAACAGTCGCCTCATATAACAATGTGTAACCAACTTTATTTCGCTCTGAAATACAGCGCATTAAAAGCAAACTTGAATAATAAACATAATTAACATAATTCCAACACCCCATAAGTCGTTGTGCCATTCCACTCCAATTCGCCATTTTATTTCGCTCTGAACAAAGATGTCCGCTACATCGCTTGGTGATGACAATCCTTCGGATAATACAGCCATCTCACGTCAAGGAGCTGAGCCGAAGGAAGGGGAAGGTAATGCAAATCCTGTCTCTCTCGTTCAGCAGATTTTTAGTGATCCCGAAGCACTAAATTTGCTTCGGCAAGCTTTTAATAGTTCTTCACACGAAGATGGTGTCCACGGAGCGCCCAAGGCTCCAAGCTCAGTTACGAAATCAAACTCTGCCGGAGCGTTCAAGGCTCACTCGGCAAATGAAAATGACACCGCTACGTATACCCCGGCGACTAAAAGGCCAAGAGGGGCAGAAAACTACTCTGACGAGGTAGTTGTAATAGAGCCCGATGGTACAAACCCGGGCACTTCTCATCCTGCGGGAGAGGATGACGAAGACGATGAACTTTGCCATAGCGCTCGCTGGCAAGCTAGTGAACAGTTATCGGCATTCTTAGGAACATTGCACAAGCCATTGTCTGCCTTTGAGAGGAAAGCAATTGCTAAAAAGTACCCACGTCCAGATGTTGATTGTGTTTACACTCCCACTTTGGATAACTATCTCCCATCACTCTTGCCTGGCGTCAAAACTGTCGACAAGGACAATAAATTTTTGCAGGATCGTGTGTTAGACACCATGGGCCCGGTAGCCATGTTATTTGAGCATGTTTACGGCTTCCTTGCTGAAGCTAAGCCAGGTGAAAACGTGATCCTCAGTTATGAGCAGATG
Source organism: Cladopsammia gracilis (assembly GCA_022457155.1). Taxonomy (NCBI): domain Eukaryota; kingdom Metazoa; phylum Cnidaria; class Anthozoa; order Scleractinia; family Dendrophylliidae; genus Cladopsammia; species Cladopsammia gracilis. Next base: position 430,413 of record JAJGOT010000308.1, on the reverse strand, counting down.
AAGGATCTTGGGGCAATCACATCAAATGCTATACGTCTACTGGGTAATGCCTCTGCACTTTTGTCAAAGGAGCGACGCAAGGCTGTCCTTAACAAAATCAATTCAAAGGGAACTCTATCATCTCTTGCCTCCGAAGAGTTTCCGCAAGCTGGCAAAAGTTTGTTTGGAGAGGGATTTGAAGCACGGATCAAGACCAGATCAGAGACAGCAAAGACCTTACTTTCAGCTGCTTCTGTGGGGCAGAATTCACGACCTGCTCAGTTTTTTCGAGGCCTCACCACCCCCTTCAGGAGACGAGGGAACCGCTGGGGTGGTGCCAGTCAAAGGTTTCCAAATGCCAGCAACTTCGGCCAGTTTCGGGGTTCATTCAGAGGCCGAGGCAGGGGTGCCAGAGGAGCCCTGCACCAAATCCCTCCAGCCACCCAGTAGAGAGGCCTTCTCACTTACCACCAGGTATGATGTTACATTTAAATCCTTTAGCCATAAATCACCTCCCCTTAGTGGGACGCCTAAAACATTGCATTTCAAACTGGGTTGTTATAAGCAAAGACCCTTGGGTCTTGGAAACTGTTCAGGGGTTTCATCTGGACCTCGTGAGTACCCCACACCAATTATCTGTCCCGCTGACAATTCCTCACACAAAGGAGAATATGGCCCTTATAGACCTAGAAATACAACAAATGCTAGAGAAAGAAGCTATCCATGTGGTCCCCCCGGGAGAGTTACATCAGGGGTTTGTGAGTTCAATTTTTCTAGTCCCCAAAAAAGGGGGTGGTCAGAGGCCCGTAGCGAATCTCCGCCCTCTCAATCAGTTCATTCCTTACGAACATTTCAAAATGGAGGGGATTCGTATGCTGAGGGATCTGTTAAGAAAAGGCGACTTTACGGTCAAGATAGACCTGAAGGATGCCTATTTCACGGTGCCAGTATGGAAGAACCACCAAAAGTTTCTGAGGTTTGTTTGGAAAGAAACTGTACGAGTTTGCCTGCCTGCCCTTCGGGCTCGCAAGTGCTCCCAGAGTCTTCACGAAACTTATGAAGCCTGTAGTAGGCCTGTTACGACAACTGGGCATCAGACTGATAGTCTATTTAGACGATATGCTAATAATGGCTCAGTCCCAGGACGTTGCCCTCCAACATGCCTCAACTGCCCTAGATCTTTTGCAAGGGTTGGGCTTCATGATAAACTATATGAAGTCAGTCCTAGTCCCTTCCACACAGATGGAATTTCTAGGGTTTGTGGTAGACTCCCTCACCCTGTCCCTCGCACTCCCTCGGGACAAAATCAGGAAAGTAAGAAAGGAGTGTCAGACCTTACTAAACTCACCACTAGTAACAGTGAGACAACTGGCCAAGTTACTGGGACACCTTACCTCTACCATTCAAGCTGTCTTTCCAGGGCCCCTCCACTTCCGCCACTTGCAAAGCGAGAAAAACAGGGCTTTAGTGCATTCTCAAACATACGACTCCGCTACTCCCCTTTGCCCTCAGGCCAAAGAGGAATTGGTTTGGTGGAGGGACAACCTGGAAGCATGGAATGGAAAAGCTCTGGTTTCAGGTTCTCCAGACTTAGTAATCGAGACAGATGCCTCCCGACAAGGTTGGGGGGCATTTTGCAACGGAGTGTCCACAGGGGGTCAGTGGTCTCAAGGGGAATCCCTTTTCCACATAAATTGTCTCGAACTTCTGGCTGGGGCATTTGCTGTCAAGACCTTTGTGAAAGGCAAAGTTCAAATGCGAGTCCGCTTGTTAATGGACAATTTGACTGCCGCCCATTACATAAACAAGATGGGGGGCACAAAATCCCCTGTTCTGGCACGTCTGGCATTAGATCTATGGGAGTGGTGCCTTCACCACAATATCCTCATCGAGGCTCAGTATTTACCAGGGGTACTAAATATCCGAGCAGACCGAGAATCTCGAGTATTTTTAGACCATCACGACTGGAAACTGGACCCCTTGTTGTTTGCGGAACTAAATCAGGTCTGGGGTCCCTTGGAGGTAGACCTGTTTGCCTCTCGGCTCTCAACTCAACTTCCACGGTTTTACAGTTGGAGACCAGACCCTCATTCAGAGGCAGTGGATGCGTTTTCCCAGGACTGGGGCAAAGTGAGGGGATATGCATTCCCTCCCTTTGCTCTAGTAGGCCGCTGTCTCAGACAGTTACTAGACCAGAGTGTGTCACACCTTGTTCTAGTCGCACCAGTCTGGCAGTCACAGCCATGGTACCCTCTGCTTCTCGAGTTGTGTGTAGCACCGCCCATTCTGTTCCCTCACTACCCGGGCCTGCTGACACGACAAGGGGAAGTCCACCCCTTGCTGAACCTTCAACTGGCAGGTTGGCTACTATCCGCCAATCATATTCAGAAACAGGCATTTCACAGCCAGCTCAAACCCTACTTGTTGCAGCCTGGAGGGATGGAACATCCAAAGCCTATGCATCAGCTTGGCGAAGATGGGATAGCTGGTGTCGAGAACGGAAACTTAATTCGGTTCAAGCTTCTATAGAGTCTATTTTAGAGTTCCTCACTTCTGAATTTAATCTTGGGAGAGCTTATAGGACTCTTAATGTTTACCGGTCTGCCATTTCTAGCACTCACCCTAAAATTGATTCAGTTAGGGTTGGGGAACACCCCTTAGTGGTCCAGCTGTTAAAGGGAGCATACAATCTTAGACCGCCTTTACCTCGGTATTCTAGTACCTGGGATGTCAGCCTTGTTGTTTCTTTTATTGATGGTTTAGGGGTCAACGAGTCTCTCTCTCTTAAGGATTTATCCCAGAAGCTTGGTTTTCTCCTAGCCCTTACTGCATTGGAAAGGGTATCTGAAGTGGTTTCTCATGACCTTAGGTACAGGCGCTTTATCCCTGAAGGAGTGACCTTTGCGCTCCCAGATTTAACAAAGAAATCTCGAGCAGGCAAGGATCTCAAAACTTCGTTTCACGCTGGTTTTGAGGAAAATCCAAACCGTTGTGTGGTTAAGTGTCTTAAAGAGTATGAACGTCGCACTTCAGAATTCCGTCCCTTAGACCCATCAAAAGCCAACAAGCTTTTATTATCATACATTCGCCCCCACAAGCCCATTTCAGGTGCTTCCCTCAGTAGGTGGCTGAAGGAGATAATCTCTCGGGCAGGTATTGATACGAGTATTTTTAAAGCTCACTCAGTAAGAGGAGCGTCTGCATCAGCTGCCTATGAAAGGGGTGCTTCTCTGCAGGATATCTTAGATCTTGCTGATTGGTCAACCGACTCCACGTTCAGGCGTTTTTATTACAGGCCTAGACACAATTCTAGCATTACAAGGACATTGCTAAATGTGCAAAGTTTACCGATTCAGTGAACATGACCCACTTTAAAAAACACATTGTTATATGAGGCGACTGTTCTGAAGTATAATCACAGATTATGCTAGGGCCGCTTGCGGCCTGCAGTATAAGATGGATTATACGAAGATAAAGGAGACGAATATAACAATGTCCCTCCCGCCTCTCCCTTTTCTAGGACATATCCTTTTGGGTCATGTTCATACCAGGTGCTTCTTATGTTTAATCCATTGCCTTCTTCTTCTGTTTGCAGGTTCTTGATTTACAAGCATGTTTACCTTTCCTGCGGTCCATTTGTGTACGCTCAATAAAATGGCGAATTGGAGTGGAATGGCGCAAGGACTTATGGGGTGTTGGAATTATGTTAATTATGTTAATTATTCAAGTTTGCTTTTAATGTGCTGTATTTCAGAGCGAAATAAAGTTGGTTACACATTGTTATATTCGTCTCCTTTATCTTCGTATAATCCATCTTATACTGCAGGCCGCAAGCGGCCCTAGCATAATCTGTGATTATCATATCTACCTCCCCCTACCCCCCACAAAACAATGTTGTAGATACTCAAAAAGTGTCCCTGGTCTCTGAGCAACCCTTCTAAAACAACATTGAACGGAGGAGGGAGAGGAGGGCTTCGATAAATGTGATGTTTGACAGGATATTACACTATCCGTTTTCTTGCGCGCAGAAACACTACTGTCTCAATGAGTTCTGTCCAAGATTGTATATAAATCAAAAATTGAATAAAATTATTAAATAAAAAATTCAAAAAGAATTTGAAAAAAAATATAGTCAAAATCCCCTATATAAAAAAATTCTAGTCAAAATCCCCTATTGTTCGTGGTTAGGGAAATTTGACTATTCCCCAAAAAGTTTGAAAAAAAAACGAAATTTTTTTAAAAAAATTCGATACTCAAAATCACCTATATTACTCAAAAATTAAAAAAAAATTCCAAAAAAGTTTGAAAAAATGAAAAAAAGAATTAATCAAAAAAAATTTTAGTCAAAATCCCCTATATAAAAAAATTCTAGTCAAAATCCCCTATTGGGCGTGGTTAGGGAAATTTGACTGTCCCTGGTAGACACCCATAACTACTGCAGGCCCATCGGAAGTAACATATGAGGATACATGCAAATCATTGAACCCTGCAGACAACTACCCAGAGAAAGAATCAGAAAAGAAACCACAAGAGAAAGACCTAGTGTCCGAGATTTGTGATCTCAGAGAAAAGGTCTTCCTGTCAAAATTTGGCCTGGAACGGTTTAGATCCAATGATGACGACATATTCTTTTCACATGGTTTCCGAATTACCAAGCTTTGATAGCATTTTGGAACTTTGTCAAACCCCGTGCTGAGTCACTTCTCAGTTGGAACCAGGCCGTTCTAAAGTGAATGGAGACCTCGCAGACACTGCTTTTCCTTATTTACAATAAGTGTATCATTCTTGAGATTCGTCATCAATTGTTTCCATTAAACCTTGGATAAGTTCATCATCGACATTGCTCAATTGGTATCCTTTGAATCCGTAGGGGGTGGGAACGGAAAGTCATGGGATCCACTACTCATTTGTCAAAGACGAATTTGTAGAGTTTGATTTCTGTCAGAGTAAGATGTTTGGTGTCTTGGTCTCATACGATTTTAAAGGGATTTCAGATTGGGATGTCACGCGGCTTCACTTTGGGGCGTTGCAGTTCGGCTTTCACGTTGTCTTTAAGGATGTTGAAATTGAGTTGCTGTTGCCCTCGACTGTTGAGACTAAAGCCACGCACTTTGCACTTTACTTTGCCCTGGTTGGTGTTGTACCCGTAACTTTTGGGACCGGTGGCAACAAATTCGACGATGAAGTCGTCTTTGTCAAGTTCATTGGTGAATTGGCCCACATAGTTGCCAAGAGGAAGTTTGGGGAGTCTAGGAGACCAATGGTAAATGAGAGAATCTGTGTCAACGTACAACACCTGTTGCGGCTGTAGTGTTTTTATGCCTTTGTACAATTTCAAACGTGCCCAACACGTAGTGAAGCAAGCCACAAAGATATCGATGTTGGGTTCAATGGATGTGCATTCCTATTGACTGTCATGAACCACTTCTAACAGTTCTTCATTGGCAATGCGGATGCTGTGGAGTTGTTTTGAATCATCGTTTAGCAGATTGTGCAGCTTGCTTGCTTCTGTGATGGCTTCTACTTGACATTTGTTGGCTTGTTGGCCAAACTTTCCCCAGAAGGAGTTTAACATCATCTTGGTAACAGAACGTTTGCCAGGGTTTTTCTTGACATTTTAGTAGTCAAGTTGAATGCCTTCATGTCGTTGATACTCGAGCAAATATTCTTCACGCTTGTGGGGGTCACTGCCAACTTCCTGCAGCCAGTCCGAGGCTTCTTGCTTGATTTTCAAAAACATGTTCACGTAGGAGGCAAACAGATCTTTAATTACTCGTTCTGGGAAAATGCCAGATTTCATGAATCTTCTGAATGGTGTAACCTTGGGCCAACGCTTCTTGGATTTTGCGGGTTCACCATGTTCCCATGAGAGCGCGTTCTTCTCGGGAATGGGGGCAATCAACGCTGCGTCAAACAGCAACAATTTTAACTCCATTTCAACGCAAGTATGACAGAGTGCAGCATTCCATTGGCATTTCCACATTTCAACAAGACCATATCCAACATCTCGGATGACTTGATCGCACTCCATGGTCAAACGATGAATTTGACACTTGGTCATGTCATTGTGTTTTGTATGTCGTTGATCTTGGTTCGGAAAACATTCGGGACAACCATGATAAAAGCATCCTTGTAATTCATAGACTGTTTTTGTTTGACTGTCAAATCCATCCACATGGATTCGTCTCTGGTCCAAGTTGATCTTGTGTTCTCCTCTGTTGTCAGCATGCGTGAGGGAATCTTCCATGCTGTCTCGTTCTTGTCTCAATTGATGCTCGATCCAATGCAACCATTCCATAGAAGCGAACAAATGGGGTTTGCTTTTTCCTTTCCATCCGCAAATGGGTTCAGAAGCAACGGTGTATTCTTGCAGGCATTTCTTGTGATAGTAGCAGTTGCAGGCTGAGGCGATAGTGATGCATTCTTCCATGGGGTTGAAATCGGCCAATGCTTTGAACTCGTTTTGGAACTGCATACATCCTTCTTTCAATAGTCATACATCTGATACACAATAGTCAATGAGTTCTTGTTGAAAGTTGAAGAGGTAAGCTTCCTCGCATTTAGCTTTGTGCCACTTTTCGAATTCTTGCCTGTGTTCCGGTTTCATTCCCATTGGATCATAGTTATCTTGAGCTGGGATGCTGCCTTCGTAAGCTTCATTCTCTTTGGTGTTGAAAAAATGGGGGGAAAACCCCTTTTTCATTTCCTCGAGTCCAAAGGCTTTTGTGAATCCAGAAAGCGGCATTTGCAGGAACACCATGCTGTCAATGAATTTCAACGCCTCCACCTCCATAGACAGAATTTTGACCCTGTTGACAATTTGTTTGACAATGGTCTTTTGTTTGTAGAATTCATTTAGAATGAAATAGCTGTCGTAGCCTTGAAAGTTGTGGGCCACTGCAATCACTGGAAGCTTTACATCGGGTCATCTGTCTTGGTTTGTTGATCCAACCAGTCTGGGAATGCTTCGATGCAATTCTCTCCTTCAAACACTTCACACTGTTTACAGTCTTCTTGTTCCATGCAGAGCAGGTTGGCCACACGCTCTCCATCCTCTTGCCTTGCCTCAATATCAATACACAAAGAGCGCGGGTGGAGGAGGTTTTTCTTCTTCATCATTTTCATTGGCTTGTAGGGTAGCCAATCCAGCAGTGGCACTCGTTTGCGTTTCCAGCTCTTTTTTTCGGTTTTTCTTTGACTTTTTGTACATAGCATTGATGAATAGTGAGATTAAGGTATTCGTGGCAAGTGAGGCATTCTGCATAGCCACAAAGGTGTCTTCCTTTCTTTTCTTGTTTTGTGTATGTTTTAATGCATAGTTTGCAACACCTGTGTGTGTCCAGACACTGTTCTTGTCACCCGGGTTGGCATCCTTTCCACTATTTTTGCGGACACAGTGATGGGCTTTGCAGACTTCTCCAAAGAAGTAACAATTGCAAGCATCACAAGGAAGATGACTGGGTTGACCATTTGCATTTTTGAAGTCGCTAGAATCGGCTTGGTGACAATAACAACATTTCTTTCCCTTGTATCGATGGTGTACAAAATCATCGCTATTGAATCCCTTTTCACATTCCATGAAGAAATGACTTTTCCCCATAAACCCACTGAGAGAAGTGCAAGTGTGATAATGGTCTCCATTTTTGATCGGCACAAGTTGTTTTGGTTGAATGGGTCCTTTGAAGGTGATCTGGTACCCATGATCAGTGGAGATGACTATGATCTGGTAGTCCAAGAGAATGACCTGGAATTGCTGTATTTCTCCTCTGCTGCAAGGACCTTGGAGGACACATGCTTCACGATGTAAGGTTTTGGCCCTTCTTTCTTGCTCGCTAACCCTCGTTTGATGTTCTCGTATGTATTATGACGAGCTCCATACTCATGGAAAGCTTGAGTGGTGACAAGAGCGTGTGCCCAGCAAAGTTCATCTTGATTGTTGATCATTACAGCACTTTTCTTGTTCTTGAGAACTTTCTCGATGGCTTTGATTTTCGGATTGATTTTTCTTCCTGAACCTCCTCGATTGGTTCCACTCCCATGCCCTGGGTCTCGAATATGACTGACTTTGATGTGGAAGGAGTCGTCAATTTTAAATTGTTCATTCGAGTTTAGGATTTTTGAAATTTGTTCCAAGATGGCTCGAGCAGGTTGTGTGTTGTGACACCATTGTCCCACACGAACTTGATGGGATTGATAAGCATGTTTAAGACAATTGGAAGACATGTTGATCATGAGCCAGTCATTGACATTTTCATGCCCATCTAGTACTTGTTGACTGATGGCTTGCTGTAAGGCTATCTCGATCAGCTGAGGGAGATTGGCGCAATGAATTTTGTTGAGGTCTGTGGGTTGTGTTAGACGCATGGTGAAAACACGATGGTGTATTCCAAACTTTCTTGCTCGCTTGTCTGTGTGAGGGTAGAGTTCAAATTTCAACCCTTTGCCACTTTGTTCTTCTTCTTCATCAGAGACTTGCTGTTCTTCATCATCGGGGACTTGCTGTTCTTCCAATTGATTCATTGCTTCATTGCAGAGGCTATCATCATCTGAAAAAGTTTCGTTGCAAACGCTTTATAATTCTGAATCATTGCAAATGAAGTCCAATTCTGAGTCATTGAGTTTTTCAACTTCATCCAAAGCTTGGTTGCAAATGCGATCCAATTCTGTATCATTGAGAATGTCTTCAATGATTTCATCCAGCTCTTCTTTCTTCTTTCTTTTGACTTCTTTTCTCTTTTCCTGCTGCTCTTCTTTTCTCTTTCTTTTTCTTTCTTCTCACTTCCTTTTTTCTCTTCTTCCTGTTCTTCTTTCTTTCTTTTTGCTTCTTCTCTTACTTCTTTCTTCCTTTTTTCCTCTTGCTTCCCTTGCTTCTTTCTTCCTTTTTTTTTCTTCCTACTGTTCTTCTTTCTTCTTTCTTTTCACTTCTTCTCTTGCTTCTTTCTTTCTTTTTTCTCTTCCTCCTGTTCTTCTTTCTTCTTTTTTTCCATGGGGACTTTAACTGGTTTCGTTGATTTTCTTTTTGGCGAAGTAAAATAGCTCATACTAATCTGTTTTGGCATTTTCTTCTCTTTCAGCTCTTTGAAGGATGGAAAACCTGAACATGGACATCTGCTTTTATAATGAAAAGATGGTGTCAGCGTGACGCCATGCTTGGCGTCAGCATTCCCTCAAAATTTTGGCTTAAGGCAACACTTCCCCAAAATGTTGTCTTCCACCAGCGCATCCCCAAATTTTTGTCTCACGTCAGTGCGTCCCTAAATTGTTGTCTTACGTCAGCTTTTTTCCCTATAAATTGAACAGTGTTTCCAACTTTCTCGGTTAGCTGCTTTAGTTCGCACTTCATTCAGTGATCTTCTTCCAAACAAACAATGCAATGTTCTTCTTCCATCTTAACACACAACAAAAAACAAACTCACTCACTGCTTTGGTGAGGTCTGGAAAAGAACGCCAGGAACAATGAAGGCACGATAGGAACAATCAAGGAACAATGTGGGAATGAAATAGGGCACGATATAGGAACGAATTAGGGCACAATGCTGACTTGTCCCCAGTCGTCTCTCAATTAACAAGAGGAGCGCGAGGTGTGATGGGAAGGCGGAAAGAGGGGAGACGACTGGGAGATCCTGTTTTCAAGATGGCGGATGATGGCGAAATTTTAAATTTGGAAAATAAGCCGTTCCATCGGGCCTTTTGAGTCGGAAATTACATTGCCCTCGTATTCTATGTAGAACCGAGCTTGGTTGAGTATTTTATGAGGAAACAGGGCTGGATCAAAATGATGAAAAATTCGAATGAGAAGCGTGGCGATCGGCGACGAGACCAAAAATCATGTACAGTGGCTGTCCACTCATCGCCTGACCGAGGTTTGTAGCTTCTATTGTTATCTTAATTCCTATTTTCACGCTACATATTGGACATTTGGAATAATTTATAAGCTTTATAAACTTTACGATTTGCATATGTTGCAATCTGAACACGTAGTGTTATAATAGTTTTTATTTTTAATATCAGTTCGTTTCTTTAATATATACTCAGAGCTATGACTGTTTAACGGTTGCAGGATATGCTGGCCTTGAAATGCTTGCTAAAGATGCAATGGAGTGTGCATACCTTCGCGTCCTTTCAGCTCACACCAGAACATACGTATATATATAGTAGGGTTATGAAAGAAAGAAGACAATGCTGTTGTACGTGTGGGGATGTTGGAGGAGAGAAGTAAAGCACATGAAAATAACTGCCATTGAAGCCAAAAAGATGGACTTAACAATAAGGAACTCGAAGATAGTAAATGTAGTTATTTTTTTAGAGATTCACCTTTCTCAGAGAAAGCAAATCAACTGTACAGTATGTCATGTTATTTTACTTTTCATTAAATACAAGCTAATACAACACTGATTTCCGTTAAATGTTTAGTATTTCATGTTGCCTTGTACACTGCTTTGATGTAGTGGGTTGTATGTCCCTCATCTGCCTGAAAAAAAGCTTTTAAAAAACAAAACCATGTCAACATTGCTATTTTGCCCTCCTCCTCTATCTTTTCCTCTGTCTCAAGTATTTTGATTTTTGTTTTGATTCTCTTTATCTCCTATGCCCTTGCCCTCTTGTTTTGTGGCTGATTTATATACAGGTTAAACAAAATCACAGCTTTGGTATCACGACAACAATACAAACATCCTTGATGCAACACTGAACTGTATTTCATATATTATCTTGTACATTGTTTTTCTGTACTGGATTGTATGTCCCTCATCTGCCTGAAAATTTTTTTTCTAGTTCACATTTCTATTTTGCCTTCTAGATATTATATACTCCAACTATTATAAGGACAAACCCTATATTATTTTTTCACATGTTTTGTTTTCTTCACCTCATGCCCTTGCCCCCTGCCCTCTTATTTTGTAGTTACTCTCTTATACGATAGTTATTGCAATAAGTGCCCTGGGTGCTTATTTCATTTTGGGGCCTTGAGGTTGGGTGCTCACCATATTCAAGGTGTGTGGTTATTTGAGGGTTGGTGCTTATTCTTTTTTCACCATTTTCGTCAAATGAGGACAGTTTTACAGAATACCAAAACAAAGGATAACAAGTATATTTTGCTTCAATCAAATAAAACAAAACTCAGACTCAAACATGAATAAGGCATAAACAGTATAAACAGTTCATTAAAAATCTGAGCTTTGTCTCTGAGGTCAGTCAAGGAATTAAATTTAAAGCCAATTTTTGGAACAGAATTGATGCTCCTCTTACTTCAAGCTGGACTAGTACAAAGGTGTTTTTGATGTGTGGGTGGGGAGGGTGGTAAGGGGTGGGCACTTATTCGAGTTGGGCGCCTATTTGGGGTGGGCGATTATTTGAAGGTAGGCACTTACATGTAATCAAATAAGGACAAACCCTGTATAGCTTTCCTGTGCCTTCACATATTTTGTTTTCTTCACATTATGCCCTTGTCCCCGCCCTCTTGTTTTAGGTTTTTTTAAATCGACCAGAATCTCTCATATACAAATTAAACAAAATGATTTACAGTCCAACCTCTATTAAGCAGCCCTCTATTTAGCAGTCACCCTCTATTAACCCTTTAACTACCAATCGTACATATTCGTACGAAAATCACTAGTAGTGATTTATAGATCTTCAGCTTTCACATATCTACACAAATGATAGTAATGATCCCTTGTTAGGGCAAAGCGATAAGTTTCATAGCATTAACAACCAACTACTTGACTACAACTGTGGATTTCCGCTGCATGTGGTTGTTCATTCGGCAGCAAATCCAGAAATGCCCGTTTTCTACTTCCAAGAAAAACAACAAAAAACGTACATCTTTGCATCAATTTCTTTTAATGAAAAAGTAACTCTAAATCCAAAAGGTACATTTGCAGCTAACTTCGAACCTATTCCTCTGCATCCACTTAGAAAAATTTCCATCAATATTTCAACAGACCGAGCAATTTCCATTCAATCAGAGCTATTCTTGCAAACTTATAATATCCTTATGCACGACCGAAAGGAATTCTGGGTAATACGACCATACCGGCGGCATGCAAGTCTACCTACCTCTGTTTGATATATTTTTTATAAGTGTCGAGCCACCCAGACCAACTGGCAAAATATTGCACCCATTGCATTCTTTAGAAGTCAAAAGTCGTCCAAATTGCCTTGGTAGGTCTCGAAATCCAACCACAGAAAGGCCAGAGACACAACTTCACTCATGGACCGCCATGTTTTGCTACGGATACTTTTGGCGTTCTAGTCATAGTCAAATCATCTCTCACCTCTGATTTCTTTCAGACGTTTGCCTCTGCCCACCATTCCAGCTTAATGATGCCAGCCTGGGGGTTTCTGCAGTGAAAAATGACTCGAAAAAGCACTTATAAACCAAATTCTTATCAGATTCGAGTCCGTGTGATCGCTAATCGAGCGAGCAACGGCTGAATACTGATGTCACAATGAAAATTCGAGCCCACGTTGATTTGAAACAGCGTATATTTTTATGTGAGCTATTTATATGCAGTCACGAAATTCTACAGATTGCCTAGCCCCACAAAACTGCTTTGGGAACCCAAAGAAATTTGGTAGTTAAAGGGTTAAGCGGTCACTTAACAAATCCCTGCAATTAAATCGCTCCTCATATTTACTGTAAACTTGATCTCTTTTAAGCAGTCACCTCTAAGCGGCCAGTTGGCTATTCCCCAAGGGTGACCACTTAATAGAGGTTTGACTGTATATTTGAACACAGTTTCCTGACAACAATAAACACCCTCAGTGCAACACTCTGTGCCCTTGTCCTCTTGTTTTGTGTTTTTTTAAAATCTACCAGACTCTCTCAAAAACAAATTAAACGAAATGATAAATATTTCAACAGTTTTGATATCCTGACAACAATACAGATACCCTCAATGCAACATCCTATGCCCTTGCCCCTGCCCTCTTGTTT